>PVJI01000997.1:0-208087 GCA_004026765.1 Micronycteris hirsuta
TTCTCCCTCTGTGAGGCTCCCAGGATGCCTACCAAAAAAGAAACCATATTAAACAAACCCTCTGCTGCCTGACTTTCCCTCCCCCACCACCCAGAGGGCTGATGGGGGTGGCTTTTAGGCCTTTACTAATTTCTTTCATGCCCTAAATCTGCTCTTGTTTTTATGATTCCATTGACCTCTGGATCCCACTAGTATACAAATGACTTAACACTGTGCAAACAACAATGCATTAGTCAGAACTTTTGGAAAGTTTTGCATGGCAGTTTTGAGAATGTCCATTACAAAAGAAAAGATATAATTTAAAGTTTCATACTTAGGGGTGTGAGTAAAGGAGTCGGATTTATATGACCTGAAGTAAAGAAGGTTTAAGAGATACCGACTCTTGTTTTTTAGTATGTTCTCTACAAATAATAGAAAACAGTTATTCTCCGTACCACGTGGCAGACAAAAATTACACCATGGAGAATTTAAACTAGACATTAGAACTCTAAGGATTGTGAAATGTGAATATACATTGCCATAGAGTTAGAGTAATCTTAATGCACTAAGTTTAATTAAAAATAAAGTCTTTCTTGGTAAATAATTGCAACACTATGTTCTCGGTATAACTTGAATAACACAACTAAAGGAAAGATATTCATTCCTCTGAGAAAACAATAACTTATCTTTTAAAAAACAGGATAGAGTTGACAGCTATTTTCAAGTAATTCTTAAAATACAGAGAATATAGGATATGCTTAATAACATCATGAAAACAATCAGGATAGAGAATATATAAAACAACTGGACCCTAAAAGGTCAATGTCATGAAAGAATGTGTCAAAAATTATTCTCTATTAAAAGAGACAGACAACCATGAAATTCAGTATGTCAAATTTAATATATTCAAATATACATCTCTAAAAGGCATTTGGAAACAATTGGGAGAATTTGAATATAAGGTAGATATTAAATAATATGAAATAATTATTTATTTTCTTAGGTGCAATAATGGCATTGGGATTAAGTAAAACATTCATTTTCTTAGAGGTTGCATGATGAAATATTAAGGGTGGAGGTCTTATGTCTACAAATGACTTTCAAATAATTCAGCAAGGAAACAAATTTATGTATGTACATTGAAATATTTTTAAATTTGGCAATATGTTAACAGTTGTTTAAGTTAATGGGGAAATATGAATGATTTTTGTATTATCTTTTCAACTTTTCTCTACTTATCAGTAAATTCAAGTTTTTTCACATAAAAGTAAATAGTACTAAGTAAGCAATATACAATAAATGTTATTATAATACAATATAATATACAATATTATATTGTAATATAATGTAAACACCCATATATATTTCACCCAACCCAAGACGTAGAACGCTAACAGGTCTTTAAATCTACATATGTGTTCCTCCCCATCTTATTCCTTGAACTCTCTCCCAATTATCTTTGTGTTTTTAAAATTTGCTATAGAAATTTTCAAGTACATACAAAAGCTCTAGCCCCAGCTTTGCAGTGTTATTTTTATTTTAGGGGTTATCCTTGGAGATTTTCCCTATCATTTGCAAAACTAGTAATGACTCCAAGGTTTACACTGTCCAAAAGCTAAATGTTCTGTAAAAGGAAGATAACAGTAAGAGCTATTTAAACCAACATAATATCAGAAGTAGAAATCCAAAATGCAGAGTTTTTAACCTTTCTGTGGATGAATACACATTCTTATTTCATTTGGGATCTGTGCTAAAAAAAAAAACAGCACTTTTTGGGATAAAATATTTCTTTCTATACAAATAGATGTTTAATATGAAATACAGATTATGTCTTTAACTAACATCCCTGAAAAACCTGTTCTTGTACTTCATTCAGTTTAATTTTTTTAATCTTCACTTGAGGATATGTTTATTGATTTTAGAAAGAGGGGAAAGGAGAGAGGGAGAGAGGAAAGGGAGGGAGGAGAGGGGAGAGAGAGAAGGGGGAGAGGGAGAGAGCGGAGGGGGGAGAGAGAGAGAGAGAGATCAATGAGATAAAGAAACATTGATCGGTTGCCTCCCGTATGTGTCCAGACCGGGGATTGAACATGCAACCTTTTGATGTATGGGATAAGACTCCAATCAAGTGAGCCACACAGTTTAAGGCTGTTCAGTTTAATTCATTGTTATTGTGAAACGAGCTTGTAAACAGAAATGAAACTTAGCTCTCTGTCCTGAGAATCAGTTGAATGGAAAACAACTATGCCACTCAGAAGACTGATTTTCTTGGCATTTAATAATTAAAATAGCTAATACTTAGTCAAGGATGAAGAAAGAATTCTCATTAGTAAATGAAATGGACCTAGCAGAATATTGAATGATTAAGAACAAGAAGCATTAAAAAAAAATAAAGAAAGAAAGACTTGAGTCAAAGTTAAGAGTACTGTTAAAGAAGAAGTTAGAAAAGGAAGTGGTTTATAAAGTCAGGGTTTTTACGTATTAGCTTGAGATTGTTTACCTCTATCGACAGGAAACATAAGAGCTACCATTAAATAAAAGCTAATACATTATGGGAAGAAACAGTTAAAGCATAAAGTAAGTATATTTTTTCATTAATCATTTTCTCATTGTGTATCTAGATATTTTCCTAGGTTTGATTTTAAAGGATAATAGAATATTGCACATCTAATATGTGTTAGATGCTCTCCTGTATCTTCTCACTGTCACATCCCCACAAGATAAGAATCACCCTTTTCACTTCATAACAGAGTTAACTGAGGTTCAGAAATACCGAGTAAGGGTACAGATCCCAGAATTGTTAAGTAATAAAAACAATTTTGAACTCAGGTTTCTCTGGCTCCAACTTAATGCTCTCTATTTGCTAGGCTAAACTACCACAGTGGTATAAGTGAGTGGTCATAAGTTAAGCCTTCAATAAGACATGGAATTTCTGAGCTGTTAACAAATGTAAGAATTGACCATACGATTATTATTTAATCAAATATGAAAAATAGAACTTAATACAATGTTATAGATCAATGGAACAGAACAGGGAGCCCAGAAATCAACCCATACATTTATGGTCAATGAATATTTGACAAAGGAGGCAAGAGACAGTGGCGTAAAGACAGTCTCTTCAATAAATGGTGTGAAAATTGGATAAGTACATGCAAAAAAATGAAACTAGACCACCAACTTACACCACACACAAGAATAAACTCCAAATGTATAAAAGATTTAAATGTAGGCATGAAACCATAAAAATTCTAGAAGAAAACATAAGCAGAAAAAGACATCTCTCATAGCAATATTTCTGCTGATATGTCTCCTAGGACAGGGAAATAAAGGGAAAAAAATAAACAAATGAGACTACATCAAATTAAAAGCTTCTGCACAGTCAAAAAAAAATAATATCAATAAAATGAAAAGGAAACCCACTGCATAGGAGAACATATCCACCAAGGATATATCTGATAAGGGGTTAATTTCCAAAATATATAAAGAATTTATACAACTCAACACCAGGAAGACAAACAATCCAATTTAAAAATGGGCAAAGGGACTGAATAGACACTTCTTCAAAAAGGACATACAGGTAGCCAATAGATTTATGAAAAAATGCTCAACATCACTAATCATCAAAGAGAGGCAAATTAAAAACACAATGAGATATCATCTCACACCTGCCAGAATTGCTGCCATCAATAAATCAGCAAACAAGTGTTGGAGAAGATGTGGAGAAAAGGGAACCCCAGTGCACTATTGGTGGGAATGCAGACTCGTGCAGCCACTGTGGAAAACAGTATGGTGTTTCACCAAAAAAATTAAAAGTGGAACTGCCTTTTGACCTAGCGATCCCAGTTCTGGGACTATTACTTAAGAATCCTGAAACATGATTTTGAAAGAATATGTATACTCCTATGTTCATAGCAGTGTTATTTAACAATAGCAGTGTTAAATAGCAGTGTAATTTAACAAGATCTGGAAACAACCCAAGTGCTCATCAGTAGATGAATGGATAAAAAAAAGGTATGATTTTACACAATGGAATATTATGTGGCCATAAAAAAGGAAATGTTACCTTTCACAACAACATCAATGGACCTGGAGAGTATTATACTAAGTGAAATAAGCCAAATACCATATGATATCACTTATATGTGGAATCTAATAAACAAAATAAACTGATGAATACATGGGACAGATAGACAGCTGTCAGAGGGGAGGGGAGAGGAGTGACTGTATGAAAGAAGGTGAGGGGATGAGCCAAAGAACATGTATGCATGACCCGTAGACACAGACACCTGTGTGGTGATGGCCGGGGGGGAGAGGGGCAGGGACTAAGTGGAGGTGGGAATACGGGGGAAATGGGCACATTTGTAACCATGTCAACAATAAAAATAAAGAAAAAATATTGGCATAAACAGATGATTCCCAACTCCTTACTCCTAGTTTTCACTAAAAATTAAGGTTCTTTTAAAAGGAAAAACAAGAACTTAATAGAATGAGCTTTTTAAAATTACTAGTGATGGTAGAAAAGGAAAGAATAAATTTTTCCAGAAAATAAAGTGGAAAGAATAAATTTTTCCAGAAACAAAAGGTGTGTATGAATATACATATATGTATTACATGTATATATGCATATTTGTACACACATATATACTTTGAATATATGTGTATACATACATATACACATATATTTTAAAACACCACTCTAGTAGACCAAAAATGGCAAACTCAATCACACATTCATTTTGTCTATCACCTTGGCAAATTTATTTTAATGTTAGCAAGACTAGCATAATATAGGAGCTTCCATAATTGTTCTTGGTAGTTAGAATTGACATTATCTTTTTTTAACTTTATTTTTATTGTTGACACTATTACAGATGCCCCTATTTTCCCCCCTTTGCTTACCTCCTCCAAGCCCCTGCCCCCGCTTCCCCTCTGGCCATCACCACACTGTTGTCTGTGTCTATGGGTTATGCATAAGTGCTCTCTGGCTCACCCCTCCAACATCTTTCATCCAGTCCCCCGTCCTGCCCCCCCTTGACAACTGTCAGTCTGTTCCTTGTATCCATGCCTCTGTAAGACAGTCAGAGAAAGACAAATACCATATGATCTCACTTATACGTTGAATCCAACGAACAAAACAAACTGATGAACAAAACAGAGACATTATCTCTCTGGACAGCAATGTATGGCATGCAAAAACTTCAAAGAGAAAACCTGTTCATCTAGTATGGCCACTTCCAGGAATCTAGACCAACAGAAATGAAATTGAAGATCAATTTTATGGAGAAGAATGGACATTTCAAAATTATTTATAAAGGTGAAAGAATGGGAAGACCTGAACAACACGGGAATTATTGAATAAAACATGGTACTTTCATACATTGCTTATTATGTAGCCAGTAAAATAAGTTTCTCAATTATTAATTATATAAAAAATGATTACAACATAATTTTGAGTGCAAAAAGCAAGATACTATAGTGGATATACAGTATAATTATTAAATAATTATAGAAATGCTGCACACATAGAGAAGAAACATTAAATGAAAATATACCAAAATATTAACATTATTTCTGGGTTGTGTAATTATGGGTGAATTTCCAAAATTTTCTATGAATGAGCACATGCCAATTTATAATAAAAACTATACACCTAATTTTTTAAATGTCAAGGTTTAGTCATCTTTTATTGATGAAGTGTAATAATGTTTCCTATGAAGAATAAAGTCCCAAGCCTTGGATTCACTTACTTTTAAAATTTATTTACCCATGACAACATTTTGCATATTTTCACTCTCCTTACTAGTAATTAACCTATTCAGATCTACTTCTTTCTGATTTAGTCATGATGAGTTGTATGTTTTAAAAAATTTTTCCATTTCATCTAGGCTGTCCAGTTTGTTGGTGTAGTTTTTGAAAGCAGACTTATGATCCTTTGAATTTTTGTGTTATCGGTTATAGTATTTCCTTTTTCATTTTTAATTTTGTTGATTTGTGTCCTCTTTTTTTTTTTCTTGGTTAGTCTAGCTAAGGGTTTGTCAATTTTCTTTATCTTTTCAAACAACAAACTCTTAGTTTGGTTAATCTTTCTTTTGTTTTTCTATTCTCTATTTCTTTTCTAATCTTTACTATTTCCTTCCTTCTGCTGTCTTAGGGCTCAGTTTGTTCTTCTTTTTCTAGTTCATTAAGGCATAGAGTTGGGTTATCTAGGATCTTTCTTGCTTCTTAATGTAACCATTTATTGCACGAACTTCCCTTTTAGAACTGCTTTGCTGCATCCCATAAGTTCTGCTATGTTGTGTTTTCATTTTTGCTTGCCTCAAGAAACTTTTTTTATTTCCCTTTCATTTCTCATTTGATCCATGGGTTGTTCAGAGCCCCAACTGTTTGCTCTCCCTTTATCCACATTCTTTAACATGACGTTGCAGATTCTTTCACTAAAGACAGATTCTATGTCCTTATTCCTTGCATCTTGACTTGCCTTGGGATTTCTTTGTCCCAAAACAGCTTTATTTTCTTTAATCAATATTTCTAGGCTGTTCTTTAGACAATGGGTTATTATCAAACAGGACACAAGCAGAAACTTGGAAAGTGTTGGCACCATTGGCCTTGCCTTGCTCGTGGTGGCTGCTATCACCACCAGAAGGCCATGTTTGTGCTGACTGAGTGATCTAAGGCTCAGAAGTGCCAAAGCTGTCCTAAGAAAAGCCACCCAAGGTCACTCAAGAACTATCAACCCCAAAAAAATGAGTGAACCCAGCCCAAATCAGCTCAATCTCTCTGACTTTTGAGTGAAACAAATGTTTGGTGTAGCAACCAATGTTGTTTGTTATATGACATTATTGTGGCAATAAGTAACTTGTATACTTTATCCAAAGTTGGTCATACAAAAGCTGGTCTGTTCAATTTCTTCTTTCTGTTTTGACATCTTTTTTTTTTTTTTTTTTTTTTTTAAAGATTTTATTTATTTACTTTTAGAGAGAGGGGAAGGGAGGGAGACAGAGAGGGAGAGAAACAGCAATGTATGGTTGCTCTCACATGGTCCTCACCGGGGACCTGGCCCGCAACCCAGGCATGTGCCCTGACTGGGAATCGAACCGGGACCCTCTGGTTCCCAGCCCGCGCTCAATCCACTGAGCTACACCAGCCAGGGCTCTGTTTTGACATCTTTCTCTGATGCCCTTTTCCTATGCTCGGATAGCCACAGGGGGAGAGCTACACGCACCCACTGCCTACGCAGATTGTCAAGAACTGGATAGAGTCTGAGACTTTACTTGGAAGCTACCAAGTTGGCCTGTGACAGATTCAACAATGCTGGTTCGAAACAGAAAACTCCTCTGTCAGAGAGGAACAGTTTATTACTCACAGCAAAAAGCACAGCTACAGTATCATTACTTTTGTCCTGTTCACCAACTCCCAGTTCCCACAGGGAATCACAAAGAAGGCCAGATGACACCTGCATGTGAAATGGGCTTCATTTTTACAAGGGGAACTTTGTGCTTAGCAAACCCTAATCATTCAAGGCTCTTAGTGAGCCTGACTTTTGCTCCAGAAAGAGATATCTTTGTTTTACTAGATAGCAAGCATTCTTGCCCTTTGATCTGGAGATACTATCCCTAAATTCCAGGGCTGTTTGCTATACAAATGTCCTTGAAAAGATAGACCAAAGCAAATGGTAACCTTGCCTCACTTGTAAGACATGCAGATATGTGAGAGACTCACGAAGAATGAGAAGAATTTTCTCCTAACACAGATGTCTACCAGGAAACAGAATGGCAAACTCTTTTTGTAGGCAATAATTCCCAGTTTTTACAAGAGGTTCTCTTGGCCTTTTTTCTCCCCACCACTTCCACCAGGCTAACCTCCCCCAACTGTCTTTCGGCCTCTTGACCCTCAGACTATGATGTAGACTGAGAATGGGTGGCAGGCATCAGTTATTTCAAGGCCAGTTCTGTGGCCCTAAGTAATACTGAGCCCAATTTTCAGGCAATAGGAACAGTCCGTTCTGTTACAAATGGACTGCATTTCTCAGTCAGTGTGGGGACAATGAGAGACTCTCTAGAAAATAATACAAACTGGCAGCAGAAATTCGATGAAAAACTCCCAGCCACACAAATTTCTATGTGCAGCATAGATGTGTACATTGGAACCTGGCAGCAAATGCTATATGAACATCTAAGATTGCAACAATCTTAGATGGAGAAGTTCTTTTCAGAATATATCGAATTCCGTATAATGTTATGCAACCTATGAGGCAAAGAAGACTTAGAACTGAATTCAGCAAGTGACAAATATCCTTTTTGTGAATGACATTTCAAAGTTAACAAGCAAGTCACAGATATTTGCCACATTACAATCTATTAGTGAGAAATACGAACTGCAACTGTTACTTTACTGTAGCCAATAAAGGATTTATTGCAATCTTTACTGCAACCAATAAAGGATCAATATTTAAATTATATAAGGGATTTCTAAGTACCAGTGAGAAAACACTGGGCAATTGTGGCTATGGAGATGATGCATTGCTCAGGTTGCCCTTCGAGAGACACTGTGGCAAGAAGGGTGGTTAGCCAATAACTTCAACATCTCTGGTTCATACCAAGGCCAGACTCTGCAAGGCCTCTCCCAGACAGTAACTGAGCACAACATGAGTACTAGGTTCTGACTGTTCCCACCCGCCACAGGGCTCCTCTGCTCCGGGCTCCCCACTGTTTTGGCTGACACTTTCTTAGAGCCGCCCTGCAATGAGAGACTCTTACCCAGTTATCTATTCTTCCTTCTCTCCTTTCACAGGGGTCAAATCAGCAATAACGTCAGAGAGTTTGCTATTTATTCCTAATCACTTTTATCCTTCATTTTTAAACAACCAATTGTGTATTTTTAATTTCAAAATTGGCAGTTAGCCACAATTATATGTTTCCTTCCCAATAATAAATTCAAAAAAGTATAAAGATGGCAGCTGTACATCTCAATATTAACAAACCTTATTTCAACGGTTACGATGGATGCTATTAGTAAAAGATAATGTAAGAAATGATCTCATAAGCAGAAATAGATACATCGATATCTTTCCTGCTCCATTACAACACAGCAACACAAAGTTTCACTGCGCACACACACACAAAAAAAAAAAAAAACAGAAAAGAGTCCTCTCTTTCCCCATTGGACTCTACTAGCAGTTCACCTTTTTTTCCGTAAAGTTCGTTATGCAATTACAGTTAATAGTAAATGTTTCTGTATATGTCTATCTTGGCATCTGCTTCCTATAGGACCCAAACTGACAAGGAATCCAACTACAAATAGTGAAAAATTTAAACAGTCAATTCACTAGAAGGGAAACTCAGTGTAGCTGTACAAAGATACACATACAAATGAAATGGCCACTTTTACACCATACACAAAAATAAACTAAAAATGGATTAAAGACTTACATGTCAAGACCTGAAATCACTTCTGGAAGAAAACATAGGCAATAAACATTTTAACAGCAGTCTTAGAAATATTTTGGGGGGGATGTCTTTTCTTGGGCAAAGGCAATGAACCAAAAATTTAAAAAGGGAATTATATAAAACTAAAAAGCTTTTGCACAGTGAAGGAAGTCATCAACAAGTTAAAAAGGAAGCCTAGTGAATGGGCGAAGATATTTGCAAACGATATATCTATCTAATAAGGGATTACTATACCTACTATATATGTATTTTATATATATAAAGAACTCATACAACTCAACATTAAAAGAAAACAATCCAATTAAAAAATGAGTAGAGGACACGAATACACACTTCTCCAAAGAAGACATACAAATAACCAGCAGACACATGAACATATGCTCAACATCGCCAATTATCAGAGAAACGCAAGCCAAAGCTACAGTGAGATATCGCCTCACACCTGTCAGAATAGCTGCTATCAAAAAGACAACAAGTAATTGTTAATGAGGATGTGGAGAAAAGGGGCCCTTGTACACGCTTGGTGGGATTGAGAATTAGTGAAGCCACTATGGAAAACAGTATGGAGATTTCGCCAAAAATTAAAAATAGAATTACTCTACAACCCAGCAATTCCACTTCTGGGCATTTATTAAGGAAAACGAGAACAACAATTCAAAAAGATACATGCACCCTCATGTTTATTGCAGCGTTGTTTACAACAGCCAAGGCATGGAAGCACCTGGGTGTCCACCGACAGGTAAATGGATAAAGAAGACGTGGTATACATACAGGGGTGGGTAAAAGTAGGTTTACAGTTGTGAGTATGCAAAACACAGTTTATTCTTGTATTATTACTTATTTATTTTGTATTATATGATTTAACCACAATAAATCATACAATAATTTGTCTTCTTCATATTATAATTATTATTACTTCATATCTTTACTTATGATTTATCTTTTAGGTAATGTATATACAATAGATTACTACTCAGTTATAAAAAGAATGAAATCTTGCCATTTACAACAACATGGATGGACTTAGAAAATATTATGTTAAGTGAAGTAAGTCAGACAGATAAAGTTAAATACCATATGATTTCACTTATATGTGGAATCTAAAAAACAAAACAAATAAACATATAAAATGAAACAGAAACAAACTCACAGATACAGAGTTCTAACTGATGTTTGCCAGAGGAAAGGGAAGTGGGAGGTTGGGCAAAAGTGGGAAGGGGATTAAAGTGTAAACTTCCAGTTGTAAGTTGCAGGGATATAATGCACAGCAAAGAGAGCAGAGGCAGTGTTGTTATAACTACGTATGGTGACATGGTCCCTAGACTTACTGTGGTTATCACTTCGAATCACTATCGTATACAACTGAGACCAATATAATATTGTATATCAACTATAACCAAAATTAAATAAAAAACACAAAAATACACATAAAACACACATAAAGTATGAAAGGCAAATTGTAAAAGTTCTACCTTAAATATGTGAAATTGAAGCTCTTCTAGAAGGAAGAAGATGGATTTGAACTAAGAAAAGTAAAGCCATCCTCACCAAAGCAGGGTTATTTACGAATCAAGGAAAAGAATATAAAAATTAGTGGTCTCAGTAGTTGCAATGGTTAACATTTACTGAGCACTCTTGCAAAAGTTTCCACGAATTAATTTGCAACAATCCTACGAAGCAGGTACTACTTCAATCTCCATTTTAGAGATGAGGATACTGAGGGATGAAAAGATTAAGTAATGTGACCAAGTTGTTTAAAAAATGATTCATTCAAGTTCAGTTAAAAAGGTTGTACACATATACGCTTTATGGACTCCATTCTAAATATGTTGGAAAATAAATGAAATATAGCACTCAGCCACATTTTAATTTTGTGATCTTGGGCACAATTTTTAACCTTTCTGGGTTTTGTGTCCCCTTCTACTGTAGAATAGAGCAACAGTACTTCAGTATTTGCAAATATATTTCAGAAATTATACTAAAAATTATAGAATACTATACAAATATGAGATATTAATATTAGTTCAGTGCTACAGAAACTAAATTTTAAAAAGGGAAATGGCTATGAAATACAAGAAAATTCTAAATTTGGAGGAATGCAATAAATCCAAATATCAATTGAAACTTTAGCCAATTATTTCCATTCTTTCTCAGCTACGTATTTATGTATGCATACTTACATGTTTTTATACCTGAAAATTTATAATTAAATATGCATTTTACCAGAGCTGGGAATAAGTAACAAAGTTTAAATGTCACTACCTTCCAAGTTCACTCTCTTGGGAAGGAAACAGTAATGATGTAATTATCTTACTAAAGTTCTTCTTGACAAATAATTTATCATAGTCATAAAGAATAAAATGCCATAGTGATGATTTCTGTATAGAACGGAATGGGAAGAACAAGAGGGATGTTTTCATGAATTCTGAACAATTCTGCTAAATCTCTAATTATTTTTATGTCCCATTTCCTCACATTTTCTCTCTCCAATCCAACTATTTCGCTTAATGAACTAGGGTTGTTTTCTTTCTGAATATTAGCTGTATTAAATAATCTAATAAATTCAGCAGTACAATATCCCTAGAATTATTTTGGCTTTTTCAATTTATTAATAGGGCTACACCATGATTCCACATGGTAGTAAGTTCATTTCTGTTACTGGGGTATTCTACAACTGTATTGTTCTATCACTAATTACATAGAGTATGAGATCACAGTATTGAGCTTTACACTGTTTATTCAATAGCTATCAGATCTGTACATTTATATAAAATAACTCTAATAAGTGAAGAATCCATAAAATAGCCTTAATATTTTAATATTGGAATTGTAATACTACTACTGACTAATGTGTTTATTATTTTTGAATGTGTCTCATGCTACACTTTAAATCTGGGGGTGCAATTTATCCCTTGGACAGGATAGGAAGTTGGCTCTTCCTTTTGTACTATTTTATGCTTTTATATCAGAGTAAAGAAAATAATGTAGGGGTGGTGTTCTGTGATGGTGGCCAGAAAATGAATTCATGAGGCAAGACATTGTACACATAAGTGCACTCTGAGGCAACGTTTCCATTTTTTGACATAATTTATTATCTCTTGCATTGTGTAAATATCTTTGTTCACTTCCAGAACCTTATATTGCTTTGAAATAAAAATAATTTCAGAGATTTAATATTAACTCAAAAAGACTACACACCTATACTATGAACAACATTGGTGTGTTGACTTTTAAAATTTACTATTATTTGATTTTCTTGTTATATTTTCCTTAGTGCAAAGATTTAGTAAATTTTAACCCACTGAAGAAAGGCTTTATGATTTGTAGGGGGGAAGGTGGTAAAGGAAATGAATATGTCAAAAAATATTTGTAATAGCTTTCAATACTGTATGTTGCCAGTGCTTTAAGAGTTAACAGTTAAATTAGTCACTATTTGCACTTATAAGGACCCAGACTAATTTTTCTCTTGCCACAGCAGAACCGAGGTTGACCTAGTTCCCCAAACGAAACTGAAGTAGACACGGTTGGCTTAGAATGGGGATTTTCTCTGTGGTCAAACATTCATGGGGTTCACACACCAGTCTTCGGTTTAATAAAGTATGTTGATAAAGCTTGATATGAAGCCAGACTTCTCTTGTTCCTTGCTCGAAATAGTTTAAAAAGGAAAATTATAGTATTTACCAGAGCCTATTGTGGCAATAGTAGTTAAGTAATTATGCCTCTTCCGTCCTTTTCATGATATACTTCTCAGTGGCCATGCGTGCCTTATACCAGTGGTAACTAACAGAATCATTTACTCTGTTTCCTGAGCAGAAGCTGAGTGATGATCTGTAGGACTGCTTTAGTTTGAGACTTTGCTTCTTTACTGCTCTATCAGACCAGAAGGGAAACATCTGTCTACTAAACCAGGAAAGTAGCCTCTATCTATAAACAAGGAAGTAGCACCTGTCTACCAGACCATGAGGGTGGCATCTGTCTACAAGAACCAATGGTTAACATCTATCTAGCAATAGGGAGGATAGCTTCGGCCTACCAAACCAGGGTAGGTAGCATTTTTCAGAACCCACAGCAAAGGACATTAAATGAATTTATTTGGTTTTTATATTTGTCTACTTGATTTAAAAAATCATTGTCTAGGAAATGCTGGTGATTTAATAATCAAAGACCCATTTATATACCTAGGTATAAAAGTATAAATATTAGAAAACAAACACCTAAATATAGAGTAATGTATTATGCTTATATAAGCAGTAGGAGGTCACAGGAACAGGTTATTAGTGATTACAGCTTTATAAAATTTGGTTTCAGATGGTCAATATATTCTAAGGCTAGTATTTATTCAACTTCATATTTCAAGAAACGTTATGAAATAAGTACATTTGTATGTAGGCTGGCTTCACTAAAAGGTTTAATGATATTTTTGGGGGGTATATCTTAATATGAGGTAAAGCACTTTGCAATGTCAGAAATCTAAAACAGTTATGCATAATTTCAGACTTATTCCAAAAATATGATTATGTTGTAGATAAGTCAAGAAATGATTCGTATTAAGATATACCAATAAAATATAACAGAGTTATATGGCATATATCTAGACATTCTTACTATTCTTGTCCAAATTAGAAAGTAACAAATAACTATTTCTGTGGTAGAAAAGGCAGTTTTGAAGAAAAATACTATATTTTCTTCAAGAATCATATGTTGTAATACTTGGAAAAAATATAGAAAGAGAGCTAGCTATTTACTCTTTAATTCATTTATTTATATCCCCCATTTATATCAGCTCAGATACTGGAATTGATTTGTGCCCAGAGTACATACCATGAGTTAATAAATATAAATCAGAGTAAAAAAATAAGATCAAGAAGAAAAGAAACATGAAATGCAAAAGGGAATCTCACAGTATCAGTTCAGTTCTCACAGGTCAGTGAATTTTCAACTCTGTTGCACAATATTTACTATAAGGAGCAGGTGTGGTAACAACTTCTTTACTATGTTGATATAGATTAATAAATATAACATCCTTATGTGTAATAAAAATGCTCTAAGATAAACAAAAATAAAATAAAGTTTGTATCTATTTATCCTTCTATCTATAAACATTTTGATGTTATATATAAATTAATTTAACATATATTTAATATATAACTATATTTTATAAAGCTTCAGGCAATATCAAATATTTTATAAAATATAGTTATTTTAATATGTAAATGTGCCTAAAGTAAACTAAAGTGAAATACATGTATATATATTTATGTACATACTTATATACAGGCATGCATATATACAAACATTTTGGCAAGATTTCACTAGAAGACTTAAAGAAGTAGTCATACACTTGGCTCTAAATGTTGGCTCACCATGAATGTGACAACTACAAAGAGAATGATGCTGGTATGGTATAGTGGTGATATAAATACAAGGAATAAAATTCCAAACAAAACAAAGGTCAATTTTCCCTTGGTTTATACCTTTGTTATATATCTGGAAAACTCTTTAAACTGGACAAAAATCACTCAGTGTCTGCTGTACCTACGCTCCAAAGATTGCCCTCCATATCCTCTCCCTGTGGAGGCAAGCTGCCTTTCACATCAAGAGGTGGAGTTTATTTGTCCTCACCTTAAGTTTGGACTGGCCTTGACCAATGGAAAGCAGCCCAAGTGCTCTTCTGGGACTACTGAGCCCAAGCCTGAAGAGGACTGGCAACTTCCACTTGCCACCTTTTGGAGCCAGTTACTATGTTATGAGACACCCAAGCCATGTGGCAAGGCCACACAAAGGAAGTCTGAGGTGCTCCAACTGAGAGCTCCAGGTCAACTCCCACCCAAGTGCCAGTGGTATGAGTGAGCCATTTTGGAAGTTCAAGCCCAGTGGAGACCAGCTGATTGCAGCAATAGTCAACATCACATGAAACAAAACTGCCCAACCGAGCCAGCCATCCCACAGGATCTTAGGAGATAATAAACTTCTGTGGTTTTAAGCCCCTAAGGTTTGGGTCGTTTTATTATACAACAATAGACAATCAAAATAGCATTTACATGTAAAACTGAATTAGATTCTAGGTTAGGCTGATATAAACAAACTTTTTTCATCTGTTTGAAAATCTAGTGGGTCATCTGAGAGTCTTGCAGTTAGAAAAGAGTTCTTCATTATGGGGGACTGTCCTATATATGCAGGATGTTTATTATATCTACTCCCTACCTTAAATGTTAGTAGTGTTTCCTGGTTATTGTGACAACAAAAACACTTCTGCAAATTTCCAAAATGCTCTCTAGGAGGATGGTACTGACTTTGCTAAGAACCACTATCTAGAACTATTTGTATAGTGACTACAGTGTTGGGTACTAGAAAGGTAGAAATGAAACATAACTCATGCCTTCAAAAAACTCACAGTTCAACTGACAAGATGACAGAATGAAATTATACCACAAAATGATAAAAGCTGTGATGGAGATGTTTTCCAGGCATTTGGTAGTACATAGGACCAGTAGTTAAATCAGCCTTCGGAAGAGTCAGGATAAGTTTCCTAGAGGAGTTAATTATTGAGCTAAGTTAGCCACATGGAGGAGAGGTTGAATGGGGAGACTCAGGCAAAGGAAACAGCTTGTGCAAAGGCACAGTATGAGACTTTAGTGGCCATAAAGGTAACAAGCAGGCTGGGGCCAGAGGGTGATGTATCCTTTATGCTTTGCTAAACAGTTCATTTAAACCTGAAGGCAACTTTGTAGTACTAGCCTGAGGTAATGCCATATTTTCACCACACCTCCCAGCCTTTCTTACAGTTGGCCTAGGGCCTTCTGACTTTTCTGGGCATTGGATGTGGGTGAAAGAGATGTTAGCCAGTTGCAGGACTGGCTCTTGATAACACCCCCTGAAATCTCCTAATTCACTCTTTTTCCTGCCTCATGTCAGAGGCCACATGGTCCAGATGGCAAAGTTCCAGGATGAAAGAGGTATCAGATATGTGAGAAGTATATTTTTATTTTATTTAGTCATCGAGATTTGGGAAGGGGGCTATCCATCAGAATTCTGCCAGGAAACAAATCACCCCATATGGTTCAAATGATGAGACTCTAATGAAGGAAATCCTTTCAGAGGTGTGGACAGGGCAAGGAAAGAAACTCCGGAGTCAGGCAGCCATTCTCACTCCTTGAACTGAAGAGGCAAAGAGAGGAAATAGAGTTATCACAGCCCTGAGAGCTGGTGCCAAGGGCAAGGAGCCACCCAGCCGGAACTCCAGTTATGAAGCTTATCACCGCTGCCAGAAGAAGGGGGAGAGCTGGAAAAAATTCCCTGACTGGCCTATTCTCCTGTCCTTTAGGCTCCTGAGAGGGTTCCCCCGTTGGCCAAATGAAATCAGAATGCAGCCCCCAGGGAGCCCAGATGACGCAGTACACAGCTGTGAGGCTCTGGGGCACAAAGCTGCTCGGGGAAGAAAGAACAGCTCTGGGGGGTAAAGGTGATAAGCAGTTCCCAGGGATGTGTCTGTTGTGGCAACTAGCTTTCATTACGTCAATACAATATCACTAAAGGATTTTAAGCAGATTTTTAAAATAAATTTTCTTGAAACAATTTATACATCATAAAGTTAATCCTTTTGAGGTATATGATCAAGTGGTTTTAGTACATTCACACAGATGTACAATCATCCACGTCTAGTTGTAGACAATTTCACCACATTTCACATCAACCCTCAAAACATCCCATACCCATCAAGGAGTCCCTCCCTATCCTCCCTCTTCCCCCAGCCACTGGCCGCTGCCAATCTACTGTCTGTTGCAATGCATTTGTCTCTTCGGGATGTTTCACCTAAATGGAATCACATAGTATGTGGTCTCTATGTCTGGCTTCTTTCATTTAGCATAACACTTTCACGGTTTATCCATGTGGTAATACGTAGTCTTTTTTATTGCTGAATAATATTTCATTGCATATGGTAGAGTTTTGAAAAAAGACAGCTGTGTAGAGAATAGGTTGGGGTGAGCCCCCCCAAAAAAAAATCAATGGCGAAGGACTATGTGTAAGTCGAGGAGTGATCACATTCTCTAAAAACATTCTCTCAAATCATCGTTACACTCAGGAGCAAGTTAGAGAAGACAAACAGCACTCTTCATCTCCTGTCCTAAAAAAGTCTCTTTTTCCTCGGTTCCCTCTCAGTGAATGACATCATTCTCTACCCAGCATCTGGGATTCGTATTAGAATCCTCCATGTTCCTCACTCTCCACATTAGATCACTTTTTGCTATGCGTCCTACCTCTTAGACAGTCCTCTCCCCTTCGTGCTGACTGCCTTAGTTGAGTCCCTCAATGGGTCACATTGAACTACTTCGATCACTGCCTAACTGGTATCCTTTGTGGTACTCAGTTACAGTCTATCATCAGGTACAGCAACGATGACAGAAGATGGACAGATAGATGGATGTGTGGGGGAGGTGCTGTACTTTATCTCATTGTTGAGTTAGGAAGCAGAATCAGGCATCGCTAGCCTAGCCCCTTCTTCTTTTCGCTCATTTGAGAGTTGGGGCCTTCAGAGAGCGCAGTCTTTTCCTGTTGTGAAAGAAATACTGCCCTGCTAGCACTGCTGATGTCTGGGCTTCAGAGAAGAGAACTATTTTGGCTTTACATTAAGCTCTGTCCTCTCACTTAGCATTAGTGTAATAAAGATGAGTTTTTGCTTTCATTTGCCATAAACCTTTTTACAATTTTTTTTTTCAGAACTTGGGAGAGAAAGGACTATAGCAAATTTACTGTTTCTCAGTAGCTAAATGTAAATGGAATCATGAGTAATTAGGAAAAAGAACAAGTTTTAGAAAAAGTTATGATTTTCTGAGTATTGAATTGTTAGATAAAATTCAGAACATGACATGTCATAAATAGTATCATCAATATTCCAAGCAAATGCAATGACAAATTTCATTTCTTTTAATCACAGTAATTATCGTAGTTTAATTTCTCCAGGAAATCAGCTCTGAAACAAAACCTTGCACGCAGGAAGTATAGTGGGGAGTGCACTTAGGAACAAAACCTGCAGAGAAGTGAGGGAAGCAGGTTTAAGCAGGTTTAGGGAGAATTGAACTGAGGATCATTTAAGAAGAGAAGCATCAGTGAAACCCACAGAGAGCTGTGGACTTGAGATGGCTCTTAGAGTTCTCCCCAGATTGAGGCAAGAGGGCGAGGCCTCTGTACCAGTGCAACGCTAAATCACTAAAGCAAACTACACCTCGAAGGGGGAATAAGCGAGGTTCCGGCAGCAGCCTGGTCTCAGAGAAGAGCTCAGCTGTGAGCTGTCAGCAGCCAACACTTCTGACCAATGGGAAATAACTGACTCAACCCTAAAAGGACAATAATTGGGGCAATCATTATAGTACGCATTACAATCCACCCCTAGCATTGCTCATATTCATTTGCTTCTTTAGGGAGTTCTCTTCATATCAAGGATTCTAGGTAGTCTTTTTTTTTTTTCTGCAGAAACCTAAAAGAGGAAGACAAGTGGGATGAAATGCAGAACTTGTCACCAAGGCTGGTCTGAATGCTACAACTGAAATTCATATTGACCCTCCTCTACACCTGTCCTAGATTGCCTTCACCTCAACTAGAACCTTTGTAGTCTAGGAGGTCTGCCTTGTAGGGTCACCCATAACCTTATCCCTGAGAGCTCTGAGTAAAGCCAAGGGGACTATACTTGTTCATTTAACATCAAAATTGTGTAAGGAGTACTAAGAGACATACCCATGGCTCACCTAAGCACTATGCATACTCTTCCCTGCTCCCACACATAACAGCAAGCCTATCTACTCTTGATGATAGCAGTCAGTTACACCTGCCAGTGTAAAGACTCTTTTCTTGGTCTGCTGGTCTCTTGGACTGAGGAGCCTGACATGACTGAGAGCAACTATAATTTTAAGTCCAATGGGGGTTCTTACTGTGTCCTCTGATGAAAGCATTAGACATTTGGGAACCAGGAACACTTGAGCTACAGAGCCTGAGCAGAACAGAAAGCACATATTCTCCAAGAGGTTGCTGGGTGCAGGGCCACTTCTATTTCCACTCTGGAGTCTTACACTCTTATGTTCTACCTGTTAGAGCCCCAGTCGTTAATTTAAAGCGTAATATGTGCAGCTTTTCATTTAAAGTATATTCTGTATAGCTTGTGCCCCAACTGCATCTCAATTCTATCAACAGCAGGTTCTAAGTGGCATTTGATGTGATAGGATAAGGGTATTCAATGAACATTATTAGTTTCCTTTTGCTGCTATAACAAATTTACTGGGTTAAGACAAACCAGGTTTGCTAACTTACATTTCTGGTGGCCAGAAGTCCTAAAATTGAGATGTTAGCAGGCTATATTTCTTCAGGAGGTTCCAGGGAGATCTTTCCCAGCTTTTAGAGACTGCCAGTAGTTTTTGGCTCATGGCTCCACCTCCACCATCAAAGCCAGCAGCACAGCACATTCAAATCTCTCTTCTCTGCTCCAGTCATCACACATTCACTAACTCTGCTCCCACTGTTACGTTGCCTGCTCTCACCCTGACCCCCCCGCCTCACTCTTGTAAGAACCCCTGTGATTACATTGGGCCCACCTGGATAATCCAGGATAATCTCCCCATCTGAAAATCCTTACTTAATCACAACTGCAAAGCCCCTTTTGCCACATAAGGTAATATATTCACAAATTCTGAGGATTACAATGTGGATAACTTTGAAGGGGGTCATTATTTAGTTTACCGCAGACATATACCCACTGGCTTACCTCATTTATAGCTTGGGCACCTTAGTCTGAGACAATGCTTTTCAAGATGCATACAGATCTGAAACAGAATGCTGTAAGACTTCAGATAATGGTTCTGGCCAATGTGGGCAAAAAGGGCAAGTCCATAGCAGAATATATATCAATTCCAGCCAAGTTGAATCACTGGCGCACGAGGGGAGACTATAAAGCAAATATCCAGTAAGTGGCTGGTTGATCTCTTTAAGGGATTGTGCTGTACTGGGGGCTTGGTGTTGGTCTCTTGCGCTGCCACGTTGTGCACTTGGCAGTAGCAATAGCCAGATCAGTATTGTGAAACGGGAGCCCTCTCTGTAAATTCCATCCATAACCTCCATCCTTGCCACCAGGGATAGCCTCCATCTGTGCACCGTGGCTACTGTGTGCATGTGCCCTCTGTGTCCCCACTAGACAGATAAAAGCAGATCCTAGCTGATATCAACTTGTAGAGTCATCATGTCTATGTGGTCATTTATCATTTCTTCCATGGTGGGATGTTACCTGACGGGCATCACCATCTGATTAAAAGATAGTCACACTTTGTGCCCACTCCGATAGCTCCATTCACACGACTATTCCACCACCTCCTTTCCTCCATGTGTCCAACCCTTCTACTTCTAGGCCCCTACCAAACAGCCAGGACATGTGCCATTACCCAGGCTCAGCCTTCTTTCTTCTCCACCAGTCAGTCATGATGGACACCCCAATCTCATGCAGTCATCTATTTGATCAGGCACCAGTGCAACAGTGGCTAATGACATAGTATTCTGGCCACGTATTCATGCAGCTTACTTGTATTCTGGCCCTGCTCATCTCCAATTCTGGATATATTACCTCTGTCTTACCATAGGGTTGTGCCAGGCCCGCTGGACCATATGAGTTGGTGGATCTGACAAAACCCAGCTTCTGATGGGCAGTTATAACCACCTGACGTCTCTTGGTGAGGTGCTCTGTTTGTATCAGGGCTCAAATAGCCTACCAGGAGTCATTTTTCAATAGTGCGTGCTTTTTTTGTTAACAATTTTTTGCCTCTGTCCAGAACTGTTAGATTTTTCTTTATGATTTTCCCATGGAAACTTCCCAGTCATTCCACAGCATCTTTCTCCACCTCTAATACACCTAATAGCATAGTTCTGTCATTTTGTATGGTCTGAGAAGCAGAATTGCTTGCCCCACAGTTAAGAGATAACGCAGAGCCCTTCCTGCTCTGGGCACCACTTAAAGTTGGTAGCCATCTGTGTCATTCAGGAAATGTGTCAGAGCAATATTCTTAAGTAAAGGTTATGCCTGCGAAACCCAGAAGAGCCTAGCAGGTATTGTCCCTCCTTTGTGGGAGGAAGTACCAGATGCGATAGCTTACCCTTTACTTTTTAGCAGATGTCTGGCATGCCTCAGACCATTGAAACCCTAACTTTCAGCATTTCATCGTCTTTCTTCAGTGTATCTATGGCACTCAGCAAGAGAAATTTAGTTCTAAGTTTTTATAATGAACAAGTACTGTGAGCCTCTCAAAAGCTTGCAAGTACATTCCTGTCTGCAAGCTCTGCATCTTAGTTCACCTCCAGTGAAATATCAGCAATTGCACAATTCCACTCACCACACATCAGGGCTATCAAAATTCCATCTATCATCAGTGATAGTCTATTAGTTTTATATTGCTGCACAACAATATTACTACAAACTTAGTGGCTTAATGTAACACACATTTATTAAATGCCAGCTTCTGTGCATTAGAAGACTGGGCATGGCTTAGCTCTATCCTCTGCAAGGCTGCCATCAAGGTGTCAGCTGGGCCTACAGTCTCATCTGAGACTCAATTGGTAAAGGAACCACTTCCAAACATATATGGTTTTTGGCAGAACTGAGTTCCTTGCCAGGCTGAGGGACTCTGTCATTGTTGTTGGCTGTTGGCCGGAGGCTGGCCTCAGCTCCTGGCCACATGTATTTACCCCTCTATGTGGTGGCTCATAACATGGCAGCTTGCTTCTTCCAATTTAGCGGACGAAAGCAGCCCCAGAAAGACAGGAGTGGTAACATTATGTAACTTATTCACATATGTATAATCATGTACATCCTGTCATTTTTGCCACGGTCTATTGGTTAGGGGAAATTTCCAGGTCCTACCCACACATACGCGGAGAAATTTATACAAGAGTAGAGATATTAGGAGACGGGTTTCATGGGGTCAGTTACCTTAGAAACTGTCCGTCACAGATGGGATCCTTATTGCTACCTTACCAGTGATGATCCAGCTACAAAAATCTCATTTCGGAGTCCACTGTTTCATACCACTCCCCACCCAAACTAACTTAAACCCCTGGTAAACACACTCAGAGATGGAGACTCTCATGTAGGAAGTTTGCTTCCAATAATACTGCCTGTGAATTAGTGAGAAAAGCAGGATCAGTCAAGAAAAAAAGAGAAACTGAACTGTAATGCAATTGCAACAAAGGCCTTAGCTAATTTCATCAGGAGTTCTAGAGCTAAAATGACTCTTCCGAGTCATCCTGAATTCAGGTCAGAGGACCAGGTCTTTGCGTACCACATGGACTAGTTATTCGATGGGCTCCCTCTTCTCCATGGAACTTTGTGTGAGACAGCATCCTAGGGCCCAGAGCAATTTATGGAATGGGGCAGAGCTGCGAACAGCCAGCAGGCAACAATCCCAGCACCTGGGGGAACAAGTGCGTCAGACCTGGAACGGTATCTGGGAGACATGTCACTGGAGAAGTCTGATAAACCCGAAGGCATGATGTAAAATATAATTTAATAAACTTTCTGACAGTTGACTTGCATAAAGTAAGACAATTTAGGCCCCGGAAAAAAGAATGAATTTTTATGCTTTTAATTATTTTCCGTAAGTATTTCTTTTATTTTTTCCCAGAAAGACTACTGATCGAAGCTAGAAAGTGTCCTCTCTGACAAGATGCTAGGGTTGGTAGGAGCATTTTTAGCTACAAGTAAAAGAATACTTTGATAACAGTCACTGAGACAACTTGGAGTTTATTTTTTTCTTGCATAAAAGTACGTTTGAAACTTTGTTCAATTGCTCTACAATGTCAAGGCTAAGACAGTGATGCTCTTGGCTTTATCTCAGATCTCCTGTGTCATAGCTACAAATTTCAACCATCCTGTCCATCTTCAAGAAATAAAGAAAGATAGTAGTACCAACAGATTTTCTTTCACCTTTCTGGCCTGAATTGTGTCCCAAAGCCAGTCCCAGATACAGGAGAGGCTCACTGAGAGAATATTTCATTTTTTAGGTCTTTATAGGAGAGGCAGACAAGGAAGGAGATTTGGAATGGGTGCTGGTGAGTCAATCAATATTGTTTTCAAAGCAGGTTTCTGTTTTGCTAACTGAGATCTGATCCATAACCTTTAAAGGCCAGATGAAAGATGGCAGATACCATCATTTGGCTGAGAAGTCAAATCAGGGCTACTATTTGGATGGAAGACTATCAGTATCATTCAGGATCCAAACAAGAAAACAGACACGTGCATGCCAGGTCATTCAGAGGGGAATTGACTACATATGGGGAACTAATTGCAATAGTATTAAAGGAGCTGAAAAGCCAAACAAGGTACAGGGACGTCCTGAGGATTAATATCAGCAGGAAGCTACTACAAACCCTAGGACTGAGGAGACCAAAGGAGGAGATGCTGTTACCCGATTCCAGGAGCTGGTGCTGCCCAGTGAGAACTGGTTCCACATCAGCGTTTACCTGGCTGGAGCCGGGTCACGGAGGGAGAAGCTGCCCAGCAGGAGCTGGAACAACCGAGGAGAGACTACCCAAAGCAAAAAGAGGCAAAGGGGGTGGGGGCATGGTTTCTTTACTTCCCACTTTTCAATCACCCATCTCATGCCACAGGTTGAACCTCACTTGAAGCTAGCTGGCAAAGAAGCCTGGAAACTGTAGTTTGCAGGGGTCATTCCCCTGCTGTACAGAGAAGAGCAGGGAAATGAAGAGGTAGGTACTCAAAAGCAAACAAGCAAATGATTGGCACACCCTCCCACCCCCAGGTAGAGCTGGACCTGGGGAGTACTTGTAGGGAAGCCACAGTTTCCTCCTGGAAGCGGTGTCGTCACCACCACATAAACAATTAACCCAGTTCCCAACATTTGACACCACACAGACAAGATTCTTCTACCGAAACTAAAGAAATGCTGTCACTTATTACAAAATAATGTAGGAAAAATATAAACTACTTTTCTTAAGTTGTAGGTTCTAAAAACTTTTAAAATAGTTTCTGGCCCAGTTTGAAGGTAAACCTGACATGATTTTTTTTAAGGGCTGGGGGTAAACTATTTTTAAGAGAATGACTTATGAAGAACTAGTAAATTGGCTCCTTTTTACTTTCAAAATATAAAAGGAAAAATATTGATCAAAACAAGAAGTTGAACTAGGTGGGCTAAGATTTTGATATTAATTATAAACAATGATGTGAGCCACGGATGGTTGATAATTTTTGACCCTAGAAGTATATCATAGCTACTTGAGAAGAAACTACAGTCTGTTTTGACTATGACGTGTCAAATTGTAGCCATCAGTTAAAATTTCAAAAGCTCACTATACTGAAAGTATACTGACGTTTTCAAGGTTAAAATACTGAAGTTCTTACATTTTTATCAAAGAGTTATATTTTATATGACTTTCTATATCAGTTGTGAAAGCATCCTCTGGTCTAAAATACAACACAACAATGAGGTTTTTTAAAATGTGATTTGCAGATTTGCATTAAATACCTATTATTGAATTCTCATACTTCAAAGAATATCCTTACCTACTAATTAATGTTTTAGCATACTTTTTCAGGAAAAAAAAATGTCCTTATACAAGTCAGGCCCCCTAGAATCTAAAGTTTTTACTTGTAGGAAAACTTGGATATATAATTGGTATATAAAACTTTTAAACTAATATACATAAAAACAAGAAAAAACTCCATGAACTCTTCATGCTTACAAATGACTGAATCTTCCAAGGCTCTAAAAATAGTTGTTTAAAGCAAGAGTTGAGATATGTAGGGAAGCCAACATGTAATTTATGTTTAAAAGAATTTCAATTGCTATGTTGAATTTTTCTGTTCAGTTTGGAGTATTAAATAGATCATATAAAATATACTTCATTTTAAAGTGCAATATGGTCATATTTGACAAGGATTCAGAATCCTGCAGTCCTTAAAAAACAAAGGTTACTAAATAGTGTGAAGCATTTCTTCACTCTTCAGGCTTGAGCATATTTTTCTTCCAAATTGTTTTTACCTACCTAGTTTGCTATACAATGCGCTCAACTACCAATTTTGTTTTTTAATGCTCCAGTACGTCATTGTACAAATCGGGGAAACAATTCATAGCCTTGACCACAGCATTTTCAGCAGTCTAGATGTTCCTGATAATATACATGCTTCCTGTGTTAGTAATCTTGAAGCATGAGTACAATATTAACCTTTAAAATGAAACTAACAGCATCAATCATTGTCCTCTTACATACACTTCATGTTTTCTGCCTTTTTTTTTTAATACATCAATGCTGACGGCCTTCTGTAAAAATCAACCAAAAAGCATACCTTTAAAGAAACAGAGCACAAAATATATAAATCTGTATAGAGTTTAGAACACTATAGTTGCAGGTTCACAATTACAATGTAAAGAATGACAAAGTCTGTGACCATACATACCAACGAAAGATGAAGCCAAAGTCTTATACGATCATAGACAAGAGAGACAGATGCTTTTGAGAAATGAGCATAATATCAACCACAAAGATTGCAGAATACTACACATGTGTTTCACTAATAAGATGGTTAAAGCCAGGATTTGCCTTAATTCAATGTTACTCTTTGAGGGCGATTGTGCCCTGAACTCCTCTCTAGCCAATTCTGACACCCAATCCGCCCAGTGCTCCTTCCACTCTCCTCCACGCCCGTAGGCACCCTCACACAAATGCGCACACACGCCCAGCCTGGCCAGAAGATAAAGCTAAGATGGCAGCACTGAAAGTACAGGAGCCGCACTCAGTGGGGCTGGAAATACAAAAGCAAAGCCCTTTACATTCTTTCATTCTGCTTATTTCCCCGAATAACCAGAACGCCCCCCCCCCAAAAAAAAAAAAGAAAACAGCATTGTAAGGTATTGAGTAGTAGAATGCACAGAATTGGCGGGAGGGGACGCTTGCTTTGCACATTTCAAGAAACCCAGATCTCTTGTCAGCAAGGATGGTTCAGGTGACACTCGCGACTTGCTCTGGGGACCACGCTCCCCTTCGTGCCCCCTTGACAGTGGAATTAAGGGTGACTACACGCATCCTTTCCTTCCCAGCCAGCGCCCCATTCCCCGCCACCCCATGGGAGCCTTCCAAGGTGCCCAGCTGCCAAGGCAGTAGCTGTAGCGGTTGGCAGTGACCGGGGAGTGCACAGTGCAGAGGAGGAAGAAGAGGAGGAGGAGAGAAAATGCTGCATTGGCTATCAATTTAGAGTAGAGCGACCGCTGCCGTGGAAGGAAACGCTGCCAACCGCAACAGAAACACCACTCTCGGTAAGATACCTAAGTGAGCATGTGTGCGATTCTGCGCACGCCTGGTTGGCGCCGCTCAGTGACAACGGGTTCCTTAGGAAATTATCCAGTAACCGGGTTTTGTATGTACCCAGAGGCTCTGGAAAGGGCTTGTCTGGGACCAGAGGGTTTGGTAAAGACCGCAGGGAAATTAAGGAAGGAGTGGGAAGAACTGGAGACCAGTGCAGACCCTGGAGGGCAGGAGGGGGGCCTGTTCAGTCCCCACTAGAAACTGTAAATGGGCAATGACTGCACATACCACCACTTAAGCCTAAACTGGAAATGTTTCTCTCTGCACTCATCCATCCATCCAACCAAAAGAGTTTTCCCTGCTGATTAGGGCTAGAGCCTGTGCTAGGATCTGACAATGTAACGTGGGACTCAGACACCATACCCTTTTGAAAAGTGTCTAGAATGCTTTGTTTTCTGTGCTACCACTTGCGAAAAGCCTGTGCCAAGGTGGACATCCTAGATGCTTAAGTCCTCCCATAATCTCATATAGTATTATTTTGACCATTATTCAGAGGTCGAAACTTGCCCAAAGACATACAAGTAGCAGAGTTAGGATCCAAAGCCTACCCTGTCAGAGTCTTTGGCTACTTCCTTGAGTCTTGAAACAACAATGAGCCCTTACAGCAGCTCCTACCCATTCAAGCATTTAATTCCACCAGCCTTTAGATGCCTCTATACATGTGTCTTGGCTCTCATCCCAGGGTTGGCATAGTGGGCGTCCTGTTCAACACTAAGCCTGTAACTCTTCAGAACAGGTATTAGCCTAACAAATACTTACTGGATACCTTGTATGTGCAAGGTTCTAAACCAGGAGCTGAGGAATACACGAAGGTAAATAAGAAGCTCTGAAGGAGTGTATAACATAGTTGAAGAAATAAGACAAAAACTGTTTCACAGGACTACTCACTGTGCGAATATACTGTTATTCCCCATGCCTGCCCTTTGTCCCTATGTTTTCATTATCTTCTTTTTTAAAAGAATTAATCTTTATTGTATTTTTCCCATTACCATTAGTCCCTTTATAACTTCCTATCTATGAGTCTTTTCCCTTTTTCCTCAATCCTTCCACCCCCTAACCCACCCCCACCCCACTAGCTGTCATCTGCTATCAATGAGTCTGTCTTTGTTTTGCTTGTTAGTTCAGTTTGTTCACTAAAGTCCACATATGAGTGAAATCATGGTATTTGTCTTTCTCTGACTGGCTTATTTCACTTAGCATAATGTTATCCAAGTCCATCCATACTGTTGCAAAGGGTAAAATTTTCTTTTTTATGACCAAGTAGCATTCCATTGTGTAAATGTCACATAGTTGTTTTAGCCACTCACACTTGGGCTGCTTCCGTATCTTGGTGATTGTAAATAACGCTGCAATGAACATAGGGGTGCTTATGTTCTAATTAGTGTTTGGATTCCTTTGGATATATTCCCAGAAATGGGATTGCTAGGTAAAAAGGCAGATCCATTTTCAATTTTTTGAGGTGACTCCATACTGCTTTCCACAGTGGCTGCACCAGTCTGCATTCCCACCAACAGTACACAAGAATTCTCCTTTCTCCACATCCTTGCCAGCACTTGTTTCTCAATGATAGCCATTCTGTGATAGCCCACAGGTGTGCGATGGTTTCTCATTGTGATTTTAATTTGCATTTCTCTGATGATTAGTGACATTGAGCATCTTTTCATATGTCTATTGGCCATCTGAATGTTCTCTTTGGAGAAATGTCTATTCGGGTCTTTGGCCCATTTTTTAATTGGGTTGTTTGGTTTTTTTTTTTAAACTACTTTATACATTTTGGATATTAACCCCTTATCAGATGTATTGGCAAATATGTTCTCCCATTTTGTGGATTGTCTTTTTATTTTGTTGATGGTCAAAACAGTGTGGTACTGGCATAAGAACAGACACATAAAGCAATGGAACAGAACAGAGAGCCCAGAAATAGACCCACACCTTTACAGTCAATTAATACTTGACAGATGAAGCAAGCACATACAATGAGCTAAAGAGAGTTTATTTAATAAATGGTGTTGGGAAACTTGGACAGATATGTGCAGAAAAATGAAACTAGACCACCTTCTTACACCGCACACAAGAATAAATTCAAAATTGATCAAAGACTTAAATGTCAGACCTGAAACCATAAAAATCCTAGAAGAAAACATAGGCAGCAAAATCTCAGATATTGCCTGTAGAAATTTTTTATTGGATATTTCTCCCCAGGCAAGGGAAACAAAAGAAAAAAAAATAATGGGACTCTTTTTTTTTTTTTTCAAATCAAAATGAGATGCATCTGTCATTTAAAACCTCAGATAAAATGCATTTCTTTACCACTTACTCCTCCCCCTGCCCAGGTTTTTTTTGAGAAGGACATTCAGATTGGAGACACAGACATTAAGAGCAAGTAAGTAGATAAAGAATATAGTACTGGGAGAACAGGGCATAGTGTAAATAGAGTATAAATTGATGCTCTTCAACTTGAGAGTCAAAAGGATAAAACTAATAGTAATCAGGGTGCATTGGCAAATATATTTCTAGAGCATTTACTTAGAAGGGGTTAGTCGAATAGCTTGGAACAGGGGACTCAGCAAATGTTACGTTTTATAGATAACAATGATAAGATCTTTGGTAGATACGACATTTCCAAATGTTATACAGACATAGTCACAATTATAGTTTTAGGTCATATTCAAGAACTGTCTTCAGTAATGTAACTCTGGGCAGAAAAAGATAAGCAATTAAGTGACCGCTCTCAATAGATAAGAGAGCGCTTTTAGAGAGAGTGTGGAGTCAACAGAAGATTAGTTAAGAAAAGTATAATTCTTTTAAGATTTGGCTCTGAATTAAATGCTGAGAACAAAAATTTAGGAATGACTCTGGCTTGCGAATACTCTCATAACTGTGAACTCTACTTTCATAGAAAGAGAAGAACGCACTAATTTACCACCTGTCTTTTGTGAGTAAAAGCTAATTTAAATAGACAACTCCTAAAGACCAAAAAAATCCAAAATAAGATCACCAAAGGGACTTCGAATCCGCCTGGCCTTCTCTACCTGGAATTCTTAATTAACCAGCACTATTCATGGAACATCTTCCTGTTGGCAGCACACACTTTGGCGAAAGGTAAAAGGAGTACGGAACCCTCATACTCTGGTGTGGGTACGTTCCCTCTCCCTTTCAGGTCCCAGTTCTCCCACCTGAAGGGAACCCATTACCTGAAGCCCACTGCCTAAAGCTGACAGCCTGCCTACTCTTCCTCAAGCTGTTCATAAAACCCGGAGAAGTGGATATCTTTCAGATTCCGGACGGCTCCACTGCCCCACGCCCGAAGCCTTGAGGCTGAGGGAGTGGTGGCTGAGAGGGGGTGGGGAGGGAACTAGGCTGGCGTTACTGAGCATGTGCAAGGAGTGGCGCATGCCCAGTTCAGCCGGCAGCTTCCCATTGCGGGTAGTCCGGGCGGTGAGAACGGCGGCGGCAGCAGCGGCAGCGGCGGCGGCACCGCCTCCTCCTCACACTCCCGAGGTGGCGGGGTTAGATGAGCGGCCCCAGTAGCAGCGAGGGCCGTGCAGTGGGGAGAAGGAAAAGGAGGAGGAGGAGGAGGAGGCCGTTGCTGTCTTTGTAGTTTCCTGGTTGCTGAAGCGAGAGGCCACCAGAGCCGTCGTCGTTGGAAAAGGGCTGTGTGTGTGCGCGCGCCTGTCTGCCTGCCCGGCCCGCGGGGACCCGGCAGCAGCGGCGAGGATGATGATGTGCGCAGCCACTGCCTCCCCTGCCGCTGCCTCCTCGGGGGCCGGCGGGGACGGATTCTTCCCCGCCGCTACTGTCTCTTCCTTCCCGGCGCCGGGGGCGCTGTTCATGCCGGTTCCCGAGGGGTCCGTGGCTGCTGCGGGGCTGGGGCTCGGGCTGCCCGCCGCAGACTCCCGGGGTCACTACCAGCTGCTGCTGTCAGGCCGGGCCCTGGCCGACCGCTACCGGAGGATTTACACAGCTGCGCTCAGTGACAGGGACCCGGGGGGCAGCAGCGCTGGACACTCGGCCTCCAGGTGCGTCTCCGGGTGCCTGTCCTTGCGCCCCATGCGGCACGCGCGCCCGTGTGCTTGTGTGTGTCTACGTACTTACTGAGCTACCTTTCTGCAAGCGCTTGATGCTGTCTAGTAGAAACAATTGAGATAGGAGGGTGCGGTGGCAGCAGTTTCTGCTCTTAATGTTTGTCTTTGTGGGTGGTTAGTGAGGGTGGGAGGGTAGCGTGTGATGTCTCAGAAAAGGTGATCAAGCGGGTCGCTTATGACACGTGTGTATATTGTTGATGAAGGAGGAGGGAAAGGGTAAGAGGGTACTGCATGAAGAGGATTTGCGAGAGGGGTGGGGACAGTGGCGTTTCCAGGGTCTGTCGCAATAGTATTTGCAAGTATTTCTCACCCCCATCCCCCATGACACTCCATCCTCCCTTTTCCAGATCCCCTGAAAAAATCTGCCAAATCTGCCTTTCACTTAGTGGTGGAATGGTGTAGGTTAAGGATAATGTTTTATATATGTGCTTATTCATATATACTCATGCATGTATATGCATTTTTATACATATATTCATATATTTATATATGATGGATTTTTAGATTATCAGGCCATTGGGCAAGCCATGGGATTTCGATTTAAGAGAATTAAGCAAAAGGGTTGCAGATGGAGACTTACGTGGACGGGAAAGGTATCTGATTCAGATCTTTAGAGCTGTTTGATAACGGGTCTTCTAGAAGTGTGGTTGGAGCTGCTCTTGTGTTTTGATGTCCCCATCAGCCATTTCCCTTTATCTTGGGTTCTATTTCCACTGCTGCTTTAGGCTTCAGAGTAGAGGGGGTTTTGTGGGAAAAAGGGGAATGCTGAAGAACTTCAGAATATGACAGCCGGTAGTGTTCAGCTTCCACCAACCAGAAAATTTGAGTAGTTCCTAGATCTCTTTCTAGGCTCACTGCATCTTCAGCTTCCTTGATGTAGGAGATATTAAATCACTTTCATTTTCTTTTTATTAAGTTATGGGTGTCTTTTTTGCTTTTCTATTTTCTTTTCCATGCCCTTACATGCCACACACGTTGGAGGATGGTGACCAACTTGTTTCATCAGCTTGGTTTTGATAGTAGTATTTGGGAGTTGGCATTGTTTTTCTCAAGCGTCTTGAAATACATGGGGAAATGGGGAAGCATCCTAGAATTTTGTTAAATGTTACATAGTTTAGTGTATTTATTGAATGCGCAGTTTGTTAGGCAATAACAGATGTCATTTTCTCCCGTTATGAAAGGGCGGTAGGCTGTAAGTCAGGTATTTGGAGTTTCTCCAGTATTTACTGTGGCTTTTGTCTATTGCAGAGTGTTTTAAAGGTGGAGCATTGCTCACACTTCTCACATCTGTAATTGAGTACAGTATCGGGCACATGAGTAGTTTTATCATAAGGATATGAATGTGTATAACTACGTTTCGCTATCTAAGCTAAAGGCCACAGTGGCACAAGTCTGTTTCTTGATAATATTTTTGAAACTAGCACACAACCTCATTAGATAGTTTGCTCTGATAATTAGTATATAATTTTGAGCTGTGAGTCTTTAAATTATGGCACTGCAGGTACAACTTTACAAAGCCCCTTTAAAGAATTTGAATTTACTTTGTATGTTATTTCCTGACTTATATATTGGGTTGGCCAAAAAGTTTGTTTAGTTTTTTCATAAAATAAAAATTTTCATTTTCATCAATAACTTTATTGAATTAGATATTTTGAAGATGTCCACTACCTCCCACTATTGGCTTCTAGTGGGTAGAGACCAGGGGTGTTGCTAACCATCTTCCAATGCATAAGACAGCCCCACAGCAAAGAATTATTTTGCCAAAATGTCGGTAGTTCCAAGAAACTTCACAAACCACCTTTGACACGTTTGATCAGTCACAGGCACCTTCATACACTTCACAAATCTTTTTTTGCATTTCAGTTGCATTTTTACCTTTCTTGAAATAATAAAGCATAATATTCCAGAAATGTTGGGTATCTTCTTCCATCTTCAATATTAAAATGGATGCACAAAATTTCACCAATTTTGATAAGTTTTTTAAAAATGCATGCTAATATAACAGCTGTCACAATACAATCTAACAAAATTTTTTGAATGAAGTTAAAGATAACTAAGCACTACTAGAGCCATTGTATGGAAAAAACTAAATTAACTTTTTGGTTAACCCAATAATAACTTGTGGCTGGTATAAATTCTACTTCAACTTTTTTGCTACTATACTTGTGTAATAATACAATTCTATATAGCTAGAACAAAATTAATATAGATTAACCACATACATAAAATCTGTGAATGATTTTTACTCTTTGGCCCAATTTTGTATAAGATGTCAGTTAAAATTAATGAAGAATTAGTTCAAATATTTCAAGAAGCACTCACGGAAACCAGCCTTAAGTTGTATAATATTACCTTCTGCTTGTTCAGAACATTGTTATTATTTTCACATAATTTTTTCTAAGTCTTAGCCCACAACTATACTTTATTGAGACTTTGCTTAAAAATTCACTTTTTCTTATTAAACATCATGGGGAAAGTGAAGTTGGAATTTAGGCACTGAATGAATATTATTTGTATAGGAGTACTAGCAGAGTTAGAGGAACAGATGAAGTTTCAGAAATGGAATGGAGCAAGAATAGAGGATGAAGCTCTAGTAAGCATAAGTTTAAAATATGAGAGAAAGGAGACAATGTAGGTAGCTTTAAAGAGATAAAAATATTAGGAAGAGAACCATGAAATATTAGCACCTAAGAAAGAGATACTAGTCCTAAGGAAGTGGATTGAAAGGCCACAGCAGTATTAAATGCTGAAGAAGTTGAGAACACTTTCCAGGTTACTTACGACTTTTGCAGAAGTGGTCATAGTAGAGAGATGTGGTGAGGATTCAGTAGGATATGTTGAGGTAATGGTGAGATTACTGGGTTATCAGTGAGTGGAGAAGGAGAAATTATAGAAGTGAGAGGGGGATCTCAGGGACTGTTTTAAGATGACAGGTAAAGAGGTTAGCCATTGAAAAAGCAGCTAGTTTTTCTTTAATAGACAAGGGGAGGAAGCAAGTATTTGTAAATACAAAAACTAGGAGTATATTGAGGGTAAGAATTATATCCTGTTTATTTTGGTAATCCAAATATCTAGCACAATAGTTGGCATCCATTCTTTAAATATCAAGTGGCTCTTGTGAGCCAGGCACTGGTTAGGTGCAGAAGATAAAGCAGTGAGCAAGATAGACAAGGTCTCTGCTCTCTTGGAGCTTCCATTCTAGTGGGGAGGAATAAACAACTGATAATAACAGGTAGTGATAAGTAATTGTGAAGAAAATAAAACCAATTTCATGTGATGGACAATTTGTAGTGCAGGGAGGCTATTTTAAGTTGTGGTCAGGACAGGTCTCTGGGAGTTGATATTTAAGTTGAATTGTAATGATGGGAAGGCAGATCTAGAAGAAGAGTCTTTTAGGAAGTTGTAATAAAGGCTCTGAGGTGCGACTAGGCTTGCGTTTAAGGAACAAAACAGGGCAAGTGAGTTATCAGTCAGTGCTGAGTACATGAATCACCGTGGATTACGTTTTAAGTGTACAGTGGAGAAGTTGAGGAACGCAAGCCTAGTGGAGTTAACGACTTTGACGGCATCTGGTGAAGTGGGTAACAGCTTGGATTCTGAAGTTCCACCAGTTTTTAATCTGGGCTGTGCCACGTTTCAGCTGTGTGACTTTGGGTATGTTATAGAACTTCTGTGCCTCAGGTTTTGTTTTGTTTTTTAATTTTTAAAAATTGAGATGTTATTGGCATATAATATTATGTTATTTCCAGGTGTACAACATAATAATTCCATTTTTGTATATATTGTGAAATAAATCACCATAATAAGTCTAATTAACATGTATACCTACCACATATAGTTATAATTTATTTTTTGTGATGAAAACTTTTGTGATTTATTCTCAGCACTTTAAAATACAGAGAGGGGCAAAAGAAGGTTTACAGTTATTCACATGGAAAATAGTATAATAATTAATAAATAATAATAAGAATAACTTTCATGTACTCACACTATAAACCTACTTTTGCCCCACCCTGCATACGGTTCTGTGTTATTAACTACAGTCACCATGCTGTACTTAGCATCTCCATGACTTACTTATTTTATAACTGGAAGTTTGTACCTTTTGACCATCGTCACCCATTTTGCCCAATCTCCCACCCTGACCCCCTCCCCACCCTCCTCTGGCAACTGTTCTTCGTTATTTGTTCTCTGTTATCTATGAGTTTGGTTTTTGTTTTTTTAGATGTCATATATAAGTGAGATCATACAGTATTCGTTGTTCTCTGTCTGACTTATTTCATGTAGCATCATGCCATTAAGATCTATTTATGATGTTGCAGAAGGCAAGATTTTCTTCTTTTTTATGGCTGAATAATATTTCGTTGTATATAAACACCATCTTTTCTTTATCCATTGATCGACACTTAGGGTTGCTTCCATGTCTTGGCTGTTCTAGTTAATGCTACAAAGAACATGAGGGGAGGTGCAGGTGTGTTTTTGAGTTAGTATAGATCACAGGTGACAAACACAAGGCCTGCGGGTTGCATCTGGCCCTCCACCTTGTTTTATCCGGCCTGGCACCTTATTTCTACCCAGCGGCAGTGCCAAGCTTCTTGCCCTTAGTTAAGGAGTAGTTACATGTAAACAGTCCTAAAATTACATTTGGCCCTTTGAAGGCAACCATGAGGCTGATGTGGCCCCCAGTGAAAATGAGTTTGACACCCCTGGTGTAGATATCTTTTTGAGTTAGTGTTTTAGTTTCCTTTTGGATAAATACCCAGAAGTAGAATTGTTGGATCATGTGGTAGTTCTATTTTTAAATTTTGAGGAACCTCTGTACTGTTTTCCATAGTGGCAAGTACCAATTTACAGTCCCATCAATAGTGCACAAGGGTTCCTTTTTCTCCACATCCTTACCCAAGAGACGAGAGTTATCTCTTGTTTGTTTTGATAACAGCCGCTCTAACAGATGTGAGGTGGTAGATATCTCACTGTGATTTTGATTTGCATTTTCCTGATGATTAGTGATGTTGAAACACTTTTCGTGTGCCTATTTGCTATATGCACGTCTTCTTTAGAATTCTTTAATCGGATTGTTTCTGCTGTTATTGAATTGAATAATGTGTGTATAAGTATATATATTTTGGATATCCCCTTATCAGATATACGATTTGCAAATATTTTCTCCCATTCTGCAGGTTGCCTTTTCATTTTGTTGATGGTTTTCTTTGCTCTGCAAAAGCTTTTTAGTTTGTTATAGTCCCACTTGTTTATTTTACTTTTGTTTACCCCTTTGTTTTCTTGTATGTAGAATGGAGATGATAATAAAGAGGATTGGTTTTGTAGATTAAATGAATCCATATATGTAAAGTGCTTGGCACATTAAGTGATATTCAATATTAGTTATTGATTTCTGCTCAGTGAGAGGGCGTATGGAGTTTGGAGATTTAAAGAGAAGGTAAAGATCATGTTTTGGTCTTATTTTTGGTTTCGGTGACTGTGTTGAATGTGGAAATAACTATTTCATTTATTCAGCGACTGAATAAATATATTTTGTATGAATGAACTAGTCAAGGACAGGAAATGAATAAAGGCATGTTTGATCAGTTCTGTGTGTGAATGGCAGTATAATGTTTCACTTGGGAAAAACCATAGCACAGTGGTGAAATCTGCTCTGAAGGCAGACTACCTTAGTTCAAATTCTAGTTCTACCTTTTTCTGTCTTAAATTGGGCAAAGCATTCTTTTGTCAGTTTCTTTACTTGTAACCTTATCAGTATTGTGCCTCTACATGGTAAGTGCTTAGTAAATTAGCTGCTGCTGCTGTTATTATTATGGTGATTATTAAAACCACATATTTAAAATTCCAATCAGCATGATATTGTAAGTTTTTCCACTCAAGTAAGAAATGGAAAAACTAATAGTTGAGTTGATTCAAAGATGAAGTATGAACTCAAATTAAAACAAAATAAAACAACAGAGCCTAGCTGTCATCTCTGCACAGGGACTTCTCATGCAAACTGCCCTCCTTTGTGGAGAAGCCTGGGCTGAACTGCCTGCTTCTGTGCTAAACTGCCTGCCTGTGTTGTGTTCCTGCCATCTGAGCTAGCCCTTACAAAGGTTTCTTGGAAGCCTATTCCAACCAATAGGATTGAGGCTTTCCCCATCCAATCAGAGTTGCACAGCTCTGACCAATCAGAACAGTTCTATTCTGACTAATCAGGATAGTGCCTTTTGGACCAATCAAACTGTGGGAATTTGGAGTCCTCATTTGCATGAGCATGGACTAATCAGGGGCCGGGATGGAGACTCCTGTCCATATAAGCCAGCTCCTCTCAACTGCAATTTTCCTTTCCACTGAAGAATAGAGACTGTGTCTCCCTGTTTGAGCTGAAACACAGAGGATGCCTCCCTGGAATAGAATGAAGCAGATCATCTCATGGAGTGGGGCAGACCAGTGCAGTGCACAGCATACCAGCAGGAGCAGAGCAGAGCTGTCTGAGAGGGGCTTGGCCCCAGGGCTTTTTTACAGCTGTGCTCTATCACAGTTGAACTATTTTGCATTGAATACACTTTTTTCTTCACTGCACCCTCCTCACCTGCCCCCCCCCCACCCAAAAGTTAAAGTGTGATGGAAAGTCCAAGAAAGAAAAGAAAGTGAAGGTTTTTGGTGTTACTGATTGACCATATGTTAAAAAAGGAAAGCGATGCCAGGAGGGAATTGATAGACTAGGAGATAAAGAGGTAGGCTTGAAGCAGTAGATCAATGTTAGTGGAAACAATAGAGGAGATTATGCTTAAAAGGGGGGGTTGCGTGTGTGTTTTTTTAAGGCTAAACTCAGTTTCTTCAACTGCTTTATCTCTTTGTTGTTAAAAATGGTGTTTGAGCCCATCTTTCAGATGCATGGGATTTTGGTTTTAAGAAGTTAAGTAGTCAATCTAACAAAGGTTCAGGGATTACTACTTGGTGCTAACTATTGGCCCTACAAAGATTTATAAGATAAAGTTTCTATACTTCAGTTTATTGTCTGGATGAAGGTGAAAGATACAAAGGCAGGTACTGATAAAAGTGTTAAATGAAATCACTAAGAAAGCATAGTGTATTATGACAAAGGGAAAGGCTGGCTCAAAAGCATGAGCAAGAAGAAAGCACAGTTTGTAGGTAATGGTGAGAATTCTGTTAGCGTTAGAATGTAGGTGCTGAAGGGAGACTAGTAGGACAGCATTCTGCAAATGGAGGCTGTGGCCAAAAGACAGGGAAACTTGACAGCAAAGTCAGAATTAGGTTTTATTCAGTAGACATTGATGTTTTTGATCAATGAAGAGATTATTATAGGAGTGAGTGTTTTAGGGAGTGATATGGGGTTGAATCAGTGTATGTGTATGTATATATATTTTTATATATATATTTGTGGCTAGGTAGTAGTTTGTTTTGATTGGCTGTTACTTCTATGGGATCTTACATGTTAACACAAAAACTATTCTGTTGTCAGATTGGTAAGTTGAAATATAAAATGAATTACTCTCTTAGCTTAATATAACAGAAAATCTTCCCTTGGGCTTAAAAGTAAATGAAAATGTTAATTTAAAAATACTTTAAGATATTTGTTTAAAAAATCAAAATAGTCTCATTATTTTATTCAAATACAGGAGAAGTATTCAGGAGTTTTGAGGAGGGGTACAGTTAATCAAGTTTAATTTATATAAGGCAAAATTCGCCCTTATTTATTTATTATTGTTTATTCTATTGCCGTTGTCTCAGTATTTTTTACCTTTTGTACTCCTCCGCCCTCTTGCCCGCAGTCAGTCTACTCTCATTGTCCATGTCCATGAGTCATTCATACATGTTCTTTGACTAATCCTTTCCCCTTCTCCCATTCACCCCCCTCCTCCCCTCCCACAGCTATTCCATGTTTCTATGTCTCTGGTTCTATTTTTCTTGTTAATTTATTTTGTTCATTAGATTCCAGTTATAAGTGAGGTCATATGGTATTTGTCTTTCACTGACTGCTGCTTATTTTACATAGCATAATAGTCTCCAGTACCATCGATGCTGTCGCAAAAAGTAGGACTTTTTTCTTTCTGCTGTATAGTTTTCCATTGTGTATATGTGCCATAGTTTTTTAATCCAATCATCTATTGATGGGCACTTGGGCCATTTCCAACACTTGGCTATTATACATAGTGCTGCTGTGAACATTGGAGTGCATAAGTTCTTTGAACTGGTGTTTCAGGATTCTCAGGATGTATCGCCAGCAGTGTAATTGCTGGATCATAACTATGACAGTTCCATTTTTAATTTTTTGAGGAAATTCCATACTATTCTCCACAATGGCTGCACAGTCTCCATTCCACCAGCAGTACACTAGGGTTCCCTTTTGTCCACATCCTCAGCAGCGCTTGTTTGTTGATTTATTAATGCTGGCCATTCTGACCCATGTGAGATGATATCTCACTGTGGTTTTAATTTGCATCTCTCTGATGGTTAGAGATACTGAACATTTTTTCATATTTCTATGGGCCATCTGTATGTCTTCTTTGGAGAAGTGCCTATTTAGGTCCTTTGCCTATTTTTTAATTGGGTTGTTTGTCTTCTTGGTGTTGCATCATATAAGTTCTTTATATATTTTGGAGATTAAACCCTTGTCCAATGTTATCATTGGTAAATATGTTTTCTCATATAGTTGGTTCCCTTTTTATTTTGATGATGGTTTTTTTAGCTGTGCAGAAACTTTTTAATTTGATGTAGTGATAATTGTTTATTTTTTCCTTTATTTCCCTTGCCCTAGGAGATATATTGGCAAAAATATTGCTATGTGGGCTGTCTGAAATTTCACTGTCTATGTTTTCCTCCAGGACTTTCATGGTATCATGACTTATATCTAAGTCCTTCATCCATTTTGAATTTATTCTTATGTGTTCTTGTGTATATAAGTTGATGATCTAGTTTCATTTTTTTCATATACCAATCCAGTTCGCCCAACACCATCTATTAGTTTTTAAAGATTTTATTTATTTATTTATTTATTTATTTTTTAAGATTTTATTTATTTATTTTCAGAGAGAGGAGAAGGGAGAGAGAAAGAGCAATGTATGGTTGCCTCTCACATGGTCCTCACTGGGGACCTGGCCCGCAACCCAGGCATGTCCCCCAACTGGGAATCGAACCGGGACCTTCTGGTTCCCAGCCTGCGCTCAATCCACTGAGCTACACCAGCCGGGCTTTATTTATTTATTTTTAGACAGAAGAGAAGGGAAGGGAAGGAGAAAGAGAGGGAGAGAAACATCAATGTGTGGTTGCCCCTCACATGGCCCCTACTGGGGACCTGGCCTGCAACCCAGGCATGTGCCCTGACTGGGAATCGAACCGGTGACCCTTTGGTTCCCAGCCTGCGCTCAATCCACTGAGCTACACCAGCCAGGGCCCAACACCATTTATTGAAGAGACTGTTGTTACTCCATTGTATGCTCTTGCCTCCTTTGTCAAATATTAGTTGACCACAAAGACATTGGTTTATTTCTGGGCTCTCTATTCTGTTCCATTCATCTGTGTGTCTATTCTTATGCCAGTGCCAGACTGTCTTGATTACAGTGGCTGTGTAATATAGTTTGATATCAGCTGTTGTGATCCCTCCAACTTTGTTCTTCTTTCTCAGGGTTTCTAAGGCTATTCAGGGTCTTTTTTTGGTTCCACATAAATTTTTGGAATATTTGTTTCAGATCTGTGAAATGTGCCATTGGTATTGTAATAGGAATTGCATTGAATCTGAAGATTGCTTTGGGTAGTGTGGACATTTTATTTATTTTTTATTTTTTTTTAAAGATTTTATTTATTTATTTTTAGAGAGAGGAGAAGGGAGGGAGACAGAGAGGGACAGAAACAGCAATGTATGGTTGCCTCTCACATGGCCCTCACAGGGGACCTGGCCCGCAACCCAGGCTTGTGCCCTGACTGGGAATCGAACCGGGATCGTCTGGTTCCCAGCCCGCGCTCAATCCACTGAGCTACACCAGCCAGGGCTGGACATTTTAATGATGTAAATTCTTCCAACCCATGAACATGGTACATGCTTCTATTTATTTGTATCTTCTTCAGTTTCTTTCTTCAGTGTTTTATAGTTTTTTTGAATATAGGTCTTTTGCTTCCTTTGTTAAATTTATTCCTGGGTACTTTATTTTTCTTGTTGCTATATAGTAAATGGGATTTTTTTTCTTAGTTTCTCTTTCTGATAATTCATTGTTGGTGTACAAGAATGCCATCAATTTCTGAATATGGACTTTGTATCCTACTACTTTGCTGAATTCACTTATTAGGTCAATTAGTTTTTTGGTAGAGACTATAGGGTTTTTTATCTACACTATTATGTTGTCTGCGAATAATGACAGTTTTACTTCCTCCTTTCCAATTTGGATGCTTTTTATTACTTTTTCTTGCCTAATCATTATGGCTAGAACTTCCAGTACTATATTGAATACGAGTTGTGAAAGTGGGCACCCTTGTCACCCTTGTCTTGTTCTTTATCTTAAGGGAAACGCTTTTAGTTTTTGCCCATTGAATATGACGTTGGCAATAGGTTTCTCTTATATGGCCTTTATTATGTTTAGGTATGCTCACTCTAAACCCACTTTGCTGAGTGTTTTTATCATAAATGGGTGCTAGATTTTATCAAATGCTTTTTCAGCATCTATTGATATGATCGTGTGATTTTTGTCTTCATTTTGTTTATGTGATGCCTTACATTTATTGATTTGTGAATGTTATACCATCCTTGCATCCCTGGGATGAATCCCACTTGATTATGGTGTATGGTCTGTTTAATTATAGCTGGATCCAGATTGCCAATATCTTTTTTTTTTTTTAAGATTTTATTTATTTATTTTCAGAGAGAGAAGGGAGGGAGAAAGAGCAATGTATGGTTGCCTCTCACATGGCCCTCACTGGGGACCTGGCCCGCAACCCAGACATGTGCCCCAACTGGGAATTGAACCGGGACCCTCTGGTTCCCAGCCCGTACTCAATCCACTGAGCTACACCAGTGGGGCCAGATTGCCAATATCTTGTTGAGGATTTTAGCATCTATGTTCATCAGAGACATTAGCCTTTAATTTACTTTCTTTGTTATGTCTTTACCTGGCTTTGGATTTAAGATAATACTGGCCTATTAAAAAGAGTTTGGGAATCTTTCCTCTTTTTGAATTTTTTGGAATAGCTTGAGAAGGATAGGTATTAGTTCTTCTTTGAATGTAAAATTTGCCCTTTTAAAAGTTCCTATTTGGAGGGCTTGAAGAACCATCACCACAATCAAGTACAAATTAAGTATACATCACTCCAAAAAGTTTATTAATTCCCTCCTCCTACCTCTATCAGTTTCTGTCACCAATATTTTACCTTTTCTAGAATGTCTTATAAATCTGTCTGCTTAAGTGTTGGACCCCACATACTATTAATTTCTGTATCTTCCCTCCCTGTATTTTCTGTAAATGGAAGTTAGGCTTTAAAGCTTCATTAGGTTTTGGTTAAACATTTTTTAGCAATCATACTTTGTATATAGTCACGGGTACTGCATATTGCATCCCATCCAGGTGTTGGCTGAGGTTATCAGAGGTTTTCAGATTGTTTAATGCTGCTCAGTCTAATTTCTTGGGTAAGATGGTACCCATTAGATCTCTTTTCTTTAAATGTGTGCCTTTTCCATTTATAGTAAGCAAGTAATCATGGGTAATAACTTTTGCACACTGTGTATATCTTTCACCTAATGGGTTTAGCATCCTTTGAAAATCTTTGTCTGAGTCAATAATTTTATTAGGGGTTTCAAAATGATGGTTTTTATAATTCTATTATTTCTTCTGTTTGTTGACTGGTTCTGTTGTGCCAAGAAATGTTTTCCCTCATCAGCTGGCAATGAACTGTAGCTTCTCCTAAAAAAGCAGGGTAAATGCTTAATTTTCTCCCCTCATTAGTCAAATTGGTGTAATAGTCCAGTAGCGAGGTTGTAGGTGCTGTGGTTCACCACCAAGGTATCTCTGTTCAGGTGCAGGTTCCCCTAGCTGTTGTGAATATTGGCAGCTAAAACCGATTGCTTCCATGTCCCTCTCCAGGTACTTCCCTTAGCCAACAGAGCTGCTTCCCTCAAAGTCGTGCTTCTTTTTCAGGATCAACTAGTATCTAAAACCTGTTCTATGTGAGGGTATAAATACCTGGTCCTTCTACACTAAGACAAGATAATTTTGAAGATTCCAACTCTAGAGCTCCCCACAGGATTGGCTGAGGCCATCCTGTGGTTGCATTGCAGTTCAGCTCCTTTCTCTGTTCAGTCTTACTTCCTTCACTGTCCCACAGTTGTTGATTTGGAGGGCATTCTTTAATAAAAGCTTAGGGTGTGCAAATCTCCATTTCAGAGTCTCTTTCCTGGGGAAACTAACCCAAGACAACTGTGGTACCAGGAGTGGTCTGAGGAATAGACTTTGACATGGAATTTGGGGGCTAGATTATCTGCTGGCTGGCTGGCAGTGTGACCCTCTACTGGTTATACAGATGGAGCACGGATACTGATAACCCTTGGCATGCCCTGTAGCTGTGTAACTGTTCAAACGTTCGCAGGTGGTGAACTGGAATGGGATTCCTGAAGAAGGAAATGTACCGGTGGGTACAATATCTTAGGCTTTTGAGAGGTTTTAGAAAATTACTAATTATAAGGACAGTGTGATAGACGTCTGTTGGTGAGTGACATTGATAGATTGGAGACAGACAATGAAAGACTAAAGGTTACTGGGGGCAAAATGAGAAAGTTAGGTGATTTCTTTAGCATTATGTAGAGAAACTCATTTTCTGCAGTAGGAGGAAAGAAAAAGCTGAGGATTAGGCCCTAGACTTAATTTTAAGTGTAGCAGAGCTCCCAGGTTGGTTGAAGTTTTAGCAAGTCTGTGCTGTGGTAAGAAATGAATGGGGACCCTGACTCTTAGAATGGGACATCAGAGTTAATGCACATAAAATCTTTGAGGCCCCAAATTCTCTCAAGCTCTCTGGCCTTGCAGAAGCAGCCTTCTTCTGATTAGAGGGTAGTTGCTGGAAGACTACTGCTCCTACTGCCTCCATCTACTCTTTCTCTTCCCTACTGCTGTTAGCAAACCAATAATTAGAAGTAAGTTACAACACAACCTGTTAGGCAGTGCTAGCCTGCTATGAGGAAGGGGACTACCGTGTATGTGCTCGTGTGTGGACACACACACAAGCTCACACTGTGCACTGAGACACCCAGAACACCACAGCAGACACACATGAATGCCATGGGGTATTTCAGAACTTCAAGGGAAACACAGCAATATCTCTTGCACATTGCTAGCTTGAGGTAGTTCACATTTTTGACAATCAGGTCAAGCTACATTCCTTTTAAGGATGTCATATCTTTTCAAAAAATTTCTGGTAGTTGCTGTAATACAAATCAAGCACTGCACAAAAATCAGTGTGGGACAGGAAAGGAGTGTGGCATGTTTACTCTGACGCCAAGTTAGAGAAGTGTGCAGTGCCCAGAAGCTACACATGTCCTGATGTTTTAAAGTAATTGTACTTATCCAAGAATGAAATAAAACTATTTTTCTTTCAATTTATGTGTATTGTTTTTTCAAATGGCTAAGTTGTTAGAATGTAAATTCTTATTTGGATCTAATTACTTAACACTACCATTAGGTATTTCTTTTGGCCTATAGGTGTTGTGGAAAAATTACTGGTGTCGGCTATGCAAGGGCCCAGTCACTAATGGACTTTTATTTATCAATACCGATGTAGCAGCCGAATTGCTGAACGTCCAGCCTGACAGTAGCCATGCTGTCCTATGTTCCGTAAAGGACTGTGATTCATTTTGACTGGATTTGACACATATTCTGAGTATAAATTTGCCTTTCCAGCTTGTAGGAGCTCAGCCAGTGCCACTAATTGAGAGCTTACAGAATCCTTGATCTACCTGCACAAGGTCTACACAATAGCATTTCAGAGTAAGGGACCTGCTTTATATATAGTAAAGGAGGATCCATGGGATCCATTTTCCCATCATGCATCACTCCACTTAGAAGCTTTTAACAGTAGAGCAGTAGAACAGTCTTCTGATGGCACAAGTGATGATGGCATCCTGGAGTTAGACAGGATAGTGTGCAGAGACGAGGTCCCATCCTCCAGTGTTCCCAGTAGAAGGACACATGGAAAGAGGAGTGGTTCCACTTAGCATCACTCTCAGTGATCCACTGAGGAATTTATGCTTCCCTTTCCTGTAGCTCTGAGCACCAAGGATTAAAAGGTCCTGGTTCTCAGAAGGGGATCGTTTCCAATAGAAGATACAAGAATCCTGTACAGTTTAAGGCACAGCTACAGCTAGAACTTGACATTTCATTTTCAAGGACAAGAGTCACCATTTTGACAGGGATAATGTACCTAATTATCTGGAGGAGGCAGGGCTACTGCTCCACAATGGAGCAGGGGGGTTTGACACACAGGTGATTTATTAGGTGTCTCTTGGTACTTCCTTATCCAGTTTTGATGGTAGATGGAGATGAGAAAGGTCTGCTTCATGAAAACAGTCCCCCAGGCCAGCAGAAATGTTAGCAAATATGGAGGGAGTGGCTAGCAGAGAAGAGGTTATGACTGTTTTGGCCTTGAAACCATTGTGTGTGGGGTTTGTATTTTGTCTTGCTTTACTTCTTCTGGAAAGTTTCTCTGGGAAATGGGACTAACCAGAATTCTGGAGGAGCTTTATTTGAAGCAAGGGAATCCTAGTGTAATAGGTGCCTATAGTGAATGCTGTGGATTAATTTTAATAGTTGTTTTGTAGGTTTTCCGGGATGTTCTGTATAATCATATTCTCATTCTTTCTGATCTCCAGATACCCCTGCACTACCTCACCTTCATTTTAATTACAAGAACTTCCATTTAACAATGCTGAGTAGAAATAGTGAAAATTTCTTTCTTATTCCTAATCCAAAGGAAAAACAATTACAAATTAGTCTTTCAGTATTAATTACGTTAGCTACAGGTGTTTTAATGGCCTTTACCAGTTTGAGGAGTCCTTTACTATTCCTGCCTTGCTGATAGTTTTTATTATAAATGTGTTTTGAATTTTGTCAAGTGCTTTTTCTGCATTTATTGAAATGATAAGAGAAAAAAAGAAGAAAATTATTTTTTGAATGTTAAGTCATCATTACATTCCTGGGATAAAACTTTCTTGTATATGATGTATTGTTAAATTTGATTTGCTAATATTTTGTTAGGAATTTTTGGGTTTATATTATTAAGTATATTGGCCTATAATATTTTTTGTTTGTTTTTGGTAATATCTTTGTTAGCTTTTAATATGAGAATTATCCTTGTCTTATGAAATGCATTGGATAGTAATCCCCTCTCCCGTATTTTAAAAAAGTTTGCATGAGATTGGTCTTATTTCTTCTTGATGTTTGCTAGAATTCACCAGGGACACCATCTGGTCCTGGAATTTCCGTTTAAGGAAGTTTTTGACAAATTCAGTTTCTTTAATAGATAAAAGGATATTCAGATTTTTTTTTGTTATTTCTCCTGTCAATTTTGGTAACCTGTATTTTTTGCGGGACGAGAGAGATTTACCATTTTATCATTTGATCTAAATTGTTGAAATTTTTGGCATAGTCATTCATAACATTCTTTTCTTATCCTTTAATGTCTGTGGGATCTGTGGTGCTAATTTCTTTTTCATTCTTCTGTTGGGGAGTTTTCTCTTTTTTCCTTGATCAGCCTAGTTAGAAATTTGTCAATTTTATGTATAAGTTTGAAGAACCAGCATTCTCTATTAATGATCTTCTATTTTTTTGACTTTTTTTTCATTATAGTTTACTTCTACTTTGAGGTAGCGTTGCAATTTTTTCTAGTTTCTTAACTTAGAATCTTAAGTCATTGTCATTGATTTTAGATTTTTTATTTCTTCTAACATAAGTATTTAAAGCTATGAAATTTCATCTAAGCACTGCTGTAGTTGCATCCCACGAATTTTGATGCTCTCTGTGCAGGGTGTAAAGTAGGTTTGTAATGCTCTGTAAAGTGCAAAGCTCTGTAAAGTAGGTTTACAGTTGAGTATTTGAGATGCTGAGTTTATTCTTGTACTGTCATTTATTAATTATTGTATTATTTTCTTTTTTGTAAAGGTTTTGGCAACTTATTTTTTAAAGATTTTATTTATTTATTTTTAGAGAGAGGGGAAGGGAGGGAGAAAGAGAGGGAGAGAAACATAGGTGCGAGAGACGTCTGCCGGTTGCCTTTTACACACCCCCAACTGAGGACCTGGCCTTCAGCCCAGGCATGTGCCCTGACTGGGAATTGAACTGGTGACCTTTTGGTTTGCAAGTTGGTGCTTAATCCACTGAACCACACCAGCCAGGGCTGTATTATTTTCCATATGTACAATTCTAAACCTACTTTTGAGTACTCTGTACTCTTGCCATTCTATGTAAAATATTTTTGAATTTTCTTTATAATTTCAGCTCTTCTCCATGTATTTATTGTAATTATTTTATTTAACCTTCAGATATTTGGGGTTTCCTTAGTTTTATTATTGTTATTACTTTATAATGCACATTTTGTATGATTTTGATCTTTTTTCAAATTTATTGAGATATGCTTTTTCTTCCAGGATATATACATGATCTGCCTTGGTTGATGGTACCATGTGCACTTGAAAACAATGTGTATTTTGTCACTTTTGCATGTTGAGTTGTGTGTCAATAATTAAAGTTGGCTGATAATGTTATTTGTATCTTTTATGTCTGTACTAGTTTTTTATTTAGTTCTACCAGTTGCAGAGAGAGGGGTGGTAAAAATATTCTACTGTAACTGTGCATTTATATTTGTCCCTTTAATTTTATCAGTTTTGCTTTATGTGTTTTAGGGTTTTGCTCTTAGGTACAGGTACATTTATAATGTTAAAACTTCCTGGTGAATTTTTTAAATTTCATTATGACACATGTCTTTATCTCCAGTAATACTTGTTGTCATGAACTTATTTTACCTGATGTCAAAGCAGCCTCTCCAATCTTATGCTTTCTGTTTGCATGGTAAATATTTCCATCATTTTACTTTTGACCTATCTGCATTTTTATATTTAAAGTTTCTATCCTGTGGGCATCATGTTATAGGATTTTGCTGCTTTTTTTTAAAATCCACTTTGTCAATCTTTGCTTTTTATTTGGAGAGTTTAGACTGTTAATAATGTAATTAATTATTGATATCATTGGCTTTAGTTTTACCATTTAATTGTCTTCTCTTTTCCTCTTTTTTTGTTACTTTCTTCCTCTTTTTTTGCCTTTTGGATTTTATTTTAGTATCCTGTTTTAATATATCTGTGGCCTTTTTCGCTTTATCTTTTTTTTTTTTTTTACTGCCCTAAGGATTTATGTTTACATAATTTATATTTATATATGAAGCCTTTTTGGCTTCATCTTTTTGTTTTTTAATGTTTGAGGATTTATATTTATTTACATTGAAAACCTTTCACGGTCTATTTAGATTTACTATTGTACTACATCATTGAAATGAAGAAACCTTGCAATCATGTAGGTCCTTTCCTTTCCTTCTGCTGCCCATCCTCTCTTTATGTCACAGGTTTCATAAGTGTTACGGCTACATGCTTGGAAAACCTCAGCATACACTTACAGTTTTTCTTGTCAACAGTCATGTATGTTTTAAAGAACTTAAAGGAAAAAACGTAGTGTTTTATGTTTACTTATACGTTTATAATTTCTGTTGTTCTTCCTTCATTCTTGAAGATGCTACATTTCCTTTCAGCCTAAAGTACATACTTCAGAAATTCTTGCAGAAGCAAACTGTTTTTCTTCATCTGAGAATGTCTTTATTTGGCTTTTATTCCTAAATATATTTTAGGTGGGTATAGGATTCTCAGTAGACACTTGTTTCCTTTCAGTGTTTTAGTGATGTTCTGATATCTTTTCACCATTATGATTTCTGATGAGGAGCTTTTAGGAATTTGATCATATTTCCCTCTCTATAGTATGCCATCTTTCTCTGTCTGCTTTCAAGAATATTTTGGTTTTGTTTTTTAGCAGTTTGATCTGATTTTTCAAGTCATTTTGTTTTGAGTTTTATCCTCTTTGGAGATGCTCAGTTTCTTGAATCTGGAAATTTGTCTTTCACCAAATTGGGGATGCTTTCTGCCACTATTTCTTAAAATATTCTGCCCTGGTGGTTTGTTTTATTTTTTCCATTCAAGATTCCAATAACACGATAAAACTTTTGAGATTGTTCCACAAGCCTCTGACTGTTCATTTTTCCTTTTGTTTTATACTTTTTCTCTTTGCTATTCAGATTGGATAATTTTTATTGATCCATTTTTAGGTTTGCAGACCTCTTTCACTGTCATTTCCATTCTCTTATCGATCCCATCCAACAAATTGTTTTATTTCACATGTTGTTCAGTTTCAAAATTTACATTTGGTTCATTTTTTAATAATTTCTCCTTGTCTTCTGAGAACTTTTTTCCCATTCAATTCAAGTGTGTTTGCCTTTCCTGGGTGGAGCATTCTTATGGTAGTTGCTTTAAAGGTATTGTTGGATAATTACAGCATTTGGTTCATCTCAGGGTGGGCACCTGTTAATTGTTTCTTTCCTTGAAATTGATCACATTTTTTTGAGTTTTGCATTGGGAGAATTTTGAATTGGATCTTGGACACTGTGAATGGTACATTTTATAAACTCTGGGTAGTATCATAATTCTCTGGAGAATGTTGATTTTTGTTGTTTCTTTTAGCAGACCATCAACCCACTTAGGTTCAGATGGCGAATTTGGTCTTGCCTTCTGTGGGTGGTGATTCAGATCTCAGTTCAATTCTCAGAGCCTTTTCTGTGTTTGTAGGGATCTGTCCCATACCTGTATAGCTCCACAGTAAGCATAAGACTTGTGTTGGTTTACATACAGAATTAGGGAATTCTTTTCTCCATCTTTCTCCATTCCAGGATTTCTTTTACTTTCTTCAGCTGGCAGGAGCCACTTCCCCCAAATCTGCGGCCAGAAAATAGGGTTTCTTTTGGAGTTTTAATTTCTGGATTGTTGCTCCAATGCAGTGATTGTTTCCTAGACTGTAGGCAAAGCTGTTAGAAAAAGGAAAAAATAACCAGAATGGGAAGCTCACTAACTGTGGGTCATTTTTCCAAGTTCGACTCCCCTCCTCAATCTGCTTTTTTTTTTTTCATTCCAGAGTTTTCAAGTAATTCTCTCTCCCTTCTTCCCCCTTGCCCCCTCTTCTTTCCCTCCTTTCCTTGCCTCCCTCTTTCCCTTCCTTCCTTTCTTTCCTTTTTTTTTTTTGTTTTTGTTTTTTTGTTCAGTTTTTAGTTGTAAACAGTGGGAAAGATAGGCTGTATTTGGGTTGATGCCATCATACTGGAACCAGAGTTATTTCTCTGGATGCTTTAAAAATTTTTCTCTTTGTGTTTGATTTTTAGTAATTGGTCTGTACTGTGCTTAAATATTTTTGTGTGTATATTCCATGCTTGGTTCATTGAACTTCTTACATCTGTGTGATGTTAATTTTTGTTTAATTTGGCATATTTTGGCCTTTATTTCCTCAAATATTATTTCAGACCTAGTCTTTTATTTCTTGCTGGGAATCTAGTTATACACATATGAGACTGCTTGATATGGGTGAGGGGTCAGCAAACTTATTTTGTAAAGGGCTGGATACTAAATACTTTAGGCTTTGTAAGCAGCATGATCTCTGTTGCAGTTATTTTACTCTGCTGTTACATCTTGAAAGCAGCCGTAGACAATGTGTAAAGCCATAGACAGTATGGCTTTGTTCCAACATAACATTATGTTCAGAGGCTCCTCATGAGTACACTATTACTTACAACCTGCCTCTTTTTCTGTAGGTCAGAAGTCTGAGACATTTTCTTGAGGTTGGCATTAAGAGATCATAATAACCTAAAACCTATTCATTCCTACTTTTTGCAGAGAGCAGGGATAAGTAAGATTTCAGTGGGAAAGTGAATTGAGGTTAGATGGAGAAGGGAGTAGAGAATTTAGAAATTAATGTTCAAAGGGAAAGAGGAGGGAGACAAAGAATTAATTTATCTTTTGGATAGGAGACACTGTAGTGGATGTTCTTAGTGTCCTAGTCATATGTCTTTGACATTGATCTCCATATTCTCTGCTTACCTCTGTGACTTTCTGCCTGAGAGCTTTCTTATTGGCCATAGAGACATGGTTGGCCTGTGTGCAGGGCAAGCCAGAAATGCCAGAATGTTAATTAATGCCTTCAGAGAGGCTTCCAGCCAGTGATGGATGAGGAGTGGGTGGATAAATACCTTATTTTTCTCATCCTTTAGGTGGGATAACTGAGTCATGTTCTACTCCATCTACCAGAGTTCTCCAGTAGGATGATGCTCTGGTTGACCATCTCAGGGTAACTGGCTTAGTAATGCATCCTTTCTTGACTTCTTTCCCTAGATCACTTCTGATTCCCCCTCCTAGTGGATCTTGCAAAGCAACTACTTGGACCTGAATCCTTGAATCAAGTCTGCTTCTGAAGTCCAAACCAAGGACGACACTTTCCTTTAGCTTAGTAATAAATAAAAATTTGTTAGCTCTTACTAAATACAGTTGCTTCATGTTTGACTTTTCCTCACCTACTTAGCCATGTGTACCTTATAGTATAAATCTGCATGAGGCATGGTCTACAGTCATAACAGAGATTTTCTGTTCACTTTTAACAGTAATTCTCACAGAGAGATTTATTAACAGAGAGTTTCTCCTCACTCTCTGCTCCAACCCTCTTCCCCGCTCTTTTTCTTTATCTTTTATTTTCCCCCTTTTCTTAGGCTGTTCTGCCCACTGCAACTGTAGCTTTATTTATAGTTCTTACTCCCAAGCCCATGTGAAGATTTCCAAATAAGATAAAGAGACCAAAGCCACATAGAGGGAAGCAGTTTGCATCTTTCCCTTAGATCAATTTACAGTGTTAAAATCTCTTTTCTTGTTATTAATTATATTATGTTAAGTAAATAAACATTTTCTACTTTGTAATCAGAGGACTATTCCTCCCTAATTTTAACACAATGATGAGAGTATCATTAATTACACAGGAGAAGTAAGCCTGACTTCTATAGAAAAGCTTCTGTTTACATACAGTGTTTTTTATTTTTTATTTATTTATTTGTTTTTATGAGATCAAACCCATACACATTTATTGCATACAGAATGTGTTCCTAGTATTCTGGTCAATTGCAATGGATGTCATTCACTTGCCGAAGAATTCAATAGCTGTGGAAAACATTTTTCAACTATAAAATGTGACATAAGTATTAATTGTTACTCATGAATCTATTAATATATAATTTTTGGTCATCGAGTCAAACATTAGGATTCATTTTCAGTCTAAATATTAAAGCTTCATTCTATATTAGCCTACTCCAAAAACATGGGTAAATTCAGCAACAATTTTTTTAGGCCCTTTTTTCTTTTTTTAAATAATAAATTGTGTTTTTTAAGTGATCATTTATCTCCCTTATACGTCCATTCCCCCACAATCACCACACCGTTGTCCATGTCTATGTATCCTTTTTCCTTAACCCCCGCACCCCCTGCCCGGGGTGGTCAGCCTGCTGTCTGTCTGTGAGTCTGTGTCTGTTGTCCATGAGTCAGTCAGAGAAAGACAAATACCGTATGATTTCACTTATATGTGGAATCTAATGAATAAACTGATGATTCACTTTTTAATTTTGTAGGTTATTTTGCATTTTCTATATAGTTGCTATTTACAAATAAAAGTGCTTTAATTTTTCCTTTCAACCAATTGTGACTGACTTCCAGTACAGTATTAAATAGAGGTGGTATATGTCCTTGTGTTTTTTTCTCCATACTAAGTGGAAGTATTTAATTTTTCATCATTGAGTATAATTAAGTAAAATGTTAGCTATATATTTTTTGTAAATAATCTTTATTAGATTAAGTAGCTTTTTATTCTGGTTTACTGAGGCATGTAATCACAAATAGTTGTTGAGTTTTAGAAAATACTTTCACTGCTCCTATTGAAATGATCACACTTCCTCCCTTATACTGGTATTATGTTGAATTGCGTCATTGGGTTTTTCATTTTGCCTATTTTCCTTTTTATGTTTGGACATTGAGATTATTTTTAGGACGATGGCTTTTTTCCTCCTATCTTTTAAATTGAAATATAGTTCACATAAATGTAAAATATACCTTTTTAAAGTATATAACTCAGTGGTTTTTAGTATATTCACAAAGTTGTGCAATCAGACGTTTTTCTTCACCCAAGAAAAGAGATTCCATACCTATTAATAGTGCCTCCCCTTCTCCTTTCCATCAGCCCCTGGCAGCCAGTAGTCAGCTTCTTGTTTCTATGGGTTTCTCTGTCTGGGCGTTTGATGGAAATGGAGCCATACAATTTGTGAGCTTCCATGGCCTTTTCTTCTTTCACTTACCATGATGTTTTTAAGCTTCATCCACATTATAGCATTCCTGTTTGTGGCTGACTAATATTTCATTAACTGGATGTACCACATTTTGTTTATTCATTCATCAGTTGATGAGCATTTGGGTTGTTTCCAATTTTGGGCTATGTAGTATTTTTGCTTTTATGTTCGTGGGAGATATTGGCCTGAAATTTCCTTATTTCAAAATACCCTTTTTAGGTTTTGGTTTCAGAACTACACTAGTCCCATAAAATGATTTGGGTAAATGTTTTTTTATATATATAAAAAACATATATATATATATGTATACACACACATTCTTATGAAGAGGTAGCCTAAGATCAGTAGTGTTCAAAAGAAAGGAAATTACGCGTTTGGAGTTCACTGGCAAAGCCATCTAAGCTTAGCATTTTCTTTGTGGGAAGGTTTTGATTAGGGATTCAATGTGTTTAACCTGTATGTCTATTTAGATACTGTATTTTTCCTTGTTGAGTGTTTGGAAGTTACATTTTTCGAGGAATTTGTCCATCTTATTTAAGTTATGCAGTTTATGGCATATTTGTAGTGATATCCCCCTTCTTATTTATCAGATGAGTAATTTTCAGTTTTATTTTTTTCCTGACCAATCTTATTATAAGTTTATTGCATTTACTAATCTTTTCAGAGAACCAGTTTAAAAAAAATTATTATATTTACTAGGGGTGACATTAGTTAATAGGATCATACAGGTTTTAAGTGTACATTTCTGTGAAACAAGATTGTATATTGCACTGTGTGCCCACCACCCAAAGTCAGACCATCTTCCGTCACCATATATTAGGCCCCGTCCACCCCCACACCTTCCTCACCCCCTTCCCTCTGACAAATGCCATGTTGTGTGTGGTCTGTGTCCACAATTTTCAGTTTTTTATCCCACATATGAGTGAAATCATATGGTTCTTAGCTTTTTCTGACTGACTTATTTCACTTAGCATGATATTCTGAAAGTCTACCCATGTCACAAATGACAGTATTTTGTCTTTTCTTATGGCTGAATGTTTTCCATTGTGTATATATATCACATCCTCTTTATCCAATCCTCTACAAAAGGACGCTTTGGTTGTCTCCATGTCTTGGCTACCGTGAATATTACTGCAATGAACATAGGGATATATATATTTTTGCAAATAAATGTTTGTGTGTGTGTGTGTGTGTGTGTGTTTATGGGGTAGATACCCAGGAGAGAAATTGCTGGATCATACAATAACTCTATTCTTAATTTTTTGAGGAACTGCCAGACTGTTTTCCATAGTGGCTGCGCCAGTCTACATTCCCACCAGCAGTGAACGAGGGCTCCCTTTTCTCCACAACCTCTCCCGTACTTGTTATTACTTGTCTTGTTGATAATAGCCATTCTGACAGGTGTGAGATGGTGTCTTAACGTAGTTTTGACATGCATTTCCCTGTAGCTAGTGAGGTGGAGCATCTTTTCATATATCTGTTGACTGTTTGTATGTCTTCTTGGGAGAGGTGTCTGTTCAGGTCCTTTGTCCATTCTTCAATTGGATTATATTTTGGTGTTGAGTTTTATGAATTATTTATATATATTGGATATTAAACCTTTGTTGGAACTGTTGTTTGTAAATGTCATCTCCTATTTGGTTGGTTGCCTCTTTGTTTTGTTGGCTTCTTTTACTTTACTTCTTTTTGTCTTTACTTCCCTTGCCTTTGGGTCAAATTAATAAAATTCAGAGAACCAGTTTTGGCTCTTTGATTTTCTCTATTAAATGTTTGTTCTCTCTTTCCTTGATAACTGCTCTTATTTTGTATTTTCCTTTTTTTACATTCTTTCCATTTAGTTTGCTGTTTTCTTTCTAGCTTCTTAAGTTGTAAGCTTAGATAATTTACTTTCAGACTTTTTTTTCATTATATGCACTTATGTATTTGCAAAAAGCTATATATTCCCCCTAACCACTACTTTGGGGGGCATTCCACAAATTTTGATGTCATATTTCATTTTCATTTAAGTGAAAATATTTTCTATTTTCCATTGTAACTTTCTGCTATAGCTCTTTTACCCATAGTTTATTTGGAACTCTGGTTTTTAGGTTTCCAAGCACTTGGGAATTTCTTAATTTTCTTTCTGTTGGTTTCTAGTTTAATTTTCTTGTCATCACAGTCCTTGTATATTTGTCAAGACTTTGTGTTCCACCATATTGTCAGTTTTGGGAAGTGTTCTACCATGCATTAGAAAAAAATTGTGCATTCTTTTGGTTGTTGGTTGTGTTTTTCTGTGTGTGTTAATTAGGTCAAATTGATTAATTATGTTTTAAAATTTTTCTATATCCATGCTGTTTCGTCCTCTTCTTGTTCTGTCAGTTAGAAGAGATATGTCCTCTTTTATGAATTTTTTTCTCTTATTCCCTCAATTTTGCTTCATACACTTTGAAACCATGGTATTATTAGGTACATTAAATTTAGGGTTGTTACGTTTTCCTTTGATTTGACCCTTTCAGCATTACGAAATGCTCTACTCATCTGTAGTACTACTTCTAGCCTCAAAAATTACTTTGTCAAGTATTAGTACTTTGGGGAGGCTGGTGAGTGTGTTCAAGGTACATCATATTGTGCCGTGTATGACATGCACCTACGGTTTTGTGTACACTATACATGGGATTAATATGCCAATGGTATGTAATCATTATACTCATGTATAATGTGCATCATTATTTTTCCCTCAAAAATTTGGGCAAAAAAGTGCACATTATACATGGCAAAATACAGTATCTTCTCTAGTCCTTTTACATTTTATTCTGTATCTTCTATTTAATATTTTGAAAGACCAATTATTATTTTACATTTTTTTCATTTTATTTTTAATTGAATTTATTGAGGTGACATTGCTTAATAAAAGTATATAGTTTTCAAGTTTGCAGTTCTATAATATTACATTATTTGTATGGTGTATTTTGTGTTTACCACCCAAAGTCACGTCTCCTTCAGTCACCATAGCAATTATTAAAGGAAGACCTTCCTTCTGTATTTCTAATAGTGTTGGTATATCGATAATGAATTATATGAGCTTTTGTGGGTCCAAAAATATCTCTATTTTTGTCTTCATTTTTAAAGGTGTTTTTGATAGGTATGTAATTCCAGTTGCTAGGTTGCCACTTCCCCTCTCCCTTGTACTTTGTAACGCAAAAAATGGAAGCAGTCAATCTTATTGTTGTTCTTTTGAGTGTATGTTTTTATCTTGGGATGCTCTTAAGATTCTTTTCTTTATCCTTTGATTCAGCAGTTTGTGCCTAGAATTAGGTGTGCTGAGGTGTGCATTTTCCTGCTTGAGATTTCCCTAAGTCTTTTGACTCTCTCAGTTGATTTCTTCCCTTGTTTTTGTAAAATTGTCATGAATTGTCTCTTCACATAGTGCTTTTGTTCCATTCTTTTTTGTCTCTTTGTCTTGGATTCCAGTTACATAAATGTGAGACCATGTGACTGTCCCATATCTCATACTCTCTGTTTGTTCATCCATCTTTTCTCTGTGCTTGAGTTTTTAGGTATTTTTCTCTTGGCCTGTCAGCAGATCCTTGAATCCTGTTCTCCTTGAGTTTCCTGTGTTCTTAAAATCATCCGACAAGTTCTTAATTTAAGATATTTACTTTTTAGGAAAATCTACTTCGCTTTTTAAAAAATAAGATTCTGTTGAAAATTACATTGTTTTGTTTTATATTTTATATCCTTGCATCTATATCAAGTCCTCGTAACTTCAGTATCTGGTTTATCTTGAGTCTGCCCAGGTGTCTGTCTGGTTTTCTCTTGATTATCTGTCACATTATTTTGCTTCTTTTGTTGTCTTCTGTGGTCCTGACATTTTGTGTAAAAGAACAGTTATTTTCTTCTAGAGAGGTTTGTTCTTTGCTGTATTACACAAATAGGGTAATACCCGTGTTGATTACCTCAGTCCATTCAAGGGTTGAATTGATTCTCCCTCTCCTGGGATTCTGTCTTCTAAACACTGGGAGACTATGGGAAATTGACTCTGACCTGTTGGCCTAGCCTCCTTGTCCTTCTTCACTGCCCCATCACTAAGCACATCAACCATTGGGAAAAGTGGCCACGTATTTGGGGTTTTTCTAGATTTCCTGTCTGTCACTCCAACCCATGCAGTAGTCTGAAGCTCCAGTAGTTTCTGGTTTCTCTTTTTCTTAGAGTATGTCTGTTTAAGTCAAACTCAGTTCTCCCTTGTACCCAAACTCTGCAGATGTCATCTTGGAAGAATATGCCGATATCTGGGCTCACTCTTGGAAGTGCTTTTCCATATCTGGACTTTTAGTTCACCTAGTCCTTAATTGCTTCCACAGCTTCTTATGTTAGTCTAGGTTTTGAAGAAAGAGCAGTGACTTGCTTCTATCTAGTATCTTACTGTAGGAAAGTGGAAGTGAGGAGTTAATCTTTGCAAAAAGAAAAAGATAATTTTAGAGTGCTTATTTGTATAAGCATAGTTATGTTTTGAATAGTTTTATCTGTATTATATAATATTAATTAAATATTTTTCTTTCTGATATGAGCCTGTTTGTCAAAATATGCTCTAGACTAGAAGTCAGCAAACTAGTCCGTAGACCAAATCAGCACAATTCCTGTTTTTGTGCGGCCTGTGAGCTAAGAATGGTTTTTATGTTTTAAAATGTTACAAAAAATAAAAAGAAAATGTCATTAAATTTTGTGAAATTCAAATTCCCATGTCCAGAAATAAAGTTTTATTGTAATACAGCTGTGCTCATCTGTTTATGTGTTTTCTGTGGCTGCTTTTATGCCGTAGTGTTTGACTGGTTGCAACAGAGATTTTATGGTCTACAAAGCATGAAATATTTGCTCTCTGGTCCTTTACAGAAAAAAAAAAGCCTTTTCCTACCTTGTTCCATAGACTCAGAAAGTTTTCATTGCTCATTACTAAGGGAAATTAAACAAAAGATTAAAACCCTCTTGTTCCTAAAGTTCTTTGAATTTATTAAAATCCTAGCATTTTAGAATTAAAAGGAACCTCAGAGATAATCTCCTTAATCTTGTTATTTTACAGATAAAGAAGCAGATTCAGAGTGAGAGAGGTTTTTAAATTAAATCATGACTAATTTTGGTTTTGTTAGAAGCAGACTCAGTAATAATCTGGTAGAGGAACAAATGAGCTATATCATGGAACAACTTGCCAAATTCATTTGTTCTCATACTGCAGAAGTGTTTGGTCTTCCTTAAACAGTGGTTGCTATTAAGAATATTTCTTTGGAATCGTTAAAGTAAATATTTTAAAATAAATAATTAAAGCACATTAATAATCTTTGTCTTTCATTACTACCCATAATTCTTTCAAATCTCATGGGCGTGGGGTTCTTTTTGTGAAAAGACTAAAAAATCTTATAGGATCAATTCCAGACACTCTTCATTAAGCTTCTATTTGATACAGGATTTTAAGTGCTAAATCACCAGGAATTTAAAGGTGAATTGTTGATGTGTAAGACTGGTTTCTGGAGTTTTTCTTTTATTTTACCTGCCCACCTTCAGATATTATCAAAAGTTTATTTAAGCTTAGTTCTCAAATGTAGTCATATATGGGATGTTATACTAACATGTAGCATTTTTGTTTTCTAATATTGAATATGAATTTTCTTCATACAATTTTAAATTTGTTACTGGCTTGTTTGGACAACCCTCTACTTCTAAAACAATCCAAATTAACAAAGAAAACAGTAAAATCAATTAATGATATTTTGGGGAAAGCTGATTCTTCAGCTGGTTTATATTCAGGAATTAGTAGATTCAGATTAATTTAAATTGTTAGAACTTATTAAATGGTGAATGCATAGAAAGAAATATTTTAGGAATACATACTAAGTCATCTGAACTTTCAAGAAGTCCATTAAACAAAGCATACAAAAATATTGGTGTATATTAGTAAAAATTTAAGTTCATGATAACTAGTTTTCAGGAAATGCATGTTAATTTGGATTTACATACTAGTGTTCTGTTTCTCTGAAGTTTCATTTTGAGTAACTCTTGATGTTTTTATAAATTGTATAGAAGAGTAACTTGATAGAATTGTAACCTTTTCGCAGTTATATACTCCTATTGCTCAAATAACTGATTTTAATCACAAAAACTTTAGTATAAAGGGAGGTTGGTTTCCTAAACCATATATGAGATATATCTTCATTAACCTGTTTATTCATCTGACATTTCTTGAACATCCATGATTGTCAGACACTGGTGCAGGTGCTGAAAGTATGGCGTTGAAATAGACCTTCTTCACTGCTCATGGTTGAGTAAGATTATGTAGGCAGGTATAACTGTGCATGTGTAGCATTTGGTGGCTATTGATCACTCTCTTTACTTCTGTAGCTTACTATCATGGGGAAACCTCATCCATGTACATGGTTCCGTGTTCTTCTTTGCACAAAATCTGCATAAAATAATTCCGTGGATACCTCTTTAATGGACGTTTCTGGCTAGGTGTCCTTTAATGTTTTGTGTCTCTATCGATCTGTCCTTGGTCCTCTGCTTATTTTACTCTTTGAGTAAGGCTCGTATCTATAGCTCTGAACTTCCTTCTTTTCTACTCTTTCTTTCCCTTTTGTCCTACTTCTCTTTTTTCAAAGTGGTATTGAGTTTCAGATATTTTCCTGGGCAAAGAGGCTAGATAAAGCGGTAAATAAGAGACACAGCTTCTGTACTCTTGCATACATCTTGTTGAGAGAGTGATGCATTAAACAGATAACCCTATATATAATTACAGTTGTAGATTACACAATGAAACACAAGTGTAAAATGCAGTGAGAGTGCATATTAGGGAACTAATCCAGTCCGGGACATTCCTGAGTAAGGGACATGGGTACTGGGACCTCAAAGATGAATAGTGTTTAGCAGATGTGGGAGAGAATTCCAGTAGAGGGATAACCTTTGTGAAAGCCTCTGAGGAGCTTAGCAGGTCCAAACAATTGAAAAGGACGTCTTTGTGGCTGGAGTGAGATGAACCAGTTGGAGATGACTGAAAAATGAGGCAGGAGAGACAGGCGGAAAGGTCAGATCTTGGTAGAGGATATTATAAACCATGTCAGTGCCTTTACACTTTATTCTTAGAGAATTGAGAGAGTATTAACCGAGTTTTAAGTGGAAGAATTACCTACTCAGATTTGTGTTTTTAAGTGTTGACTTGGGTTTTTTATGTGAAGAATGGATTAAAAGGGACAAATATAAGAAATAAGATAATGAAGCTTTTGCAATAGTCCAGGCAGGAGGTGATGGTAACTTAGATTACTGGCATAGCAGCAGTAGAGATGGTGTAGACAAATTGAAGAACTATTTATGAGATATATTCAATAACTGACAAAATTTTGTGGTTTTCATTTAGGGAATGAAACTGAAGGAAGTGTCAGGGAAAATTTTCATATGCTTGTTCACATCTATCTTATTGAATAAAACATCTTGCAAATCAAATCATTTTTTCCCTTAGCAAACTAATTCTTCTCCTTGACTTCCCTATTTTTCTGAATGACATCGTTACCACTAAGCGACTTAGCCTTACTACAACTTCCACTAAATTGGTTACCAAGTGTTACAGTCTTCTGTAGCATGTAGTGCTCTTCCTTCTCCTCCTCCTCTTTCTCTTTCTCTCCCCGCTTGTTCTCCTCCTACTCCTCCTTTTCACGTTTTGTCTTTATTATAGCAGTAACACTCTCTTGCTTTTCATCCAAGTCTCTGAACTCCTTGAGGCAAGAACTGTCTTTTCTGTCTTCTATCTTTAGTACCTAGACGTGTGTACCTCAGCATGGTAGACATAAAAAAAGTATTAAATGAAATTAAAATAAAGTGTTTTCTGTGACTCTTGTTTCTTCCACTGTAATTCTCATTATTTGCCACATTTTTTTTCTCAAAGTCTTTCAGAAGCTTCCTTTTCCTTAAAGAATTATTTGGTCTTAAGGTTGTAAGGTAATGAAAAACCAACTGCTGGTGTGACCAGTGTATGTGTTGGGGTTTTCTTACAGTCATTCAGTGAAAATAAAATCCTGAGCCTTTTTGCACTGCAGCCCTCACTACTGCAAAGAGCAGATTTTTCTGGGAGGGGAACATAGTTGATATTTATTAGCATTCCCATTGTTGACTAACGTTTAAAAGCCCCCAGTTGATGCCTTTAAATTTTTTTAATTTATAAAAGTATTTGCAAATTTCAAATTTTTAATCATTTCATGTGTATTTCGCAGATATCCAGTCTTGTGTTATCTCATCTCAGTAGCTACATTATACGGTAGTATCTTACATGTATATATAGAGTATACTGTTTCACAGAAAGAAAGTTTATAGGATAAATATTCAAGTGTCTGTTTTAGAAGTGCCTATTTTTAATAGCTTTGTGTGTCTTAAGTGGACTTTCATAATTTTTCCATGTTTTTTACATTTTTAGGAACAAGAAAATTTTAAATAAGAAGAAGTTGAAAAGAAAACAGAAGAGCAAATCAAAGGTCAAGACAAGAAGCAAGGTAAACTGTTGGCAATTTATGGGAATGAGGACTTTTTCATATAGTGATTTGAATTAAAATGCCAAGATTAACAAGATGTGAATATAAGTATATGAGGGGGGACCCCTCCTAAAAAAATGGAATCATCTTCTGGAGGGAGGGCTGCTTGTAGTACAGCCTTCGCCTGCAAGGCGAGTGTTCTTGGAACCCATTTGTATCGATGTTCCAGCTGGCGTTGTTGTGAGAGGCTGTGTTTGGCTTTAGTTAATTTTTTTTTGAAGACTTTTTCAATGTGTTTGCCCATTTCGTGATGGGTGATTTATGAGCATACACTGTGCTGAGCGTTCAGCAGTTTTTGACCAAAAACAGTGTGGCCCCAATATCCCACCCTCCCTGATCATCTGATCTCACCCCAAGCAACTGTTTTTTGTTTCCCTGGATGAAAAAAGTCCTCAAAGGGAAACATTTTGCTGATGTGGAAGAGGTGAAACAAGAAATGGCAGATGCGCTAAAAGGCGTTAAAGTTGATGAGTTCGAAAACTATTTTTGGGCAGTGGAAAAAACATCTCAATAGGTGTATTGCATCAAATGGAGAGGGGAGTACTTTCAAGGTAACTGAAGTTTAAATGTAAGAATAAATACACAACTTTTTATAAATAAATTCTAGGTTTTTTGGGTCCCCCCCTGTAATAAGCAGACCATTCACTTCTCTGTGCTAAAGTGATTTTTTAGAAGCCCTTTATTATTTAATTATACTGTTTAGTTTCATATTTTTACCAGTAGCCTATAAGTTAATATCTAGATCCTGAAAATTATTTATTATTTTTTATCTTTGATTTGGGGGGAACATAAACATTTTCCTTCTTTCTTTTTCACTCTGACTACTTACTACTGTACTATAGTACAAACAGTAAAATTTTAGTGTGTGAGTCGGGACTTGAATTTGGATTTTTCATGTGCATTTGCGTGTGTGACGAATTAGGGAGCACCATGGTGCATCTATGTTGTTCTGAGATTCTTTTGAGTATGTTTGGCTGTGCAAAAGAAAGTAAATACAATATAGAAGATTTTAATTAGATGGGACCTCAGTGATCAAGGATCTCATTTTTCATCTAATATAGAAATCCTTGCTATAAAACCCATCCACTTTTTTGGTAAACATTTCAAGGTCCAGATTCCACTTTCTATACAAGAGTCTCTTTTCTTTTGAACAGTAACGAAAGGCCTAGACATGAAGAAGATAGGAGTCATAACTATGCTTTTTGGACACCTCCATTTTTGGTTAAAGAAGCAGTAGCTTAGCATGGCTTGTATATCATATTGAAGTTGTAGAACAATTGTTTCCTTCCCCTTTTCATTAGTGTTCTTACTATTGTAACTGAGAGAAATCCACTTTAAAGTAGTAAGCAAACAAACAAGCAAAAACACCTCAAAAGGATAAGGGATGGAATTTATTTGGTGGCTCTGTCTTGAGACACAGCTGGACCCAGGGATCAAATAATTTATTAAATCTATGTCTTCATCTCTTGCTTCTGCTTTCTCTTTGTGTTGGCTTATTTCAGCCCTTCTGTGGGTGGGCTGCTAGCAGCTCCAATTTCATTCTCTTTGAGCAAGCGACAATCTTTTCTACTGGTTCCAGCAGAAAGTCTTGGGTATGGTTTTTTGATTGACCTGTATCATGTACTTTGGCCTTGGAGATGGGGTGGTTTGGTTAGAGGTGAGCACCCTGATGAGCAGACCATGTGGAATGGGAGAGGAGTGGTTACCCGCTGGAAAATATTGCTGGCTGGTCAGATAAATTATGTATTTTTACTGTATCACCTCTTACTGCTTCTGCTTTTAGGCCGAAGATGGGAAGGAGAGAGCCTTTTTGATATACTTATTATATATAAAAACCTTTAACAAATGTATACTCATTTAGATTTTCAACTTCTACCCCTTTTCCACTTTTTTGGAGTTATGTGCAGAATCACAGTATGGGAATCTTGAAGATCTTTTTAAATTCTTTTAAGGTTTCGTTTGGTGATTTTCCTAAAAGTGGTAGCATACGATATCCAGGAGGAGGTGGAAAGTCAGGTCTTTCATCCCTTTGAATTCTGTTTCTCACTTGTGCCCTTAGTAGTTCAGCTCTCTTGTCGAGGCCTCAGGTTTTATATCTGCGATCTGCTTTTTAGGAGCAGTTTGTGATGAGAGTGATATAAAAACATGCATTCTTTTAGTCTTCAAATATTAATTACATGCTGATTATGCTAGGTATTTGGGATAGAAAGATGAATAAGAAACATTTCCTGTTCATGATAAGCATATAAAATAGTAAAATCTCGTTAGTCTTCTTACCCTCTGTCATTGTTTTTGGACAATTTTCATCCACCCTGTGTTTTAAAAAGTTATTTAAAAATGCCAAAGGGCTTTATTCTCATATTAGTTAAAAACCAGCATTTTTTTTCATCAAAGCTAAGCAAGCCATTTAGCTCTACTGCACTATCTTCTCCTTCCTTTCTGTCATGACCCCTCTTTTCTCCTCATCCATTAGGCATCTCCTTTATTTAATTTCCTTCTTACTCATCTTAGATACCACAGTCTTCTTAGAAAAACCCTTGCTTAATCTACTGTATTAGTTCTCTGTGGCTGCTGTAACAAATTACACATACTTGATGGCTAAAAACAACACAAATTGTCTTATAGTTCTGCAAGTCTGAATTTCACAATGGGTCTCACTGGGCTAAAATCAAGATGTCAGTACATCTGTATTCCTTCTGGAGTCTCTCGGAGAGGTTTCATGTTTTTGCCTTTTCCAGCCTCTAGAGGCTGCTAGCATTTCCTGGGTCGGTGCCCACTTCCGTTGTCAGAGCCAGCAGTTGTAGGTGAAGCGTTCTGACGCTGCATCCCTCTAACACTTTCTCCTCCTCTGACTGTCCTGGTGCCCTCTCTCGTTTGTGAAGACCCTTGTGATTTCTTGGGCCTGCACAGATAATCCAGAAAATTCTCCCCATCTCAAGATTTAATTTAATCATATCTATAAGGTCCCTTTTGCCATGTGAGGTGATATATTCACAGGTTCCAGGGATTAGGGGACATATATTTTTGCAGGCCATTAGTCTACCTACCACATCTTCCTTTCCTCCGTATATATTTGTTGGACTCATCTTACAAAACGGATATGAATCCAGCTCTTTTCTCTTTCCCTGAAGGTGAGTACCGTGTGCTGTGAAAGGGAGTTTAAAGAGAGCTAAATGATACCAATACACATTCAAATGGACTTTTTATAGTCAGCCTGTCCTTATTTTTTCTGGTCCTATAGGTCTCTCATTTCAAAACTTTGCCATTCTTCTCAAACTTCTTTTTTTTTTTTATTTTATTTTTCTTATTTTTAGAGAGAGGGGAAGGGAGGGAGAAAGAGAGGGAGAGAAACAGCAATGTATGGTTGCCTCTCACATGGCCCTCACTGGGGACCTGGCCTGCAACCCAGGCATGTGCCCTGACTGGGAATCGAACCGGGACCCTTTGGTTCCTGGCCCGCACTCAGTCCACTGAGCTACACCAGCCAGGGCTCAAACTTCTGATTAATCCCACCCTCCAGCAAGTGCCTTCACTTTCCTACAGGAGAAATATAATCTGTTATACAGGAAACTTCTTCAACATCCTGCTATATAACAGGTCTGTCTTAGGTCAGTATCCTTAATAGCAGAACCCGAGACAGGGATTTAAAGTGTACAATTTAGTGAGTTTTGAAGGATAAAATCGAGGTTCAGAAAATTTCCATCATCCCAAGGGTTTCCTCATCCTGTGCTGCATTCCATCTCTCCCTAGAGCCCTGTCTTTAGGCAACCACAGATATCAGCACAGTGACTTTGAGTTGTGTCCACAGAGTTGTACATATTAACAGTTTAATCCATTTTTTTTGCTAATTAGTGGCCCGTCTTATGGATCTATCTTGATTTGTTAATCCATTCACCCACTGGACATTTTTGTGTTGTTTCCAGTTTATGTCCATTGCAGATACAGCTTCTATGAATATTTATGTAGTCTTTGTGTAAATATATGTTTTCATTTTGGGGGGGAGGGAGTAAATAACTAGGAATAGAATGATTAGGCAGTGTTTCCTTCAGTGAGTTGCCAGAGAACTCCTGAGACTCAAAAACAGTTTATACTGATGACTAAGATTTTATACAACAAAAGATAGTGCGTAGCAGGCAACAGGAAAAAGAAATGTTTTGAAGGTGTCTCAGGAGTTATGGTATAGGCTTCCTAGTGCTTCCTTGGACATGCTTTCTCTCGGGCAGTGAGCTACAGAGATAGGTGTGGAATGCGCCCAGGAAAGCTCATTCGAATCAGGATCTGAGACTTTTTAGGGGATTCTGGTCATGTAGACATATCTTGCTGTGCAACCAGCCATGACAAGTGAAACACAGGTGATATCACATAGTATATCACGGATTGAATCACGTTTAATCTTGATATTTATATGAAGCAATCAAACAAGCCAGTAAGCATGGTCCATTTTTTCTAGCTGTATATAACAGAATCATCAATAACTAAACTAACATAAAGAAAACTCTAAAGGCCACATTCCCAAGGGTTGAGCAAGGGTCAGTCATGGTTCCTGTGGAAAAATACAAGGAATAAGCAATCATACCTGCAGTATGAACTCTTTCCTCAGAGGCAACACGGTAGATGAACATTTAACTTAAAGAAACTGTGAAAACTTTTTCAATGTGATTACTCCATTTTACTGTTCTACCAGTATTATATGAGAAAATCCAGTTACTTTATATCTTTGTAAACACACAGTATTATTAGCTTTTAAAATTTTAGTCACCCTAATAAGTATACAGGGGTATTACTGATAGTGTAAACATCTTTAACTTGCTTTTCTCTAATGACTACTGATGTAAACATCTTTTCATGTGCCTTTGCCCATTTGTAGCTTTCTGTTATGTAATGCCTGTTTAGATTTTGCATCCCCTTTTTGTAATTGTCTTATTGTTGAGTTGTCAGAGCTTTTATATATTGTAGATATAAGTTCTTTGTCAGATGTCTACATTGCCTATAATTTCTCCTGTTCTGCGGCTTGCTTTTTTTTTATATAGTACTTTAGAAGAGCAGAAGTTTTTAAGTTTTATGAATATAATTAATTGATTTTTCAACACGAGTTGTGCATTTTGTGTCTCAAGAAATCTTTATCTACCCCAAGGTCACAAAGATTTTCTTTTAGAGATTTTTTATAGTTTTAGCTGTTATATTTAGGTCTGTGGTCCACTTCAACTTATTATTTTTTTTTGCTGAGAAAAATGGGAATGTTTTATTATTGCTACTTGGCCATAAATGATCATTTATGAAAATTACATAAATGCAAGCTGATCATCTTTAAAGTCTCAAAAAGCTAAATATAAAGCACAGAAAATACATTCGATTGAAAAACGTACTGACATAACTCTTCTACAAGTTATGTGAAATTCTAGGAAGAATCATTGCAGTAATTATTCAAAGTAATATTAAGAGCTGTTTGGTCTTACATGTCATTTTCACTGTATAGTGTCTACAATAATAGATCAGAGCTAAAGTACATTTGCAGTTTATAACAGTAAAAATAAGTTTGTAAATACTCTGTACACTTCAGAGGAATAAGAAAATAGATCAAGGATAACATGTTGGACAATCTTATCAACTAGGCCACCTTTTAAAGATAATTTTTTAGGGTAGCTAAAATGATCAACAATAAAGATTTACACATACGATACGAAACTGTTGTACTAGAGCCAGTACAGCTGACGCTTGAAAAATGTGGGGGTTAGGAGTGCCTACCCCCTGAGCAGTTGAAAGTCTGTCTAACTTCACTTGGCCCTCTGCATTCATGGATTTCCAACCTTTGGTAGAAAATACTGTTTTGGTCCAGTGTTGGTTCAATCTGTAGATATACAACCCAGGAGTTCGCAGGGCCAACTATATTTATTGAAAAAAAAAATGCTGCATTTAAGTGAATCTGGCTGGTTCAAACCCATGTTGTTAAAGGATTAACTATATTTGTAGAGTTTGCAAATCAAAACATAGCAAATAAGTATATGTAAGTATTGGTAGGAATACACCAAATATTTCGCAACTGCCTCTATGTATTCTTCTCCAACACGATTGGCACAGATCTGGGCTTGCTAAGTTTGAGATGATTCACTTCCTTTCGTCTATGAGCTTTTTCATGATGCTCTGTTCTTGAATCTGACTGTAGATAGATTTTGGTAGATGTTGCTGATGAGTGATATGTTTTATATGAGGAGGATGCTGACATTTCTCTGTCAACTTCTGGTTATAATCTTTGGCTGCCTTTTTTCGTGATGTAAGCACACCCAGTTTTTCAGAAGCATTAGCTTTCCATAGACTAATGTTCATTTCATCAGATCTACACATAATGTACTTGCTGTCAAAAGTCCATTTTACACAGACAACGTGTTGCATTCTCTTTGTGTAATATACTTCCCCGCTTCTACTTTTGTCCACATGAAAGATTTGAATAGATTTATCAAAATGAGTGGACACGAAGTCTTTCCCAGTGGGAGAGTAATCTACATCAAGCAGCACAGATATGTGATCCATGTGCACCATTACAGGAGTGTCCAGTGCACGCATATCAAAAGTACGTAAGTTGTAACCTTTATTTGCTGCAGAAAAATGAAAGCTTCTGTAAGGTTCCAACAACTAGTCTTTGTTCTCATATCTAAGATGACCTTTCTCAGAGGAGTAGCTTGTCTTATATCATATAATACTGTATTCCTGTCAGAAGCTTCCCAAGAGAAATGTCTCAATTTGGTTAAATTTAACACTACTCATACTGTCAAATCCCCAGATCATTGAACATAGGGCTGATCCCAAATATCTTCTTGCTGTTCACATGTGGCAAAAATAGCTTCTCTCTAGTGCTGATCAATTCCTGTATACACTGTCTTTCCTAATAATGTATGCAGTGGTTCTTCCTCTTCTCCAAAGCCGGGTGCATCCATTCTCCACTGCCTCACCGTTTTGTCATCACCAACAGTAAAAAAAGAATTCCCACAAAAACAAGTACATATTTCTCATACAAAATGTTCATGTGCTTGTATTGTCCTGGTACAGTTTCATTTGGTCAAGTTCCAAATTCTAACCGCTCCATCACATGCCCCAGAAAGGACAGTAGCCAGGCTCTTTGGACGCTTTGCCAAGCAGTTGGCTCTTATCTCAGTGACCATCCAGAGAAGCAAGGAATGAGTTTGCAAATACACATTCCAGTTTGGTAGCACTTAAAGCACTTATTTATTCTTGTGGGACCTCGAAAGGATGTCAGGTTGGATCACAGTTTCTTAGAACTCTGTAAATCCAACTTGGTTTGCGGACATAATTGTGCAGGTTCTGGCTCAGCAGCATCTTCTCCTTCATCTTGGCTGCCAGTTCTTGCCGACTCCATGAGCGTTTTCCTCGGGGTTCTGGTTGCGGCCCCCTCCCACTTCAAGTTAATTTTTATATATGGTATGAGATAAGGATTGATGTTCACTTTTTCCCACATTGGTATTCAGTCGATCCAGCATCATTTGCCAAAAAGAGTTATCTTTGAATTTACTGTGTATAGTTGACCTATATGTCTATCTTTATGCCAATACCCTACTGTATTATAGTAGTTTTGAAATCAAGTCATGTGTCTTTCAACTTTCGCCTTTTTAGAAAAATAATTGCTTTAATAGCTTTAGATCTTTTATATTTCTATATATTTTAAAATCAGCTTGTAAATTTCCATTAAAAAAAGAAAATCTCTGGAATTTTTATTGGGATTGCATTGAATCTATAGATTTGAGGAATGAGGTCCATTTTATTGAAAGTGAATCTCCTATCAATGAACATGATTTATCTCTCCATTTATTTGCCTCCTTTAATTTTTCTCAGTGGCATTATTTTGGTTTTCAGTGGATAATTTTACTAAATTTAACTGTAATTATTTTATGTTTTTGATGTTATCATAAATGCTGTTATTTTTAAATTGTTTTTAATTTTGAGAAGATTGCTATATGAATGCAGTTGTTAGAAATGATACAGAGAAATCTTGTATACCCTTCACACATTTTCTCTCATTGGTAAGGTCTTGAATAGTAAACACACAATAAGTATATCACACAGTGCATCATAACCATGATTGAACCTACTGATCTTACTCAGATTTCACCAGTTTTACTTTACATGTACTCATTTATATGTGTGTATGTTTAGTTCTATGCAGTTTTATCATACATGGGTCTGTGTGACCACTACTACAGTCAATATGTAGAACAGTCCCATCACAAGGACCCTTTGTGCCACTCCTATAGCCACAGACATGTTCCACTGTCACCCTGCCCTAGCCTCTGGCAGCCACAACTCTGTTCTCCGTCATGAAATCATGCAGTATGTAACCTTCAGAGGTTGGCCTTTTTCCATGCAGCACAATTCTTCAGGTATATCCACATCGGTACATACAGCAATAGTTTGTACCCTTCTCTCATTTTTTTTTCTGAATAAACATTCTTTGGTATGGATATACCAGTTTGTTTAACCATTCACCCACTAAAAAACATCTCAGTTGTTTTCAGCTTTTGGTTACTTTGAATAAAGCTGCTGTGAATATTCATGTGTTGGTTTCTGTATGACATAAGTTTTCATTTCTCTGGTATAAATGCCCAAGAATGCAATTGTTGTGTTGTACTGTGAGCACATGTTTAATTTTGTAGAAACTGCCATACTTTTTTCCAGAGTGGCTGTATCATTTTACATTCCTATCAGTAATGTATGAGAGATCCAATTTCTCCACAGTCTCCCCAGCATTCAGTGTCACTATTTTTTATTCTAGCCAATCTAATAGGTATGTAAGATATATACATATATAACTCTATATATACTTATATATATGCTCTTATTTTGTTTTAATTTACATTTTCCTAACGATTCGTGATATTGAACCTTTTTTCATATGCTTATTTGACTTCTGTATATCTTCTTCAGTGACATGTCTGTTAATGACTTTTGACCATTTTTTTAACTGGATTACTTGTTTGTTTTTTACCACTGAGCTGTGAAAATTTTTTTGTGTATTCTAGATGCTAGTCCTTTGTCAGATAAGTGGTTTGCAGTTATTTTCTTCCAGACCGTAACTTTAACGCTATTATTTTAAAAATTATATTTTCAATTGTTCACTCCTAATATATATAGGTATTGGGTTGGCCAAAAAGTTTGTTTAGTGTTTTCCATTCTGCAGCTCTAGTAGTGCTTAGTTGTCTTTAACTTCATTGAAAACAATTTTGTTAGATTGTATTGTGACAGCTGTCATAGCATGCATTTTAAAAAAACTTAAACAATTGGTGAATTTTTATGCAGCCATTTAAATATTGAATGTGGAAGAAGATATGCAACATTTTTGGCATATTATGCTTTTTTTAAAGTCATCATACCATGATTTTATTTTTTATTTAATCTTCTCTGTATTTTTTCCATTACCGTTAGGTCCCCTTAACTCCCTACCCCCAGCAATCACCACACTATTGTCTCTGTCCATGAGTCCTTTTTCCGTTTTACTCAATCCCTCCACCCCCTAGAGCCCCTACAGTAGCTTTCATCTGCTCTCCATCTATGAGTCTGTCTCTGTTTTGTTTGTTAGATCAGTTTGTTCATTAGATTTCACATATGAGTGAAATCATATGGTATTTGCATTTCTCTGACTAGTTTATTTCACTTAGCATAATGTTCTCCAGATCCATCCATACTGTTGCAAAGGGTAAAATTTTCTTTTTTACAACTGAGTAGAATTCTGTTGTATAAATATCCCATAGTTGTTTTAGCCACTCATTGATGGACACTTGGGGTGCTTCCATATCTTGGTGATTGTAAATAACACTGCAGCGAACATAGGGCTGCTTTTGTTCTTTTGAGTTAGTGTTTTAGGTTCTTTTGGATATATTCCCAGAAGTGGGATTGCTGGGTCAAAAGGCAGATCCATTTTTAATTTTTTGAGGTATCTCCATACTGCTTTCCACAGTGGCTGCACCAGTCTGCATTCCCACCAGCAGTGCACAAGGGTTCCCTTTTGTCCATTTCCTCACCAGCACTTGTTGTTGGTTGATTTATTGATGGTAGGCATTCTGACAGCTGTGCGATGGTATCTCATTGTGGTTTTAATTTGCATTTGTCTGATGATTAGTGACATTGAGCATCTTTTCATATGTCTATTGGCCATCTGTATGTCCTCTTTGGAGAAGTGTCTATTCAGGTCCTTTGCCCATTTTTTCATTGAGTATTTTGGTTTTTTGGTACTACTTTATACATTTTGGCTGTTAACCCCTTATCAGATGTATCGGTGAATATGTTCTCCCATTCTGTGGGTAGTCTTTTTATTTTGTTGATGGTTAAAACAGCATGGCACTGGCATAAGAACAGATACATAAATCAATGGAACATAACAGAGAGCCCAGAAATAAGCCCACACCCTTATAGTCAATTAATATTTGACACAGAAAGCAAGCATATACACTGGGCTAAAGAGAGTTTATATAATAAATGGTGTTGGGAAAATTGGACAGATACATGCAGAAAAATGAAACTAGACCACCTTCTTACACCACATACAAGAAAAAATTCAAAATGGATCAAAGACTTAAATGTTAGACCTGAAACCGTAAAAATCCTAGAAGAAAACCTAGGCAGCAAAATCTCGGATATTGCCTGTAGAATTTTTTTTTTTTTAAGATTTTATTTATTTATTTTCAGAGAGAGAAGGGAGGGAGAAAGAGCAATGTATGGTTGCCTCTCACATGGCCCTCATTGGGGACCTGGCCCGCAACCCAGGCATGTGCCCCGACTGGGAATCGAACCGGGACCCTCTGGTTCCCAGCCCGCGCTCAATCCACTGAGCTACGCCAGCCAGGCGCCTGTAGAAATTTTTTTATTGGATATTTATCTCCCCAGGCAAGGGTGGAAAAAAAGAAAACATGAACAAATGGGACTACATCAAACTAAGTTTTTTGACGTATTATGCTTTATTATTTCAAGAAAGGTAAAAATGCAACTGAAATGCAAAAAAAGATTTGTGAAATGTATGAAGAAGGAGATTGTGATTGTTTGAACGTGTCAAAAGTGGTTTGCAAAGTTTCTTGGTACTCTTGACATTTTGGCCAAGTAATTCTTTGCTGTGGGGCTCTCTTATGCACTGGAAGGTGTTTAGCAACACCCCTGGCCTCTACCCACTAGAAGCCAATAGTGGAAAGTAGCAGATACACTCAGAATAGCCAAATCAATAAAGTTACTGATGAAAACGAAAATGCATCTTTTATTTTATGGAAAAAACTAAGTGGACTTTTGGCCAACACAATATATTACTCATTTTTATCTATAATTCTGGTATCCTGTGACTTTGCTAAATCTATACTTTATTTCTAGTGGCTTTTTTTGGGGGGGACAGATTTTCTAAGATTCTTTATGTGTTTTGCAAATAAAGGCATTTGTTTTATAAACTCCTTCTTTCTAACTGTACTTTTTATTTCTTTTTCTTGGCTTGTTGCACTGGCCTGTCTAGTACAGTGTTAATCAGATTGCTTAGAATAGATAACTTTGCCTTGTTTGCAGTCTTAAGTTGTAAGCATTGTTTTTTTTACTATGTTAGCTTTAGTATTACATAGATACCCTTGATCAAGTTTTAGAAATTCTGTTTCTAGTTTACTTAGACTTTTTGTCATGAATGGGTATTTGATTGGTGTCAAATGCTTTTTCTGTCTTTATTTACAGTATCTTAATGTTTTTTTTCTCTTATTTTTGTTGGTATGGAGAAGTTACACTGCTTTTCCAATGTTGAGCCAGCCTTGTTTTTGGCTTGATTACAATCAGTTATCTTTTTATATATTGTTGGATTTGGATTCCTAATATTTACTTTTTAAAAAAATATCTCTAGAGGACATAGTCACACATTGTATGTAAATTGATTTTAGTGCATTTTTTATTTAATAAAGAGTATTCTGTTTTTTCCCAGTTATTTATGGAAGAATGGTAGAATTTTTTGAGACCAAGTGTTTTTGGTACTTGAGGTATCACTTTATTTTTCTTGGATACTTCCTGAGCATATACTAATTGTTGGAATTTGGATTCATAGAATATCTTAAAAGAGTTCTGTAAATATTTATAATTTAAATATTTATATAAAAGTGTTGTGGTGTGATGAGTAAAATGCTGGGACAAGACAAAAGTTATTCCGTTTTAACAATTAAATTCCTAGGCATGTGATTTTTAGTGTTTACCAAGACTGATAGCTAAGAAAGAAGGTGAGGATAGCATTACCATTATTTGAATGAGAATGAAACCCAAAGAATTAACTAGAATTAAGGGTTTTCTTTTTAGCTCTGATAGATGTTTAAATTCCTATGTCTACTTTTAAAAGAAATTAGAATGTAATTCAACATTTGTAGAAGACTCAACAATACATTTGGTGTCCCTTCGAAAAGCCCCAAATTAATATCCTTTGATACTGTATCAGTTATGTTGGCTTGATTCCTATCATGGGATAAAAGCATATTTTTGTTATGTTCTTTGCCTGCTCCTTTCCAGCCCTTGTCAAATTGGTTATTGCTGTTACTCAGAAAGTGGCAAAGTATGTTTCAATAGAAAGGGTGCTATAAGTTGAATCAGTAGACTGAGATTGTCTTTGCTCTGCCAATTATGTGGCTTCTGCAAGTCATCTAGCATGTTTAATTCTAATCTCCCATTTTTTATTTAAAATGAGAATTGATGATGGAAAAGAATATGAAGTTGAAATATTTTATTTTGTTTTTCAGTTTGAAAACTTGGAGAATACAGTAATCATACCAGATATCAAACTACATAGCAATCCTTCTGCATTTAATATTTATTGCAATGTACGTCATTGTGTTCTGGAATGGCAGAAAAAGGAAATATCATTGGCAGCTGCATCTAAGAACTCTGTGCAGAGTGGAGAATCAGATAGTGATGAAGAGGAAGAATCCAAAGAGCCCCCTATCAAACTTCCGAAGGTAAGTCACTAAGATTCATTTATGTACATAACCTACTGGTGTTTGGGTTATAACACATATTTGCATTGCTAAAATACTTTGCTTTTCATAAGATTGTGCACTAAAAATAACATGGCTTAGGAGTAAAAATAGATCTAGAGCAGACCAGGAAAGCTCTATGCAACTGTGTAACTGGAGTGCCGACAGAGTCAATAATTGGTTAAATGAAAAGATACTGCACAGTTGAAAACAACCAATTCTTAGACTGGTTTTACTGAGTATTAAAGAAATAAAATATCAGGCATTCTTAAGACAGCATTTTTTTTTCACTCTCACCCAAGGACATTTTTTTCCCATTGCTTTTAGAGAGAGAGGAGGGGAGAAAGGGGGAAAGAGAGAGAATCATTGATGGGAGAAAGAAACATCAATTGGTTGCCTCCTGCAGATGCCCTCACTGGGGATGAGACCCTCAACCTAGGTATGTGCCCTGACCGGGGATCGACCCCACAGCCTTTCGGTTTATGGGACGATGCTCCAACCAACTGAGCCACACTGGCCAGGGTCTTTAACACACCTTTTTTCTTTCTTCTTCTTCTTTTTTTTTTTTTTTTAAAGATTTGTATTTATTTTTAGACAGAAGGGAAGGGAGAGAGAGAGGGAGAGAAACATTGATGTGTGGTTGCCTCTCATGTGGCCCCCACTGGGGACCTGGCCTGCAACCCAGGCATGTGCCCTGACTGGGAATCGAACTGGCAACCCTTTGGTTCGCAGCCTGCCCTCAACCACTGAGCTACACCAGCGAGGGCCCCAGGGTCTTAAGACAGCATTTCTAAGCATGATTGGTAGTGTCAAAAGATGGAGGAGAGTCAAAGGGGCTTTCAAAGAAAATTAAAAGAAAATCATATAGCCCAAATAATACAGTTTTTCATCAAATACTGACCCATCAGGAAAAAGGGTACACTGATTGAGAACTTTAGTAGTAGAGTCAGTCTGCCTGGGTCCAAACACTCACCATTAAAAATGCTAGCTGTGTGAATCTGGGAAAGTTATTCGACCTTTGTGTGCCTCATTTCTGACATCTATAAAATGGGGGTAATATCTACTCATAGGGTTGTAGGTGAGGAATCAGTGAGTTAATTAATGTTGAATGCATGCCTGCTCAATAAACGATAGCTGTCATCCTAAGTATCAGATTAGGTGCCAACAAGAAAATGGGTAGGTGCAAATACATTTGATTACTTTTCAAGGAACTCTTTACTTTATTAAGAAATACTTTTTATCTAAGGAAATTAAACTTCTTGTATGCCCAGCACTCCCACAACACTAATGCCAGCCCCCATTAACACTTTCTAGAGTACCGTAATGCTGCCTAACCAGTCCCCCTGCTCTAATCTCGCTGCTCCCTCGTGGATTGGTTTTACTAGCAGCCCAGTATCTTTACTAGATAATACAAATCTGATCAAACTCTTGCTTAAAATCTTCAATAATTCCAATTCACAAGAAAAATCTAAAAATGGTTGTGTGACATAAAAGGTTCTTCATGGACCAAGCTCCTGCTCTCTGCCCTTCGCCCTGTTCAGCCACTCCACTCTAGCCAAAGTGGACCACTGGTACTTTTCTAATGATGCTGTTGCTTCTGCCTGCAAGTGCACCTTCAGTCAGTGTTGCATTCTTTCTCCCCTGTGTGTTCCTCTGTACCTACCATGCCCCATCAGTCCTTAAGACACTAGGTATGCCTGCTGTCCCTACTAGACATAACTTCCTTAAGGGTAGGGATTGTGTCTCATCATTTTATTTTGATTATAATATAGTAATATAACATAACATAACATAACATGTTACTTGTTATAAACTGAAAAAGAATTTACTGAATTAAAAAGTAAATAAATGAGTCTATGTAAGTCTATCCTTTTTAACAAAATATGTGGAATGACTTATCAAATATGACTGGATAGAAATTATGACTCCTAAATATTACTATTAAAAATTATATAGCTATAAAATTTGGAACTCTTTAGAAGATCTGGAAATTAAATAATTAAAGACAGTTTGAGCTGTGTGAAAACTGTGTTTTGGGTAAAATAACTTAATATAGAAACATTTAGGTGGGGATAAAAAAGTCCTTTTTAAAATGTTAATGATTAATGACCCACAAAAAAACAGAAAGCAAAAAAACCCGACAAGCAAGGTCTATGTAATAGTCAAATTGAATTTACTTTTAAAATTCAAAAAGGGGGAAAAATGTGTCCAAATGATACTTCAGTAACAAATAAAAACTATCTCAATTATGTGAGAGAAAAAAGAAGAGAAAGCAACCTGAGGTGAGAAGGAAAGCAGCATCCAGACATTCCAGAGGAGCAAGAGAGGAGCGACGAAGAATGCAGGAACTGACACAGAAGAGCAGCATCTGGAGTAGAGGCCCAGAACCGGCTGAAGGAAAAGAAAGAGCTAGCTAGCACTGCCAGCCTGCCCTCAAACTCCAGGCACCTGAAACCCTATCAGTCAATCCTTTACGTCCTGCAAATGGGCGCCAAAAACATGTACTGTGCCCCTCCCCACCCATGCCCTAACCCATAGAGTTCTGACTGCCTCTCTCTCCTTTCTGCATTTTTATGTATTTATTATTTGTAAAGGTTGTCTCTACCAAATATTTACTTTATACATAAACTTTTAAAAACAGTATAATTTACTCTATAGTAATATGTAAGTCTATGTTAGTTTTCCTCATGAGCTTTTTAAAACTTATTTTGAAAGTATCAATATTAAAACTAATACAAGAACTTGTTCTAATGGCAGAGAGTTAATTATTAAATCTAAAGGTGATGCAATTAAACTTTTTATGTTCATACTTGTTAGTGAAATAATAAAATATATGAGTTGAGGAGAGCAAAATGAAACTTGAAAGACTCATTAGGTCATTTTTCTTTGGCCAAGTATGTTTTTATCTCACTGTTCCCAGCAGTAACATTGCACTGGCCGTATCAGACAGTTGTTCCGATTTTATGTTCTTTCAGGTATAATAGAGCACCTTCAGGATTTAATTATTTGAAAGCAACAGTAAAGATAAAATTCAGCAAGTGTACAAAGGATTCTTTTCTGAAGATAAGTGGAAGAATATGTTCTCTGGTAGTTATGGTTTATTATTGAAAGTATTAAAGCATATTGTGTTATCTGATTATTATAATGAGCTATCCTATTTAAAAGTTACATTTATTAATTTTGCTTGTTATAGGGGCAGTACGTAGTTATTGTAGATAATTTGAAAAATGCAGAACATTTTTTATAAAGGGGAAATATGAATTAGAAGTTTGAAGTTATTTTTAAAACCTTATTAACCAAAAAACACCCATTGTGTGTTGCGAATTCTGGCCCGCAGAATTCGTGTGCCATGGCAGGCATGTAAATAAAATTCACACGGAGTATACTGGACTAGAAAAATCCCGGACCATGTGACCCCTTTCTCATCATGGCAGAGAGAGGCCACGAGCTATGCCCCATAGGCTTTTATTGAAGCTTTTATTGTCGTTTCTCGGGCACATTACATCTCAATGATCTTCATTAACTGTGCATGGATTGTAGATTTACATTAGGTGGTAGACACTCAAGACAGCACATCAAAAGGATAGATATGCAAATGGAAAGACAATAGGCTTCTGGTGGGAACTCAGTCTAAGGAAACTAGGCATGCATTAGCATAAGTTCTTTTGATTCAGGGAGAGAGAGGTCCCAGCAAGAGCAAGTTTTAACTCTAGGAAATATGCCATCCTGATTTACCCCCAGGAAATTCTGCTGTCACACACATGGGTCCTGCTTGCCGTCCCATGTTCCATGGGAGTCTTTTCTCCCTTAGACGTGAAACATTAGGGCTACAATTCCCACAGTGAGATGCATGAATTCCCTTTAACTGTGAACATTTTTATATCTACACATTAAAATATATGTCTGCACAAATGAAATCATACTGTATTTGAAGTACTATATAGTTTTCTCCTTATCCAGGGGTACCTGACCTTTTGGTGTCTCTGGGCCATACATTAAATACACAAACACTAACAAAAACAAGAAAATCTCATAATATTTTAAGTAAATTTATGATTTTGGGGTGGGCCGCATTCATAGCCACCCTGGGCCTCATGCATCCCACGGGCTGCAGATTGGACACCCCTGCTTGCTTTTTTCTTTCTAATATTGAGGGAACAGGAAGTAGAGTGTGTTCTCATTGACTGTAATACAAGCTTCTCAGTGGAAAGTGCAATTTTAAAGTTCATACATGTGATAAAAAAAACTCTCAGCCAAACCTCAGGAAAAAACTTACTTTGCAACATGTTTTGTTCCTCTGCTTAACAATTCAAAACGAAATATGATTGGAAAACGTGAGGGTGAGTTTTATTTGTTGCATATTGAATACATATTACTGTTTTTTCTCCCTTATTAAAAAGAAATCTACAGTGAACTTTAAGATATAGATAATTAGTGAGAACCTGCAGTGGTTGACTTAGGCAGATGGGTAATTTTCTTGTCATGATCAGTGTGATAAACATGTTTTTGGGTATGTCTCACCAAAACCAGCTGGTGCTCTGTTCCTAGGCAGCCTCCCTGAGTTGCCTGTTGTCATATGTTTATTATTACAACTTAAACCTACCAGAGAAACAACTCAGAAACTTGTTCAGTAAGTAGCCTTACTGTTTTTGGCAAGGTTCAGTACTTTATTGCTATAGAAATCTTACTTATATAAACAAGCCCCAGCCAAAAATGTCATCTGTGTAGCACTTTTATTTTGAATAATGAAATGTCAGGATTGGTAGCTGTGGAGTAAGCAATCTTAAAGACTGATAGGGTGTAGTAGTCTCCCATTCATCTGAGAATAGAGCCCAGTGTTCTGTACTTACATTTGACTTCAGATTTATCTCCTGCAAGTATATAAGCAGATGGAAAACTTGGACAACATGGTTTTATTTTCTAATGTATTGCAGGAAAATAAACTATTATCAGATGGAAAATTTTCACTGCTTAGTGCATTTAATTAAAGGTCTGTACAAGCATTTTTGTAACATTAACTGTAATCAAGTCTGCTAGGATGTTAGATAACCTCTTTAAAGATAGCTGTACTAGTTATTTTGACTTCTCAGTAATATTTATATCTTTCAGAAGACTTGTCAAATGATAATCAGAACTGCAACTGACTTGCCTGCAAAATTTGACCCTTGTCTGGAAAATATATTTCTGAGTTGCAGTGGTTTTTTAGCACCCAGCTGAGAGAGTAATTAAACAAATATTTGTTACATGCCAGGCACTAGGTTAGTAATGGGAGATATCAATGTTGTTAAGACAAGCTCTCCATAAAGAGACCATAAGAGACCACAGTTTAATTTTGAAAATGAAAACAAAAATAGTCAGTTATAACATATGTAACATAATAAATACTATTACAGAGGTCTGTACTGGATAAGAATTATATACAAGGCCTGTGTACCCTGTTACATTATAAACTCTTAGAGAACGTGGTCTATTATATCATTATATCTCCTGTAACAAGGTGTACAAAATAAATGCTTAAGAAATGTTCATGTAATATATAGGTCTGTCTAGAAAAAGCCCAACCATTTTTAATATAACGAAAACAGTTTGCACAACATCGATGCAACCTGGCAGCCATGGAAAGTGCACTGGAATGCACATGTGTGAACAATGACAACTTCACTGCACTAGTCAGTGGGGGCAGTAGATGCACTTGAGTAAGCATGTGTACTGTGTGGCTGTCGCATTCAAAATGACTGAACAAGTAGAGCAACAAATATGCATCAAATTTTTTGTTAAGCCTAAACATTCCTCCCTGGAAACTAGTCAAATGATTCAGAAGGCTGCAGCTATGGGCAGCTGGTGATTGGCAGCTTCATCATGACAACACGCCTGCTCATGCATCATGTCTTGTGCAGTTTTTTGACAAACCATAAAATTATGCAGGTGACTCAGCCCCTCTACAACCCAGATTTGGCATCCTGCGACTTCTGGCTTTTCCCAAAACTAAAATCACATTTGAAAGGGAAGAGATTTCAGACCATCAGTGAGATACAAGAAAACAGGATGGGGCCGGATCCTAGTTGGGAGAACTGTGTGAGGTCCCATAATGCCTACTTTGAAAGAGACTGAGGCGCCATTGTTCTGTGTACAATGTTTCTTGTATCTTGTATCTTCTTCGATGAATGTCTCTATTTTTCATGTTATGTGGCTATATACCTTCTGGACAGACCTCGTATGTGAATTAATGTACACACCTCAGTAGAGAGAATATTCTTCCATTATTATGTGTAATAAAATTAATACTTTGATGAATTTATACTAATTATTCTTACTTTAACTTTTTATGCTACCTTTCCAAATAATTTAACACCTCCTGAAAATATCATATGTGTCATTGTTTGAGAAGTAGATTTTTATTATCTATTGTTATGTTAGTCCTCTGAAGGTATCTCCTTATACTAGTTCATCACATTTCTCTCATTCTTTGGACTTATCTTTTGTTAGATGCTGAGACAAATTTTAGTAGCCCTGAAGAGGATGATAAGATAATTAAAGTACAGGTGGTGGTGATCTTTTAGCTAGGCAGTTTTAAATTCTTTTCATGATAAATCCTAAAAGAAGAAGGGACACTGTTTATAAATAATAATATTGTGATTATGCCATTATAGGAAAGGTGAAGATGAAAAGCTCCTACTTTAATCTTTTCACCTGTGTGCAATGTTTTTTTTTCTGGGTATAAGTAGTAATTAATATGACTTTTAACAAAAGAGTGCTGATTTTTGCTTGAGTACAGCCTAATGACCTTTATAAGTTAATAGTTTTTCCTGAGTAAGTGCAATCTGGTACTTAGGTCAGTGTTACAAATAATTTCCATAATATTGTATTATGGCTTCATTATGCTAAAATGACTTTTTAAACAGTGCCGCTGTTTTTTAACCTTATATGGAACTGGATGGTTTTTCAAATCTAAATCCTAAAGTTAAACATACTGGCTCTTCTTTTTCTTTAATGTGTTTCTTTTTGTTTATGCTTTTTAAATATGCCAACATTAATCATTTGCTGTAGGAGTAAGCCACACCAATTAAACGGCCTGGGAAGTGTTATTAGTTTACACATTATAAGGTATAATTTTTTTTTCCATCTTAAACAGATCATTGAGGTTGGACTTTGTGAAGTTTTTGAATTGATCAAGGAGACACGATTTTCTCATCCGTCCTTGTGCCTCAGGAGCCTGCAAGCCCTGCTGAACGTGCTGCAGGGGCAGCAGCCGGAAGGCCTCCAGTCGGAGCCGCCCGAGGTCCTAGGTGAGAGCTCAGCCGCACTGGAGCCGTTCATGGAAGTAGCTTCTCTTAGGAAGCACATAGAGCGGCCTGCACTGCAGTCTTTGTTCAATTGTGGTACTGAAACAGCAGGGATAAGTTTTAAGGTATTTTGCTATGCTCTACCAGAGTTATGGTTCAAAAGTTACAGATATATTTTGATTATTCTGATGATGGAGAAATAGTAAAACATAAATCCTCGGTATCTGGTTATAATCATCAAGCCTTATAGTCAATAGTCACTGTTAACTTAAATTGTTCTTACTAAACATTTGGTCAAAATATCTAATATTGACTTTCTTCAGCTTTACATGTTACTTTGCATGGTTAAAAAGGTAGGAAAAAGGGGACCAATGCTGCCAACCCACAAGGCGTTTTTCTAAACGAAGGGCTATCTTATGTAATCATCATAGATAAAAATCTATTTTTGTCATAGGTAAAGCTTCTGAATTGGTAGCACCTTCCGTTAAGTAAAAAATCTTTGCTTTTTGTAAAATGTACTAGAGTTTTATGAATACTGGCCTTTCATGCTATTGACTTAGGCTCAACAATATTCTATAAGTAAGATAGGAGCTCTTAAGAAATAGAAATAGAGGTGGAGACATAATTTTGAAATCGGCTAATTGCTTTTCTCCGATGCAAACTGTGGACCTTTGAAGATTCTGGATTTTTATTAAGGAAAGCAAGGCTCTCAGATAGGAAGGAAAATGACTAAAAAATACTATGCTAGAATGTGGAGGTTTATCTAGGGTATAAAATGAATTACACATTCCTTCTGTAAGTGTGAACTGCTATGCTAGCAATAAGGCCAGTTTTATATTAAAACAAATAGTAGCATGTATTTTATGTATTTTGTTGTTGTTTTGCAAATAAATACATAATTTTCTGGATACTTAACGTTTTAAGAAGCTTGTATTCTTCCAAGTTTAAAGGAAAAATAAGTGCAATGAGCAGTCTCTTACTTGATAGGATATTTCTGGCATATGTGAATCCCTCAAGGAGAGTTTCTTTGAAATGACCTTGGGTAGATTCCCTGTCTTCATTTACAAAAATGAAGAGTTGAACTAAATGTTTTCTAAGGTCTTCTTGATATAAATATTCTAACTTTGGGGGGGGAGGGTAACTGGAAGTGAATTAATGTGAAATAAGTATTTGAGCTACCGTAAATATTTTTTTATAATGAGGCAAGGTAAAAATAAATAAATGTATACATGCAGTGTTCCATCTGTTAAATGACTGTAATTGGATTCTGTTTTATTCCCAGAGTCTCTCTTCCAGCTCCTTTTGGAGATCACGGTTCGAAGCACTGGGATGAACGACAGCACAGGACAGTCTCTGACGGCGCTTTCCTGTGCTTGCCTCTTCAGTCTGGTGGCTTCTTGGGGAGAAACAGGAAGGACACTTCAGGCCATCTCTGCTATTCTCACCAACAATGGCAGTCATGCTTGCCAAACTATTCAGGTATTTCATATTTAAAACTGCTTAAAAAGTTTTAAGATGCAGAATTAAAATTTCATCCTGATTTTTGTCGGTAGGAATTCCCTGCTTTTTCTCAGTCTATATAATAATCTGATCTTCCCAAGGTTGATATATAAATAATGTATCATATTCGAGCTAAGCTACATGTGTGTTTAACTCTGTAGCACTAGAGGTAATGAAATGAAATGTGGCAGAACCTCAGATCTTGAGCTTAGTATCGTATCAGTAACATAGCCTCATCTTTCTCTGCAGCGTCTTGGTCTCCTTCCTCCCCATCTCCCCTCCTGCCCTAAATTTTCAAGTATAGAATTTCTTCATAATTTCCAAACAACTTTTTTCTGTTGAAATAAAAACATATGACATAATTCTACTATATTTTTGATTGATTGAGAGTTTAAAGTAGGGTAGGATAGTTTTTCATGAATTGATTTTGTTCCTGAGCTTCTTCAGCTTTGCATATTACATTTTAAGCTTTTAATATTTGTGGAATAAACTCTTCATCACTGCTAGTGGTGGGAAATAATCATCCTCCTTATATGTAAACTTGATTTAATTCTTTTGGACTGTTCTGGAAATTGAGTAAGAAGTTGCAGTTTTAAGTCTCTGTTGCATGTTTTTCTCTGGTCCCTTGGACAATCTCCAGAACAGACGGAAGGGCTGCCTCACTCCTGTTATTAGCAGGCCAAAGATAGCAAAAGGAGTATAATGGGTCATTTTCTGTGACTAACTCCGTGATACTGAACTTTCCCTGTCAAGCATGAGCAGTCCCTTACTCTAGTTTTCTGTTTTTACTCTTTTCCTCTTTCTGACCTGGCGGCTGGAATCCTTTTTTTTCTCTTTATGATCCTTAATTGTTTCGAAGTTCCTCCATGCAGTGGTTTTCAAAATACATTCTGCTGCTGTGCTTTAAGCGTTTGGCAAATTTTAAGTATTTGATGAAAATATACAAATCCTTCTTAAATTTTAATAAAGTAATAAACATTCTGATATCATATACCAAATTTTAAAAGTATAGTGACTGTAAACATATGAACTTCTTAGGAATTCGTATGATTTTTTTTTTTTTTGGTGTAGACTTCCTGGGGCATATGAGGTGACATTTAAGCAATGAGTTGAAATGAGGCAGTCCAGAGGGAGGAGGTGTTAGTCTTGGGGGTGTGGAGAGAGAGTGTTCTTGGTATCCACATGCTAAGGCACAGCGGCAAGAGTGAGTGGAATGTCGAAGGCTGAAAAAGTTTAGTATAGTTGTAGTATAGAGCGTTGTCAATGACAGAGGCAGCGCTTGATTGCATATCTTCCTGGATGCAGTATTATGATCAAGCACTTGGCTGCACAGAACTGCTACATTCCCTGAGTAACAGCTGAGGTTCTCTATAGACCTGCCTCATTACGGCATCTCCAGCTCCAGCCCAAATACCCCATCAAAACCAGTTATCTTAACATGGCTTACAGTGTTCATGATTTGGTCCCAGTTCCACCTGCCAGCTTTATTTCACAAATCTCTCTTGGCCAGGCTATGGGTGGAGGGAGAAAAGTTTTCTTGTAATGTGTAACTCTTAACATCTCAAATTGTTTTGACATCCAAAAGCATATTACTTATCTTGTTCTAAAAAGCTTAAGCTGAGAGTTTAAAGTAGGGTATGGATGGTAATACTGTGAGGGGTTTTATTGAAGGAGATTAAAATCCTTTCTGGAGGGATGAATTCCAGACTTCAAAGACTTCCCACAGACAAAACACTACTGCATCTAAGCTCCCAAACAAAATGCAATGGAAAAAAGGTACCATGGTTGAAAGCTAGTATAAACAAATAGAGCAGGAACAATTCTGCCAAGTCTTTAGATAATGAAATTATTGGATATAGAATAAATAATATATATATTGGTTTATTTATTATGGTTAACATAAAGTACCAAAAATATGATGAGGGAATAAGAATATGAAAAGCAATGAGACAGATCAGAAAACAAACTAAATTGAACTTCTAGGAGTGAAAAATCAAGTCATTACAACTAGAAATTTAAGGGATGAGTTAACCAGTGGATAATAAAGTTGAAGATAGAAATAGTGAACTGAAATAAATGGTGAGGGAGAAATTATTTGAAATGTAGCACAGAGAGACAGAAACTGTAAAAAAATAAAAGAACAAAACATGGATAGAGAATGAGAAAGTCTAATGTGACCTCTCAAAAGCAACACTGGCATAGAAAATAACAGAAAGTACCTTTGAAGTCCTGTGGGGAAATGGTGTCCACTATACTATCCCTAGCTCAACCGTCAGTCATGTTTGGGGGAGGATGATGATGCTTTCAAACATGCAAGGTATGGAACAGTTTCAACTTCTCCACTTTTCCCTGTCCTTATTCTATTGGGGCAGGGCCTCTTGAGGGGTGTTACCAAGGGTAAAAGATAGAGATGATATTTGATTTTACTGAGAAGAGTATGGGGAACACTTAAAGATAGTTAAAGAGAAAACTTAGCATATGCAAAAGTGGGGCAATGGTTGAATCAATGAAAAAAAGAAGAATTATGCAAGGAGAGAAATATATAATTTGGCTTAGTTCTGAACCATGATTGCACAGTTATAATAAATGATATCTGTATACTAGTTTAACCAGAAATTATTATATAGCTCAATTTGAGGACTTGGGAAGGGAGGAGGTGCATCATTTTTCATTGTAGACACCAATGAAAAGTATCTGAAACAAAAATGAAATGGAAGCTTTGGTGTATTGTATAGGAATGTGGATATCAATTCTGGATAAAAACAGCTCCAGGTTTAATGTAGCTGCTTCTAGGGAGAGAACTTGTATTCAGCCATCTATATAAAGTTACCCTATATATTTTGTCTGAGTCAGAGGCTGTAGAACTGGAAGGGGAGGAGAGTTATATCTGAGAACGTTATCCCTTTGAAAGCGCTACCGTTTAGAACAAGGCTGTCCAATAGAAATATAATGCAATCCACATATGTTATTAAAATTTTTTATTAGCTACATTAAAAAGGTGAAAAGAAACAGGTAAAGTTAATTTTAGTGTATTTTACTCATCTCAGTATATCAAAAAGAACATTTTTAAACATGTTATCAATATAAAATTAATAATGAGATTCTGTATTCTGGTGTTTATACAAGATCTTCAAATTTAGTGTGTACTTTACATTTAAAGCACATCTGTAGTTACACTAACCACATTTCAAGGTCTCAGTAGCCCTGTGTGGCCGGTGGCTGCCATAGCACAGACGTAGAACCATGGCCAGCTCTGGGACCCTGGGTCTGGCTCTGCGGCTGGATGTGTGGCTGTTGTCCTTGGGTGGTGAAACAGAACCAGAAGATGAGGAGCACAGAGTTTCCTCTGGTGTCGGTGTTGGTCCCATGCTGGGGGCTGTAGACTCATTTACAAAGCCAGGTCTTTGGTAAATATTGGTTAAATGAATGCTGGATGAATGTACAATTAAGTTTCCATATCATGGAAAATTGATGGTGCTAATGGGTATTAGGAATAGTAGAGAATCAAAGTTGAAGAAAAACACTGGAAATTTTACTTTATCTGTAGAAGCAGCATTGTTTCTCTTATGCTTAATTTTGTGCTTAATTATCATGAAGCATATTAATGATTATTCATGTCATATAAAAGATATCATTTGGCTTGAGTATACTGTAATACAACAAATAATTTTATTTATATCCAGTATATACTTTTTACTAATCTAGTATGTTGTTGTTTATAAAACCCAAAACAGTAAACAGTTCTGGATACCTGCTGTTTTGGAGAAAGATACATAGTTCAGGGATTTTGGTAAAAAATGCATGTTAATATTACTTGGATTTATATTTTTATTCTGGCCTGCTTGAAATTTGTTTTTTATAGATCTAGTTTGTACTTTTTGCTGACATGCTGAATGTGATCATTTTGAACAATTTATTTTCTCTTATCTACTGTAATATAATTGATACACAACATTATATTAGTTTCAGTGTATAGCATAGTTATATGACATTTATATATCCTTTAGAAAATAATCATCACAGTAAGTAGTAATTATCTGTCATCATACATAGTTATTACAATATAATTGACTATATTCCCTATGCTGTGCATTGCATCCCTGTGGCTTTTTTATTTTAAAACTGAAACTTACACCTCTTAATCCCATTTGTCTATTTTACTCATCTCCCAGCCTCCCTTCCCTCTGGCAACTATCAGGTTTCTTCTCTGCATGAGTCTGTTTCTGTTTTGTTTTTTAGATTCCACGTGTAAGCGGTATTTTTTTTTTCTCTGTGTAATTTATTTCACTTAGCATAATACCGTCTAGGTTCATCCATGTTGTTGCAAATGAGAAGGTTTCATTCTTTTTCATGGCTGAGTGATATTCCATTGTGTATATATGCTACATCTTTCTCAGTTTTTTTAAAATTATATTTTATTGATTATGCTATTATACTTGTCCCAGTTTTTCCCTCTTTGCCTCCTCCACTGAGCACCCCCCTCCCCACACCATTGTTCATGTCTGTGGGTCATGCATAGGCTCTTTGGCTGCTCCATTTTGTACACTGTATTTTATATCCCCATGGCTATTCTGTAACTACCTATTGGTACTTCTTCATCCTCTCACCTCTTCACCCATTCTCCCATACCCCCCTCCCATTTGGTAACCATCAGAACACTCTCTGTATCAATGATTCTGTCCCTGTTCGTCTTAGTTTGTTTTTTTTGGATTCAATTGTTGATATGTATTTATTTCCATTTGAATGGTCTAAGTTTTGATCTTTTTCTTAAAAAGTCCCTTTTACATTTCGTGTAATAATGGTTTGGTAATGATGAACTCCTTTGGCAAGAAATATTCAAAGCAGGACCTACAGCCAAGATTGCTCTACCCTGTAAAGTTATTGTTTAGAATTGAAGGGCAGATAAAGAGCTTCCCAGACAAGGAAAAACTGAAGGATGACGTGAAGTCTTTGACGACAAACTCCTGTTTGTGATTGCCTTTTGATAGGTCTCTGTCACCTGCACCAGAGAGATCTCACACATAATCTAACATCCTGTTGGCATCTCAGATTCTGCAGAAACCATCTTACCTCTTCCCCAACTCCACTTTTATACCCCCAGATCTCAGGAGTGAATCCGATTAGCCTAAAATGCTGTTAGAAGCAGACCAACCATCCTATAATCTAACTTAAAAATACACCAAAACAAGGCAGAAAATAGTCTTAGAGAATTTCTATAAAAATAAAAACAGATGGGAAGGTGGTTTTTTTTTTTTGTTTTTTTGTTTTGTTTTTTGTTTTGTTTGCTTGTTCCATTATAGTGGCTCAGATCTGGGTCCCAGTTCCTGCCAGATTCATCACAGGATGCAGCAAATTGAAAAGGGCACTGGTCACCATCTATGCCAGATAATCTTCTGCAGTGCACACTTTAAATGTGCAAATTACTATTTTTTCATAGTCCCCCATGGTCAGTTTGCAAGTACTGGGCTAAAGTAAAAGAGAAATAAATTATCCATAAGGTAAGCAGGGGAATATAGGAGCAATAGCTAGTCCTGGAGATGGGTTTCTCAACCTTCCACTGGCTAGTCGTGTGCCCTGAACACGTAATCTTGTCTGAACTTAATATTCTAGTCTGTAAGGCTGAGTGGGTGGAGGGGGGATTGGGAAAGGGATATAAAAAAGAGAAATAAGACCACCATTTACCACCATCATCTACCTCTCAAAGTTGCTGGGAGATTTGAACGAGCTAACATTAGCAAAGTGTATCCCACATCAGGAGAGAAGACAGAAGCAGAGGAAATGAGCTTGTGAGATACAGATTATCTTTGCAGAGGAGTGAAGACCACTCAGTAAACTAGCACTGCTTCTGGGCCCTGGCTTCTTCCTCTGGTTCTACTGTGGTGCTTGCCATGAGACACAGCCACTTAACTTCAAAAGTAGTGGAACTGCTTCTTCCGAGGCAACTCCATCAGGAGTGTCCCTGAGGGAGCAGCAGAAAGGAGTTTTACTGATTCCTCCTGGAGACCTCTCCTTTTTCCCATGTCCCCTCCTGAAACTAATCTCAGTGTCACATTTGGCCAGTGTTTCCTTTCAAATAGTAATATTAATACAGCCACATAAGCCTCACAGATAAACAGTATGAAATGCATTGTTTATAGTCACACCACATCTATGAGAACAGGGGTTCTGAAAATGAAAGAGCTTGGCCAAGATCACTGAGCCAGGTAATAGGTAAGACCTAGGATTTACACAAAGTCCTTTGGACAGAAAGTGGATCCAGCCTCTGTTTCCCCCATTATGTTTAACTTGTTCTTAGTTAGTTCGTTATTACCTCCCTTTGGGCCCACTACAAGTGTCTGTATCTCCCTGCGACCTAACCTACCAGCTGCTATCAGATTCTTTTCAGTTTCTTAGCTTTGTTCTTCTTTCTCAAAATTGCTTTGGCTATTCAGGGTCTCTTGCGGCTCCGTATAAATTCTAGGGCTATAGGCTCTAGGTCTGTGAAAATGCCATTGGTATTTTGGCAGGTAATGTATTGAATCTGTAGATTGCTTTGGGTAGTATGGACATTTTAACAGCAGTAATTCTTCTAATCCACAAGCACAGCATTTCTTTCCATTTGTTGTGTCATCTCCAGTTTCTTTCGTCAGTCTATTACGTTTTTCAGATTACAGGTCTTTCACCTCCTTGCTAAATTTATTCCTAGGTTTTTATGCTGTTAATGCAATTATAATAATTTATTTTCTTGTAAATGATGATATGTGATTAAACTGTCTTCATTTTGCCTGTTTTATGTTTGGGATGTTTCACAATGTCATTTTGGTTTTTGTTTTCTCTTTTGACTAGGTGCCAACAATACTAAATTCACTACAAAGAAGTGTACAGGCAGTGTTAGTGGGAAAAATTCAAATTCAGGACTGGTTTAGCAATGGCATTAAAAAAGCAGCTTTAATGCACAGGTGGCCATTAAAAGAGATATCTGTTGATGAAGATGATCAATGTCTGCTTCAGAATGATGGATTCTTCCTTTATCTGTTGTGCAAGGATGGATTATACAAAATAGGCTCTGGATACAGTGGAACAGTGAGGGTAATGTGATTTTTTATAGTTCTTTATCATAGCAGAAGTTATATCCATACTGACTTATGTTCTGTTTTGTTTCTGCCTTCATTTTCAGAGTGCCATCTATCTAATTTTGATTTAATAGTACTTCTTTGGAAATCATAATGGAAACAAATGCATTAAATGTCATTCATCAGTTTTTGTTTTCTAACTTGTTATTTTGCAGGGCCATATATACAATTCCACATCTCGCATCAGAAACAGAAAAGAAAAAAAATCTTGGTTAGGGTATGCTCAGGTAGGAGAATATCCACAATAAAACAAACTTTTCTTTCTTATTGTTAAAAACATATGGTTTGTACTTGTTTAATCAATAAATAATATCCTTTCTATCTAAACAGATACGGTATATTATTAACAATACGTCTGTGACAGTAGCATAGTGTGGTGTAAAGAACATTGGCTTAGAATTTATATTTACTTTTAGTTCTGGCTCTGCTTACTAGCTGTGTGACTATGGACAACTCAGTTAGCATTTGATTATTGGTTATTTAGCTGTAAAATGGGAAGAAAAATGTCTTCTGTTGAACTTGTTTAAGTGAGCCTCTAGATAAGAATCAAAGACTGCCTTTATCGTTAGCAAATCTGAATTGGGAATAGTTGTGACCAAATTAGAACTTCTTTTCATAAACTCAACAGTACCTTGCAGGGAACATACTGTGGCCTTTCCAGTAGATAGCTGCCTGCCTGGAGGGTTGTGCAAAGTAGCGCCAAAGAGAGAAAAGAGCTGGGCTTGTGTTGCTTTCTTAATGCTGTCATCTTATCAGCTGATGAACATAAGCAACTGGGTGTCCACAGTCAGATATGTCACCCTCCTCCTATGGAGAGAAGCAAGCAAATGATGCACAGAGGGGCAGGGTCTTTATTTCTGTACTCTCCCAACCTGAGAGGTGAAGCCAGGTTCCCTTGTGGAGCGAGCTAGAATAAAGATATCTCTTGTCCAGCTCGCAGTTTGTTGTCGGCATCAAATAGTAAAAGATATTTGAAAAGATATCTTGAACTAAATGCTCTGTACTGTGCAGAGTGTTTAATATATGTATCTGAGAACATGACAGGTTAATTGATACCCAGTGATGTACAGTTTCTCCTCTTATTAAAGTTTACCCATGTTCTTATATTTTTCATCTTTAATCTACTTTAGACATCAATAGTGATGTATTCTTGTACCTCAAAAAACTATAATACAGAACTGTGTGGTTAATTTTTCTGCTAAGTTGGTAGTGAAAAAATGTTTTAACACATAATTTAGCAATTTCTTTGTTGTTTTCAGGGTTATTTATTGTATAGAGATGTGAATAACCACAGCATGACAGCCATAAGAATAAGCCCGGAAACACTGGAACAGGATGGTACTGTAATGTTACCAGGTATGTTAGTAAATGCTTCGTTTGTTTTCTTCACAGTTGATTTTAAGAGAAGTGCATGTTACACCATTCAGACATATAAAGATTGGTTAGCAAGGAATAGTGCTTGCTTACAAATAGGTTGAAAAAATCTCGACATACAAAACATTTTTTAATCCTCACTTGAGGATATGTTTATTAATTTTAGAGAGAGAGACAGAGAGACAGAGATCAACATGAAAGAGAAACATCAATTGGTTGCCCCTTGTACGTATGGAACTGGCAACTGACATACATGCCCTGACCGGGAACGGAACCAGCAGCCTTTTGGTGTACGGGTGATGCTCTCACCAGCTGAGCCACTTGGCAGGGTGATGTGCAAAACATTTTATAGTCTATATAAAGTTAATGCATCTGAGGAAAGCAATCACCAGGAATATAGTATAGTGTTTTAATATTTGCTTTTGCCCTGACTGGTGTGGTTCAATGGGTTGGGTGTTGTCCTGCAAATGGAAAGGTCATTGGTTCAATTCCTATTGGATGCCTGTGCCTGGCTTGTGGGTCAGGTTCCCAGTCGGGGGCATGCAAAAGGCAGCTGATCATTGTCTATCTCTCACATCCATGTTTCTCTCCCTTTCTTCCTCCTTTTCCCTCTCTCTAAAAATAAATAAATAAAATCTAAAAAGATATTTGATTTTAAATTCTCGCCCATCTGCATCCGGGTCCCCCACCCTTGCTCCACCAAGGCTTTTCAGCTGCTGAATTAGTGGGGTGATGTGCCTTTGTTGCCTTTAATAAAACCACAACTCCGACTCTCCTGTAGCCTGGGATAAAGAACCTTACGTTTACTTTTACTGCACAGCAGTGTGCTTTGGGTTTTCTTACATTTTAAGGGATTTTCACAGACAAAGATTTCAGAGCAGGTCAGGAATTTTTTTTTAATTCTATTATTTATACTTTTAATAATATGCTGATAAGGCACTTTGGGCACCATCCATTTTACTTTAATTTTGAGGTTTTACTCCTATATCACTCAAGTCACTGTGCTGTCTAAATTCTGAGGCAATAGATCTTAAATTTGTGGAATACTGGGGAAATGCATAATATATTCTCAATTAGAAGGCCTTTGAATTTGCTTATACCATTAATGCATTCTAAAGGAATTTGTTTATGTTAAAATCTTGAATGCTTAACATATCTATCAGTAATTTCATGGTAAGCAGCAATATTACGTGTATGCACTTGACCATCTGAAAATGATAGAGAACTACTTCTGAAGATCACATTGAGAAGGATAGTGGCTCCCATCCTGCTCGTTAATTTTTTATATATTTTTATAACTTAGTCAAACATTTATTTGAGCTTTGCTGTTTATACATATATCTAAATTAGTGTAAATGACAGCATATTAAGGTAAATGCCACATTTTATGTGTATTTCATAAATAAAGCTACTTTGGAAAACAGATGACTTATTAAAGAAATCTTGTAAATGACCATCTGTTTTCAGATACGTATACAGATTTTTTTTGTTTCAGTATTACAGGTTTAGGCCATATCTCTGGTATAGTAATAATAAATATTGAAAAATAATAACATGTCCCCTCTTGTATACATACAGTAAAAAAGGGATTATATAGAGTGGGGCAAAAGTAGTTTCACAGTTGTGAATGTGCGAAACACAGAATTTATTTGTTTATTAATTTTAGAAAGAGTGAGAGAGAGGGAGAGAATGAGAGACAGAGAGAAACACTGATTTGTTGTTCCACTTATTTATGCATTCATTAGTTGCTACCTGTGTGTGCCCTGGTCGGATATCAAGCCCACAGCCTTTGGTGTATTGGGATGATGATCTAACCAACTGAGCCACACTGTATTTATTGTATAGGTACCATGTAAACAAATAAATCAAATTAACTATAACTTCACTTCCCATATATAAACACTGGAACGTATTGGTGAATGCCCTTCCTGTGTTTTTCCTACGTATGTTTGTACATATTGATAAAAAAGCGATCTAATGCTGCATATTGCTTTTTAACCTGTCCTTTTCACTCATTCTGAATATATTTTCAGGTCATTAAATAGTCTTCCACATGATCATTTTAATGTTATAAAATATATTTCATTGATTAATATATTGGAATAGAAGTTTCTTTCAAGTTTTTGCGATATAAATTATACTATATGAGTATCCCTATTGCTATGTCTTTGTGCAAGTAATTTTAGGATAATATCCTGAAAGAAAATTCTTTTTTTCAAAATCTTTATTTATTGATATTGGGGTGTGGGGGGGAGAGACATCAGTTTGTTGTTCTACTTATTTATGCACTCATTTGTTGATCCTTGTATGTGCCCTGACCAGGGATCGGACTTGCACCCTGGTGTATCAGAATGATACTCTAACCAACTGAGCTACCCCGCCAGGGCTGACAGCACATTCTTAACTTTTGCCCAACAGATAGATACTAATAGAAACGATTTATTTCTGAGAAACCCTCATCATTTACCATATTTTGGGGCTATAAGATGCACTTTTCCCCCCAGATTTGGGAGGAAAATGGGGGTGCATCTTATAGTCCAAATATAGCTTACCGGAGTTCTGTTTACATTTACATTGGTGAAATATTATGTTATTTATGTTTTTAAATATTTTACCACAGTTTTTGCTTCAAATTTTTTTTTTCCTATTTTTCTCCTCTAAAACCTAGGTGTGTCTTATGGTCTGGTGCGTCTTATAGTCTGAAAAATATGGTAATAAAGATTATGACTGAGAAGACCATTTTCAAATGGTCTACATTCAACTCTTGTATTTATTCCCCCATGATATAAAAATAACTTGTTACTGTCTTCAGCTTACATTCCCCTACCTTATTTAATATATTAAATGCAACTTTTAACAATGCAAGTGTGGCTTTCTGTGTTTTATAAATATGGACCATATTCATGGTGAAGAATGCACCAAACTTTGGAACCGTACGTGTCTTTCGAACTGGCAGGTGTTGCTTGATATTTTCCTGAAGATGCTGTCTTATAACATATATAATGGATAACGAAGAATGAAGAGAAAATCTTTTTGAAACAACGTAGCAGGAAGACTTGCCCTCAAGCCTGAAGAAGCCTTTTGTCATTTTTACATTTGACCCGGACTGCAGTTTCTTCAATAGTATTTTTCTTCCCAGTAGCCAGGGGCAGCTCTGCCCTGTGGCTTTCCAGTCAAGAAGAAGCAGAAATGAATTGTCAGGTTTACAGATGGAAGTGAATGTACCATGTTTAAAATAGACATAAATGTGGTAATTCTTTCAGCTTCATGATCCAACTTGTCATGTTTATAAATAAGTTGTTTTCAGCCTAGCATTGATGAACTTAAAACACGCTTCTTTGTTGTTGTTGTTAATTGTCAATTTAGCCTTTATATGTTGGCATATCTTATATATTGTGTCCTTATGTCATTTATTCTCCATGTCTGGTGACAGGTTGCCTCAGATCATGAAGGTTTTTGCTATTCTTCTTGCGCCGCTTCACTCCTCATTTCTGCATTTATCTGAATTATAATGAGTTTTTCTTCTTTGCTTTTTAGTTTAAAATCTTACTGCTTAGAGCTTGAGAAGCATCTTTCTTGCGCCTCTTTGTATTCTGTACAGTGGACTAGGAACTCTTTCTTTCGATTTCTCCTCTCTTTGATTACCGAGTCTCTTGGGCTACCAGTGGGCCTTGTCTCCCAGTTTCTATTTCCAGTTTGTGATCACTGAATTCTCTATTTGGTAAGGGTCTGCCTGTGTTTTGCATATTTATAATAAGGAAGTATGCTAGTATGAAGCTCCTGGGCAAAGATATAGAGTAATCCATCTCATGTGGGTGGGCTCCGTTACTGCATTCCAAAAACAGACTTTTGTTTTGTTGATTCAGGTGCAAATAGAAATGAGATATTACTATTAGTTTTTTGGGGGTATTGTAATTAATGGAAAGATTCATCCTAGTTCTCTGCAGTTATTTTGGGAAGTGTGTGTGCTTTTATACTTGCTTGCTGAATGGTTATTTTTTCAAAAGGACACAGTTTATACTTAGAAGTTGATTTTCCTTTAGTTTCATGTTATTTAGTAGCAATCACTAACACATGTCCCAGTGGTCCTTCTGTAATACTGGTATCCCTTGTGACAGTCGCACTTGTGCGTTATTTTGATCAAAGTATGTAAGTGCAGTATCACAGACACAGACATCTTGACAAAACATGGTGTTCCAGCCAAAATATGTGAACATTTTCAGACAAAAAGAAATACATAAGCATAGATTTCTCTGTTCTATGAGTGATGAACATTTAAAAAGTATATAGCATACTAACCACTAAAAAATGCTAGGAATAAACATTAAACTTCTAAGTGGAAACTGTAAAACCAGTTCTATTTTATAAAGCAAGGGATATCTGTAGTTGGACACCCTAGACTCAAATACAGAAGCATTAGGTCTATCTGTATTTTTCTGTGACACTAATGACTATGATGTATGAAAGAGGAAGAGTGTTGCCTACATTTGCATGGGATTGTATTGAAATGATATAACCAACATTATAGTTTGTTTATCGTGGTGCATGTTTATGAGCAGACTTTAATACTAATTCATTTTGAAATTAGGTGGGCTCTGAGTTCCTTGATTAGGGAAGATGTATAAATGTAAGCACAAAATATAATAAATATTATTAGTTGAATTATTTACTTTCTGTTAATTTGTAATTCCTTATTAAAAAAGCACAGTCTCCCTTTAAGTTTATCCTTATTGCGTGGAGATCTCTCATTCTGATCAACGGAGGAGTAAAGTCGTTTTATGAGGTGCTTATTTTTATTGTAATAGAATTACTTTTTTCCCTTTTACACAGATTGCCACACTGAAGGTCAAAATATTTTATTCACTGATGGAGAATATATTAATCAGATAGCTGCTTCAAGAGATGTAAGTACTCTGAATCCCTTTCTTATAATTACTTGATTTTTTTTTTAGATGAAATGTAGAACCTTAAAAGACCAATTCATGCAACATAATACTGTGGATGTCTTATTTCTGTTAGGATGGCTTTGTTGTCAGAATATTTGCCACAAGTACTGAACCTGTGCTACAACAAGAACTACAACTTAAACTGGCCAGAAAATGCTTGCATGCCTGTGGTATCTCGCTGTTTGATCTGGAAAAGGATTTACATATTATAAGTAAGATGGTCAAATAAGCCTTTATCCCATATTTTAATTTTCAGTTTTTTTTATTCTTTTGAAAACTAGTATTGCGTTTCAGCCAGCAATATAGCTTATATTTTAGCAGCTATTTTGCTGTCTGTTACTTTAAAACACACTTATGAATTAATATGTATAAGTAAGTAGGAAATTTGTCCTTTAAACAGAGTATGATATATGAATACCATTTTAAGGAAGTGACTGATAATTTTCCATTTTCATTTTGAATGGAGCAAAAGAAAATGAACTTATATTTGATAAGAATTAGATAGACAACACTTGTAGGCATCATTATTTTATATACTCCATCTATATTCCATTATTTAATTTTGAAAACTTCTATTTTAAAACTACAGCGATATACATAGTGATCTCATTGAAACATTTAATTTTGGTTTGAACATATTTTCAGGATAGCCGTAGAGTGATCCCATAGATTGTGAAAATCGTAATTGGCCTCATAAACTTATTGATAGTCTTTCATTTGGATACAGATACACAGCCAGCCGCGGGGTGTTTCTTGGACTTAGTGTACTTACTCCTGCAGTGTCACAGTATAACTAAGACCACTGGTTTCCACAGGATCTCAGGTTTGCTGTGCCATGCTGCTGCAGGCTTGGTAGTGCAATTTTTTAACGGGATTCTTTGCAAGACCCACCTCTTTTGACTATCTCATTAAATTTAATAAATTTGACATGGGATAACTTTGCATATTTTATTTAATTATGGAGTATTTTTATAATTCAATTTAACAGAAAAATATTGAATTGAAATTATGGTTTTTAAATTGAACAATCCTATGAGCTAATTAGTAATTTGTATAATTAGACAAAATCATAAAATGTGTAATATAATCATATACTCAGTTGTCCAGTTTGAAAATGTGCATAAGGGTCTGTGTGTATATATGCACACATATGTACTCAAATTCAGGAAGTGTTCTGTAGTAAAAAAGCATGGAATAGAGGATCTGAAATATCATAGTTCAGATATTGGCATGGTATTGTTCCAGCTCAAACGATTGTGGGTCTGGACTGACCTTGCCAAGCTTTATATTTGTTTATTTGTAAACCAGACCCAGTAGTTATGAGGATTAAATGGGTACATTTCATGCATTCTATAATGTCTGGTACCTAATACATGCTCACTAAAAATGTGTTATTCATTCATTAATTCAAGGGATATTGCTCACATTACTTAAAAAACATTTTTTTACTTATTTAAAAAATTTATCTGGCACTAGTTTGGAACAAATTAAGAAACTTATTAAGAAACGTCTGTTCTTAGAGTGGTGTATATATTGTTAATATTTTTTAAAATTCAGACATATGACATTTCGTCATACTTATTTTTAAGTATACTAATTGAATTGACATTTTTAATTATCCAAAATAGTGAAAGTTGTGCTTGAAATGATTCATATTAAAAATAATAGAATTTATTAATCTTGTATTGTCAGGTACAGGATTTGATGAGGAATCAGCAATTCTTGGTGCAGGACGGGAGTTTGCACTAATGAAAACAGCAAATGGAAAGGTAAATTACTCTTTTAGGATTAAAAATTAAAATTCTCTGCTTTAAGAGATAGTTGGTCCAATCAGTTGATTAGTTTATATAGCTCACATGTTTAAGCAATCATATTTAAACTTTGACTTAAATTATTTCTTGTTTTTTATATGGTAAAATTTTATTCACATTGAAATATGAAAGAATGGACATTTAACAGTATAAAACTTTATAAACTTTATAAAATGTTGCATTTTTATAAATATTTACTTTTATTATGGAGCTTTTTGTATAATTTTATGAGTTGGGGTGAATTCATATTTTGAGTTTATTTTTATGAATAGGATATCCACTGCAAATTTCTGTGAATGAGCAGAAATATACAGAGTACAAGTTGGAGGAAGTAGGAGCTTGTGTAATTCAGTTATTGGTTGTGCAATGGTCAATCTCTAGAGATGGAAGCTTCTTTCTACTTAGTGAGTGTCAGGATAAAGTAAGGTAATTAAAGAATTCTAAAAATAAAAATTTCTAGGCAAATGTAGTGATTTATATGTAGGGCTTTTGCAATACGGGAAATGAAATGAATATGAATTCCTAGTGTTGTGAGTTTTGAGTATATTTGTTCAGCATGTTTTTTATATCTATTTAGTATACTTAGTATCTTTAAGAATGAAAAATGAAACATAAGTGCTCTGAAGAGATCTAAAAAAACAATTATGAACTCTGTCTTTTTGAAAAAATATGCCTATTTCTCTCTTCTGCTTACAGAAGTTGAATACTATTAAAAAAGAGCTTATGTTCTTGTTATTTCTGTTTTTTAATAAAATATGGAAGTTTTTCCCTCAATAAAACCTGATGCACTACTCCAAAAGACATTACAATTACTTTTTTCTTTTCTACTTTTTTTCTTCTTTAAAAAAATATATATTTAAGATATATTACACAGGCAAGTACCAGAGTCTTGGAATCAAACAAGGTGGTCCTTCAGCAGGAAAATGGGTTGAGCTACCAATTACAAAATCTCCAAAAATTGTTCACTTCTCCGTTGGACATGATGGCTCTCACGCCCTTTTAGTTGCAGAAGATGGAAGCATATTCTTTACAGGATCTGCTAGTAAAGGAGAAGATGGAGAGTCAAGTAAGTTAACCGATTAACTGGACTTTTAGTAAAAATAGTGTAGATTTTATTAACATAAGACACATCAATTTCAACAGCACTAACCTCACCAAGTTAATAGAGGACTTTTATCTTGGGGCATCTTCAGTTAACAGTGGTTGTGTGCTGTTTATTAAAGAACTGGGATTGCAGATTTCTTCTAGGGTTCATATTAATTTTTATATACTTAGGCTTCCTTGACTGTCTTTTTTTGTCAGTTGGCATAATTTTAAAAATCATATTTATTTCAATATATTATTTTAGGTGACCTCAAATTTTGAGAGTAATGTGTTTCAGAAGGAAGTAAACCTTATGTAACCTTGGGTAGTAGTGCATTGTTCTTGGTTTTATTTCTCTAAGATGAAAGCAATTCCTTAACAATGAAAAAATAAACAATTTTGTTTATTTCTTACTTTCTCTGTACTTCTGTTTAGTTTCCCTGAAGGTATCATATTTCTATTTTTGAAACTTCTCATTTACTTTGTACATTGTAGCATGGTGGGGTATTGTGTTATGAGAATTAGATTTGAAGTCTGTATCTAATGTAAAAATCATGTGTAAATAAAAGTTACCTGGAAGAAATCTTAAAAAGAGTTGTGAAGTATATTACCCTGTTTTAGAAACTTCAGCACAGCTAGTTTTTCCTTCTAGCATTTAGAGTACCAGATAACATAGTAGCTGTATATATGTATGTGGATCATGTTATATGAAAAAATATAGTGGTACATATTTAAAAGTCCCAGAATTAAACCCAGCATAGCAGTATGTTTTTATTCTGAAAGGCATTAAAAACCAAGGTTGAATAAAGGAATAGAAGACTGATTTTTCCAATATTTTGCTCATTTCAGAGATTTAGCTTTTGAAAAAGGAGAGGTTGCTTGAATTATCTACATTTATTTTTATTCACTCTCCCTCCATATGTATTTTTCCCTTCCTTGTAGTCTCTCATTAACTGTATGTAGCTACTTAATACCCATGTTTTGAATGAACGGGGAACTGATTTTACTTTCCAGGTTCTAGCATAAGAGTATATGTGAAATAGAGTTTGAGAAAAAAACGGGAATTTTAAAAAATATGTGGTAATGAAATGATTTTGATAATGCAAATAACTAATCTAGAGATTAGACTCCCCAGAAGCTTGTTAGAAAACTGTGTTTCCAGTTGGGCGTTTCACTGTGCTGCAAGGTCTGACAGTGATGGCCTAGATATTAATTAACTGGATGAGACCAGCAGGTTCACTTATTTTGTATAGCATGTTGGGAAGCCCAGGCTTCTGTGAAAATAAATACAATGAAGTGTATCATAAATGCAAATAACATGTTTTTTTCATTGTTATATACAAACCATTATTTTTATTTGCATTGATGCCTTAATTTAATTTTTTCAGCTAAGAGCAGGCGACAATCAAAACCGTATAAACCTAAAAAGATCATTAAGATGGAAGGGAAGATCGTGGTGTATACAGCCTGCAATAATGGAAGTAGTTCTGTTATTTCTAAAGATGGAGAGCTGTACATGTTTGGAAAAGATGCCATTTACTCTGATAGTTCAAGTAAGTTCAATTTAAACAGTATTTCACCTTTATGCAAAGAAAGTCCAATACTAGACATTACTTACCATAAAGATATGTCTAGAAAGTTATTTGTGGGATGCTTTCTCTACATTTTTCACATGAATTTACAAGTAGAAGCGTTTTGTGATCTCCTTCCTGTGTTATTGCTGGGAACACTCACTGGTTTTATCAGAGTTGTGGCGTGCGGCAGTACAGCTCCACTTCAGCAGTCACTTGCTCTGGAGAGCTTTTCCTGGTCTCAGTTAGATGCTCGCGTGATGTGTGTCTTGCAGTACTGTGGGGAAGTGATTTTCATGACATAGCTGATTCATACTTGATGAATGATTTATCTCTCCTGTTAGGTATTTAGGGAGAAACTATCACTCACTTATTTACTATTGCATCCCCAGGGCCCAGCACAGTGTCTGGCACATAGTAGGGTCTCAAGTGATTGAATGGTGATAAACCAAAAGTGTAAGTAGTGAATATAAAGGATAGAACTAGGCAGATAAAGAGTTTTATACTTATAAATTCTGGTTTCAAAAATTTGTCATATTTGGTTGCTAGACAACCTACTTCGTGTTTATATGAGATAAATATGTAAAGCCTACAGATTTTTTTGGTAAAAGGAAACCAGAATTAATGAAGTTTCTGGTTGGAAGTTTAAGTGATTGTCTTATGTTAAGAAAATGACATATATCAAACATTCATAGCAATTTTTAAGTTGAACTGTACTCAGGTGATGTGTAAGTTGGCTTAATGTGGTACTATTTAGATTTCCAGTTGTCTGCAGTGTCAAAAATGAATCAAAATTTTGGGGTGGGCTCATGTATAGTTTAAAAATAATGTTCAGTGTAACTATTGCTAGCTAAAAGTCCCTTTGGCCAGGGCTAATTGAAACTTGGTAGTTTTATTGTTATTGAGAACTGATAATATATTAGGAAATTGGTAGACCAGACAGACATGATCCCTTTCTTTTTGAGGATCTGAGAGAAAAATGGCCATTATAGAACTTTAGAGACCTCCAGTCAAGATGGAGGCGTAGGTAAACATACCTTGCCACCTCGCACAACTATAGTAAGAATTATAGCTAGACTACAAAACAGATCTCACCCAGAATTGTCAGAAAATTGAGCTGTATGGAAGTCCAACCACCATAGATTTAAGGAAACGACATTCATCCAGATGGGTAGGAGATACGCAGGGAGGCACAAGGATGTGGAGTGGTGTGAAGAGGCACTGAGATGTGGAATAGGCGGTCCCACATCCATGTATGGTAGATAAAAATTGAGAGGGATACCTTGGGAGTGAGCAATCCCAGCCCCAGACCAGACTACCCAGCCAGGGTTCCAGCACCAGAAAGAGAAGTCCCCATAACTTCTGGCTGTAAAAAACAAGTGGGGGTTGGGGTGGTGGAAGAAACTGCAAGATTCTCAGAACACTCCTTTTAAAGGGCTCGAAACTTAGGCCTTGGGATTTAGGACTTAGACAGACTCACCCCATCTGGGATTCAGCATCAGAGCAACAGCTAGAAGGGGTACCATTGGCATACGGGAAGAAATTGAAGTGACTAGCAATAGGGCGAGTGCCAGGAGACAGCTTCCTCATGGACAAAACTCCAGAGTCCAGGCAGCAGCATTGTCCTCTCTCTGAGCTCTCCCCAACACAGAGCCACAGTGACATGGGTTGCCCTGCCCCCGTGATTACCTAAGGCCCCACCCCATATACTATAGGTGTGCTTTTCTACAATAGGACACACTACTAAGGGAATCAAAGCAGCTCTACCTAGTACACAGAAACAAACACAGGGAGGCTGCCAAAATAAGGAGACAAAGAAATATGGCCCAAATGAAAGAACAGAACAAAACTCCAGGAAAAAAATAAATGAAATGGAGATAAGCAGCCTATCAGATGCAGAGTTCAAAAGACTAGTTATCAGGATGCTCAGGTAAATCACTGGGTACGTCAACAGTATAAAAAAAGAGCCTGGCAGAAATGAAGGTTGCATGAAGTGAAATAAAGAAAAATATACAGAGAACCAACAATGGAGTGGATTAAGCCAAGAGTCAGATAAACAATTTGGAACATAAGGAAGAAAAAAGCATTCAATCAGAACATCCAGAAGGAAAAAGAATCCAAAAAATGTGGATAATATAAGCAGCCTGTGGGACATCTTCAAACATACTAACATCTGAATCATAGGATGCTAGAAGGAAAAGAAGAAGAGCAAGAAATTGAAAACTTAAATAATGAAAGAAAACATCCCTAATTTTGTGAAGGAAATAGACATACAAGTCCAGGAAGCATGGAGAGTCCCAAACAAGATGGATGCAAAGAGGACCACACCAAGGCACATCATAATTAAAATGCCAAAGCTTAAAGATAAAGAGAGAATCTTAAAAGCAGCAGGAGAAAAGCGGTTAGTTATCTACAGGGGAATTCCCATAAAACTGTCTGCAGACTTCCCAAAAGAAACTCTGTGGGCTATAAGGGACTGGCAAGAAGTATTCAAAGTGATGAAAGTCAAGGACCTACAACCTACTTTATTCTATCCAGCAAAGCTATCATTTAGAATTGAAGGGCAGATAAAGTGTTTCCCAGACAGGATAACACTAAAGGAGTTCATCATCAATGAGCCCTTATATGAAGTATTAAAGGGAATTATATAAGAAAAAGAAGATCAAAACTATGAACATTAAAATGGTGGTAAATTTTTAACTATCAACAATTTAATCTAAAAAACAAACTAAGCAAACCAGTAGAACAGGAACAGAATTACAGATATGGAGATGATTTAGCGGGTTATCAGTTGGGAGGGTGAAGGATGAGCGTGGGGGAAAAGGTGCAGGGATTAAGAAGTACAGAGTGGTAGGCACAGAATAGACGGGGATGTTAAGAACAGTATAGGAAATGGAGAAGTCAAAAAACATACATGACTCATGGACATGAACTGAGGAGAGGATTGCTGGAGGGAATGGGGGCACTCAGTGGATGGAGGGCAAAAGGAGAAAATTAGGGCAACTGTGATAGCATAATCAATAAAACAGATTTAAAAAGATCTTTAAAATATTAGAGAAGTGTACTTTAATGGTTATAGATATTGACTCAGATCCTGGCACTACCACTCTTTAGTTGGCTAGCTAATTTAAATTACTTAACTTTTCAGAGCTTGCGTTTATTTATTTATTTTTCCACCTGCAATAGGGAACTAATGGTTGTACCTAGTTATTACAAGATTATAAGAGATAATTTTTATGAAATGCTTAACACAGAGTTGGGCACATGTAAAGGCTTAGTACATGCCAGTTAGTACTGTTAATAATAAATACTATTGCTATATATACTTACCTTTTCCAAAACTAAGAACTAAAAAGGGGAGCTTTTGAGGTGAACTTAACAAAAAGACCTAAAGTAGTATAGGTGGAAGGGAAGATCACCTTAAGGAAGCTATATCTGAATAGTTTTCCCAAAGCATGATAAAAGAATTATATTATTGGTAATTTAAATAAAAGAAATACATTAACTTTAAAAAATGTTTTTATTTTAGTGTATGTTGGGAATATTCAACAGTCTTCAATTTTTACTGTTATTACTACTTGATAAGGTTTAGTTTTGCTTGTCACATTAAAATTGATGCAAAAAATTCAGATAATATGGGTGGCACTTGGATATGGCAAGTGTAATGGAAGTAATGTGTGAATAAGTGAAATTTAAGTCTAGCCATGCATTGGATTGTGGAAGAAAGCATGTAGGTTTAAAAAGGATCGAAAAATACTGCTTTGGAAAATCTCACAGGTTTCTACAAAAAGTTATTTCATTACACTCTGATGATTGTTTTCCTTTCTTTTACTGAGGTAGGTCAAAGCAGGTGAGGTACATGATTGATAAGTTTCTCTGTGCCTGGGCAAGGAAAATTTGATAACTAATAACTTGTCTGAGAATTGTTGAGAGGTGTTGCCATTTAGAGCAAGTATTCAGGGCATGTAACTTGAACTAATGCCACAGTAAATATTTGTCCCAAGTCTGGATGATGATATTTAAAAACTTTGAGGTTTCATTACAAAATTGCACAATTAATTTACTGATAACCTGTCAGTCTTTTGGCCACTTATTTTCCATTTTGGTGGATTATTTTATCCTAGAAATGAAAAATTCTGTATCGAGGGTGGTCCTTTTATGTTACTGAGGATTCACTAGGCTCAGAGAGGCTTTTTTGTTGTTTCTTACCAAATTCCTGTCTTTCCTATAGGTTTGGTAACAGATTTGAAGGGCCATTTCGTAATTCAGGTAGCTATGGGCAAAGCCCACACTTGTGTTTTAATGAAGAATGGAGAAGTTTGGACATTTGGTGTAAATAATAAAGGACAGTGTGGAAGAGACACTGGTGCTGTGAACCAAGGTGGGAAAGGTAGGTGCTGACTGTGTTAATATCAAATTGGGCCCAGCTGGTGTAGCTCAGTGGATTGAGCGCGGGCTGGGAACTATAGGGTCCCGGTTCGATTCCCAGTTGGGGCACATGCCTGGGTTGCGGGCCAGGTCCCCAGTGAGGGCCATGTGAGAGGCAACCATACGTTGCTCTTTCTCCCTCCCTTCTCCTCTCTCTGAAAATAAATAAATAAAATCTTTAAAAAAAAAAACTATATAATCAACTGAAAATGCTTTTAAAGAAATATCAAATTGGGTGCTGCCTTTTCATTACCTTTTCAGAACAAGATGGTAAGGAATCTTACTCTTTTCAAAACAAGTAGCTCTTTGATTTCACATGTATACATTAGAAAAATCACTTAATTTCTTATTTGGTATTATGTCACTAGAATAGTCAAAGACACTTTAGACTTTTAATTTCTGAGCAAATGACTTGGTTTACTTCCATGTTTTTCTTAATTTTTATAAAAATGTATTGATTTATTATCTTTGGTGACAATTATTCTAGAAAATTATTTTCAAACTCTTCATTATTAACTTTCTATACCACATTTTCAGTTTTAATCATTTTTGGCAGCAGTCTGGCAAGTATTTTCCTGCTTAACAGCATTCACTACCTGTAATTCAATCAGTTCTTGACAGCTAAGAATGCTCCTTAAGAATACTGACCCTTTATGAAGTATGAAATTGTAGACGCCCCTTATTCACCGTATCCTTTGCCCAAACACTCAGGATGTTGAAGGGAAGAGAGGAGTTTATCCATGCTTGCTATGGTTTTGTTTTTATAATACTTTGTGTCTACTTCATTCTTGCTCTCAGTTTTTACTTTATCAGTGCTTCCCTATACCTTTCATGCGAATTTCTTGTCTTCTGTTTTTAATTTTGTGTGGGCTTGACAATAGGAAATAGATATATTATTAGAACTAAGCATTGAATTGTTTAAAGTACAAATGAGTTTCAGGATTAATATTTGTATAAATTGACAAACACAAGTTTAGCTCTGGGGGTCTTCTTGATGGCAGACTCATCTGTATATTAAAAGCCCACTTTCTTTTTCTTTACCTGCTTTTACCTGCTTTTATTTGTGTGTATTTAAAATACTTTAGTTTTAAAACAGCAAGTCTGCTAGAGGTATATTGATTTTTAAAAAATTAAAAAAGGAACAGAAGAAAATAAATGGATTACTCCAGACTGGAAATATTTTTCTTCCTGCTAAACTAGTGAACCACAATTTTGGGTAATACCTGATAGGCAAAGAGGAGAGAACTGTTTTAGTTTTCTATATATAATATAAATGTATACTGAAATTATGTTTTATGTGAATTCTGAGCTGAACAAAATTATTTACTATTCTGAAACTTTTGTGAAAGTTGGGCATACATTTACACCTGTGTTCTGGATTCTTAATGTAAAGTTTGTAATAACCAAAATAAAATTAAGAGATTTTATTTAGCAGAAATTACACCCGCTCTGTGAGTAAGTATTAGATTAAAAAGCATGCTTCTGTAGTAGTGTGAGACACATAATGAATACAGATTGCTGAGTCATAAAGAACATAAAGGGATTTTTTAAAGTTTTTTGCCTTCTCCTTCCAACTGATCACATAAAAGAGTAGGTGGGAGCTGTGAACACCAGGATACCTGTTGGAAGAGAGAACCCACCAACAAAGGAACCACCAACAGATAATAACAGAAGAGGATGAAGGGGTGAGTGGGAGCCACACTAACGTCCACCCAGGAGCAATCTGGATTATAAGTAAACAGTGGAGACATTCCCCAGAACAAACAACTGAACAGTAGCGAGGGAGAAGCCTCAAAACCTCAGACAGACAGAAGAAACGGCTTCGACACAACCTGTCCGCACCTGCACATACAAGATGTGGTGGGTGGAGTGACCCTCAGTTGACCAGCTGGAGGGAAGGACCCACCAAAGAAAGACTCAACAGCAATCAAAACCCAAAGACATCCAGAGAGCCAATATAAATGACAGCCCAAGACCAGCAAGATCTCCAGCCCAAGATCAGGAGATTAAGGACACTACACTACTGAGTCTCACAGGTCTCCTACCATAGAAGTTCACACTGTAAACCAAGGGAATCAGAACAGATGAATTTAAGAAGCAGAGGCTAACAAGAAGAATCTCACAAGCAATGGGAGACAAAGAAAGAAACCCCAAATGAAAGGAAAGGAGGAAGCATCAGAAAGAATCCTAAATGAAATAGAGGCAAGTCGACTATCAGATATTGAGTTCCAAGCAGTGGTTATCAGGAAGCTCAGTGAGCCCACAGAGAATTACCAAAAACTACAGGGAAACTACAATGAACTCACTGCAAACTATATCAACATGAAAAAGGAAATACAAACTATCAACAATGGCCAAGAGGAAATGAAGAATACAATTTCTGAATTGAAGAACACAGTAGAAGGAATCAAAAGCAGGCTCCATAAAGCAGAGGATTGGATCAGCGACCTGGACGACAAGGTAGAAAAAAACACCCAGAAAGAGCAAGAAAAGGAAAAGAGACTCAGAAAGATCGAACAGGTGGTGAGGGAACTTCAGGACAACACGAAACATAATAATTTCCGTGTACTAGGGATACCAGAAGAAAAAGAAGGGCAAGGGATAGAAAACATGTTTGAAAATGTAATGATGGAAAACTTCCCTAATTTGAGAGAAAAGGTCACACAAATCCAGGAAACACAGAGAGTCCCAATCAAGAGGAACCCAAAGAGGCCCACTCCAGACACATCATAATTAAAATGGCAAAATTCCAAGACAAAGAGAGATTCTTGAAGGCAGCAAGATAGAAACAGGAAGTAACATACAAGGGATCCCCGGTAAGGCTAGCAGCTGACTTCTCAATGGAAATGCTCCAAGCCAGAAGGGAATGGCAAGAAATATTCTAAGTAATGAAAACCAGAGGCCTGCAACCAAGACTACATTATCCAGCAAGGCTCTCGATTAAAATGGAAGGCCAAATAAGGAGCTTCCCTGACAAAAGAAGTCTAAAAGAATACACCTCCACCAAACCAGCTCTGCAAGAGATGCTGAAGGGACTATTTTAAAAAAAGGAAGAAAAACAGTGAGAGAGAGAGGAATACAGGTACCAAAAAATGGCAATGAATAAGTACCTATCAATGATAACCTTAAATGTAAATGGATTAAATGCTCCAATCAAAAGAATAGGGTAGCTGAATGGATAAGAAATCATGACCCACACATATGCTGCCTACAAGAGACCCACGTCAGGACAAAAGACCTACACAGACTGAAAGTGAAGGGCTGGAAACAGATATTCCAAGCAAAAAAAAAGCCAAGGGTAGCAATATTCATGTCAGACAAAACAGACTTCAAAATAGACTTCTGGCCGTAAAAAGAGACCCAGAAGGTCACTTCATAATACTCAAGGGAAGAGTCTATCAAGAAGACATAAACATTGTAAATATTTATGCACCCAACATAGGAGCACCCAAATACATAGAGAAAATCTTGGAGGACTTCAAGAAAGATATTGACAGCAACACAATTATAGTAGGGGATTTTAATGCCCCACTGTCAAAAATGGATAGATTTTTCAAACAAAATATCGACAAAGATATTGTGGCATTGAACAGTGCAGTAAATAAAATTAACTTAACTGATATATATGCAGCGTTTAATCCCAAAGAAGCGAAATACACATTCATTTCAAATGCACATTTCTCTTAGCTTAGAGTGTGGTTTAGAATCTTTCTTTGGTCTATTGAACAAAAGTGTTGGCAGTGAGGGTGGTAAGGAGGGACTAAAATCAGAAAAAATTAGAAGTGTGGTTGGTTGACAGAAAGGAGCCACTAAGAGGTGTTTCTGCCTTCCCTGACTCTTTGCAGAAAGGAAATGGGGAGAGCATGTATTAGTGGTCCATAAATTAAATTTTATTTTTCTTGCTCTTACAGTTTAGCATTTCTTTGTATATTCACTTGGATTAGTATGTGTTTTATATGTATATATACTTACATATATACACACACATTTAATTGGGAAATATAATTGTCAGTTTTTTAGACATGGAATAATCTGTGCATCTACTAAAAAATTATAAATTGATCTGTTAAATAGGCTTTGGAGTTGAAAATATGGCCACGGCAATGGATGAAGACCTAGAAGAAGAACTAGATGAAAAAGATGAGAAGTCTATGATGTGCCCTCCAGGCATGCATAAGTGGAAGCTGGAGCAGTGCATGGTGTGTACTGTCTGTGGAGACTGTACGGGTTATGGCGCCAGCTGTGTCAGTAGTGGGCGTCCAGACAGAGTTCCCGGAGGGTAAGAAAATGATTAATATTGAAGAAAGAAAATACTAGTAGCAAATGTGCAAAACATTGCTTTTCAAAATTATTCCAGAGTATTCTACTGTCTTAAAGGCATATTGGCATATCCTTGTAATTCTTATAATTGTCTTTTATTATAATTTCTAATTTAGTGTCATTTAAGTTGCTTTTCTTTCATTTGATTCATTTAAACCATTATTTAAAAACAGGTCATAATTTTTTTCAAGGCTTGGACTATGCCTTCATTTGTATTCTTTTTCTAAGACTGCTTTAGTGCCAAGTATCTGTTCGTTTTTGTTGAATATGAGTCTTTTCTTAGGAGAATTATGAAATATCATATAGGATATTCTACTAGGGATAGTATAGTAATTTTCATTTAAATGGAATTTGCTTTTTACAATTTTAGGAATTCTAGGAACTATCGCATTTAAAGTTGCATTATACCTGGTCTATTTATCTTTTACTCTTGTTGGAACACTATTTTTCACACTCTAATTGTTGTTTTAAAGTTAACGTGTGAGTTTGGCACAATCAGAATGCAGATTTTTCTCTAGAATGTTGAGGAGAATTTTGATTCTTACTTTTGCATTGCCGTTTATAGCCATTGTGACATAATGGTGTATCCTTTGTAAGACCGAATTAAAATTATCATAGATTTTATATTATGATAGATCTGACGATAAGATCAGATGATGATATGATAATTAGCTGGATTTGCAAAGTAAAGGGAATCTTGTGATGAAAAGCCAGCCCCTGCCTCCACATAGCAGACTTTCTATTTGACACCTCTTAGTATAGCGTCAGGCGCTTCTTCCCAAGTGATGGCTGGATCTGCTCGGAGTACATTTCTGGGTTGATAATATGTCCTGATACAGTGAAATAGGTCATAAATAACAGATGTTTTCTTTTAAACTACTGAAATATTACAGTTTTAAACACTACATTTTATTTGCATTTTTAGCATATTAGAAATATTTTGGCTCTTTGTCAAAGGATAATATTTCTTTTACAAGGAGTTGAAATTTATTCTCCTGGCAGTGTCTTGAGATATTTCCGTTAATATTAGTGTCCCCAATATCTGAACTTAAGTAATTGATAAATATTATAAATGAATTTATAATCCTCTGGTCTTTCCTAAAATAATTATTCTTTTTTATATGCTTTCCCCCAAAGATTTACTATCAGTTTCTAGTAATTATTTATAGGTCAAAATGGACAGTACCTAACCAAGTACAATAATTTCTTTTTAACGAAGCAGAAATGAATACATGAATAAAGTCAACATAGGAATATATGCCAGAACACTTAAGTGCCATTAAAAATGATTTCAGTTACTATAAAATTGTGACTGACTGTCTTAGAATAAGTTTAGAATTAAACATTATTTTTTAAGTAGTGTCCATAGACAATTCAGTAGGATATATTATTGTATCATTTGGTACTGTTGTAGTTAGTCATCTTCCAAGTTGTCAGTAATGCTTGCATTTAAAAGCCAGGTGTTTCATAGGGCATTTAGATTTTTCTTTCAAGGCTACTGCCAGATAAATCCTTTCTTTTCTACCTCCACAAATCTGGATAACAAGGGGCTTAGCAGGGCTGTCTATAAAGTTTTTCAGGACTCATCCAGCAAATAACATTAAAGCTATGACTTGTACATCTATAAAATATACGACTGACTAAGAAGTTAGTTGTTCACTGACCCTCTAGCCAACTTCTGAGAGTATTTTTGTCTTGTCATCTGCACAATCAGAATGCAGATTTTTTTCTAAAGGGGAAATTTGAGGAGAATTTTGATTCTTATTTTTTATGATAGAATATAAAGGAGGGGGAGGAATAAGGAGACATAGTATAAGAAACTGGCAAGGCGAGCTCACGTATTGAAGGCTGCACATACCTCCCTTAACTTACCTGGTAGATAGAAGTGTTTGCTTACTAGCCAGGCCATCCAGACCACTTAATAGTAACGCTGCTGGTGCTTTACTAAATGTGAAAACTTGGAAAAATATTTGTTAATAGCAGCTTCGAAGATAGAATGTCTTTGTATTTTCTGTAGAAATATTCTAACACTGCCTATGAGGAACTTAATAAACTCTTGTTTTTAATTATTCATTTATTCAGTCCTTTTCCTGACCCGGATCTGAAGGGATGATTTTATTGTTCACTCATTTAACTTAATCTCAAAAATGCAGAAGAGATGTTATAGAGAAGAGTTTTAAGGAAAGAGTAGAAGGGTTTCAGTTATTATTATTTTTTTTCTTTTAAGGATTTGTGGCTGTGGTTCTGGAGAATCTGGCTGCGCTGTGTGTGGATGTTGCAAGGCTTGTGCAAGAGAGCTGGATGGTCAAGAAGCAAGACAAAGAGGAATTCTTGATGCAGTGAAAGAGATGATACCTTTAGATCTTCTGTTAGGTAATTTGCTTTATTGTACAAAACATCTTGTCCTTAACTCAGTAACAAGGACAGTTAGAAATTTCTATTAGATATTTGTTAAAAAGTTAAGATAATAGTTAATTATGTAATACTGCATGTATTACAACTGACAATGTTTCATTAATTAAAGGAAGAGGTTCTTTTCTTTTTTGTTAAGATTCTTGTGGTAAAAATAATTTGTTCTAGATAGTTTTTGTTAGCTGTTACATTCTTAAATTTTAGATCTGTTATATGATGTGTGTGTGCCTAATTTTTTTTTTTTTTTTTGTAAATCAATTAGCTGTTCCAGTACCTGGAGTTAACATTGAAGAACACCTTCAGTTAAGACAAGAAGAAAAACGGCAGCGAGTAATCAGGAGGCACAGAATAGAGGATGGAAGAGGTAAGAAAGATGTACCTGCATAGAAAATGTTATTTAAAAATCCATTTTTCACCCTATACTGAGACCGCTGAAAAGTTACAGAACTGGCTGATTTTGGCTGAAATTGAAATTAAAATTAGTAACATTTTAGTACTCATGAAAATAATGTAAAAATATTCAGGGTGTTTATGAGTATGCTAATAGCATGCATTTAATCTGGTAGGGTATTTTATGCATAAGTCAGCTGTTTTAAGAATTGTTTTGCCATCTGCCAAGCATCAAAAACTATTAGCAATGACAGCTTTTTAAAAAATACAAAGTGTAAGAACTTGTTCTTTATCAAGATTTTGGACTCATCTATTTAATCATAAAACAAAGTAGTTTAATATAATATCTTATTTTCTGTTTTCTTACTCATTTATAGTTATTATCATTTAGGCATAGTCCTACTACTTTTTGTTCCAATCCAGTACATAACTATGCTTTTATGTCTTTTTTAAAACTTGTTATGTATAAGAAGGAGAGTCTCCAGGTTTTGTTAACATATTGTAGATTTATCTTTTCCTCATTGTATGTGATCATTTCTCAGCCTAATTATAATAGGTATTTAAGTATATACCCAACAAGCAGAAATAAACATACGTGTTATTAAAGCTGTCTTTGCCTAATAGAATCTTTTTGTTCTTGAATTGAGATGGATTGTTCTAGAAATCAGTGATTCTATATCTCTGCTAGAGAAAAACTTGAATAGAAATATTTACTGGTGTATATTTTCAATATTTCAATTCTTATTAGAAATGACATGATATTTGATACATGAAATAGAACCTATTATCCTTTTAACTCATTACAAATTTTTTTCTAGGCATTTCTTAGTGTAAAATGGAATAAGTTATAAAATTCATAGCACAAATGGTAAATTCCATTTTTATTAAACTTAAGTTGTAAAATATTTGCTTGGACTGTTTTTTATAGTGCCTAATAAGCAATGTTGATTAATTGATAGAGTGAATATTTGCTATTAGTTTGGCTTTGTTTAATGAGTTAGTTTGATTTTGTTTTAATATGATTAATGTATACAAAGGCTGTCCAGAAGGCATCCAGCCATGTAATATGAAAAATCGAGACATTTATTGAAGAAGGTACGAGATACAAGAAACATTGTACACAGGAGAATGGCACCTCAGTCTCCTGCAAAGAGGGCACCTTCAGATCTCACACAGTTCTCCCAAGCACCATCAGCTGCCCCATTGTATTTTCCTGAATCTCATAGATGGTCTGAAATCTCTTCCCTTTCAAAAGTGATTTTAGTTGTGGGAAAAGCCAGAAGTCTCAGGGCACCAAATCTGGGCTGTAGAGGGCCTGAATCACCTGGGTGATTTGGTGTTGCTCCAAAAAACTCTACACGAGACGTGATGCGTGAGTGGGTGCATTGTCATGATGAAGCTGCCAGTCAGCCATTGCCCATTACTACAGTCATCTGAATCATCTGAATGTTTTCCAGGGAAGAATGTTCAGATGTAATGAAAAATTTGATGCATATTCATTGCTGTACTCGCTCAGTCGTTTTTAATGCAATGGCCACACAGTCCACATGCTCACTTGAGTGCATCTACTGCCCTCATGACTAGTACAGTGAGGTCGTTATTGTTCACACATGTGCATTCCAGGCCATTCGCCTTTGCTGCCAGGTTGCATCAATGTTGTGCAAACTGTCCTCATTATATTAACAACGGCTGGACTTTTTCCAGACCGAACTTTGTATACTGTCTTATTTATTAATATCAATATGTGGAGAAAATTGCACATTTAATGTTTTAGAGAAAATAGGGTAAAATTTAAGTTCTGGGTCTTTATGACATAGGGCAATTGAGTGATAATTTATTTCGTGTTAATGATATGATTTGCTTAAAGTTAATTATCAGTGTATTTTTTTACTACCTGTTTCTTCTCTTTTTGGAAATATTAGATTGAATCATATGAATTTGACCTACAAAACTCAGCACATCTTTATGTTGACATTTAATCACTTGCCTAAAGCAGTGTACTTTGTTAATCTTTTTTCTATAAAAAGGTATTCTTCTCTAGCTATAGTGTATTTCTGCATATCAGAAGTAAAAAATGTTAATTATGCATCGGTTATGTAACAAAACTTTGTGATTGCAGAATATTTATTTTAAAGTGTCGTAGACCTTTAAAACAAACTCTAACCTTTTATAAGTGAAAAACTCCATTATTTAAATTTTTATAGAAATTGTGTTATTGTATCTGATTTTACAAGTACAGACATGTTCCAGGCCGTTGGTATATATTTTGTGACAAGTTAGTTTTATATAATCCTCAATATAGAGAAACACTTCTTCAGATTACTGGTATGCAAAAATTTTGTCTTGTTATTTTTTTTTTGGTTGAGCCCTTATATCATTCCCTTTCATTTTGTTAAAATACAATGTGTAGTAAATATGTTTTTTTGATGGGGTAGGATCTTCATCATGGACCTTAATTGTGTTAATTACTGCCTTGCATGGTACTGAAATTCGTGCACATTAGGACCATGTCGTTGCTTTGCACAGTCATGGCGCTCACTGTGGACCCTGTAGTGAGGGCATAGTTACAATATGCATGTGCTGTAGTTAGCATAGTACTATGCAAAGAGAAGCCTGCTTGAATATTTTATTTTGTAAAAGTACTTTTAAGCAAGAATTCTAACTTTGTTTCCATTTTTTAAAAGTCATACTTCAGATTTTATTCAATGACTGGAAAATTCTTATACTATATTAAATAATTAAAAAATAATACTTTGATATTACACTTTATACAAAAAATAAAATGTACAGAGATATACCAATACTTGCATAGGGGAAAAAAGCTAGAAGGGTATATACCAAAATGTTAGTAGTGGTTTTTCCTGAGAAGTGAATATATAGATGATTTTTATTTTGTTCTTTCCAATTTGTTTTTTAAATGGCCTCTAATATATGCATATTACTTTATAAACAATATAAGAGTTAGGTTTTAAAACTGAAACCATTGTTTTTTTAAAATGTAGGCTGGTTCTAAGGAATTTATATTTTACCTTTTTTTTAAAAAACATTTTAAGTGGATGGAAGAATTCGTTTTAGGTGCCATGCTTTTAATTATTTCAGGGCAGTAGTTCTCAAAGTGGTCTCAAAGGGACAAGTATTACTTGTTACGGGTTGCTTGTTCTCAGGCCCCACCCCAGACTTACTGAATCAGAAACTTGGGGAGTGGGGCCCAGCAAACTGCTTAAACAAGCCCGCCAGGTGATTCTGATGGTGCTGAAGTGTGAGAACCACAGCTCTAGGGCAGGGATGTTCCAAGTCTATTCCGTGGACCTTCTGCATCAGCATCACCTGTGTCTAATGAAGTCGAATTTCTGCACAAGGATCCTGGGTACAGATTTCAGTCATGCCCAGGTGTCTGTTGTAGGGTTCTTGTTTGGCACGATGCTGGGTTGTTAGTCTTGTTTTGTCCTCCGGGGAACACGAATAGCAAAAACATTTTGGTGTTCCAACTGCCACACGTACTTGTCTTTTTTTTTTTTTTTTTTGGCCTCTGCTTGTTACTTTTTAGATATCAACAGTTTAGTAATATGTTAGGAACTCATTAGTAATTGGCTTTTATCTATATTGAAATTTCATAACTTCAGGATTATATTATGATAAATATTTTAACCTGATTTGTTTGTCTTACCCTCTTTACCAAGCTTGTGTTAACTGTTTCAAAGTGGATCAGAATTTCAGGACCTCGTTCATGGATTGAACTGCTCAGTCAGCCTCAGGCCTATCGATGCCGCTGTTTTTGACACAGATATTTTATAATGGAATGTACTATTGAAACCCATAAATTTGGATGTGTGTCTTTAAATGTTTTATGATTAATCTTCCACATTAAGTTTTTTTTTAACATGTATTGTTAGGCACCAATACATTTCTGATAACTTTTAGTTTGTTTTTTGGATTACATAGGGTTATTGATACATAAATTCTCTGAGACTTGTAGTAACTTTATAAGTGCTTGTTCAGTGGATTTTTTTTTTTTTTTAGATTTTCTTTCTTTATTTTTAGAGGGAGGGGAAGGGAGGAAGAAAGAGAGGGAGAGAAACAGCAATGTATGGTTGCCTCTCACGTGGCCCTCACTGGGGATCTGGCCCGCAACCCAGGCATGTGCCCCGACTGGGAATCGAACCGGAACCCTTTGGTTCCCAGCCCACGCTCAATCCACTGAGCTACACCAGCCAGGGCTTGTTCAGTGGAATTTTTGAGTAGATTTTCTAAGTCATCGCATCATGTTTGTATCAAAGATCTTATCTTTATATTTCTTCTCAGCTCTTTATTGTAAGGAAAACTAAGCTCAAGTAATATTTGCTACTTTTCCTTCTTTCTTTTCTCTCTCAATGTCAAATCAAAGTTTCATAATTGTAAGCTGTAGGTGGGGTGAGCTTATGTACTGGGATAGTCTCATTTTGTGCCTACTGTCTGGGCATATTTCCTAACAGTGCCCTCAGTAGAAGATCATCTGGATAATATGTTACACAGTTAGTGTAGTTATATTGCCTGGGGTTTAAGAGCATGGGTTCTGAAGTTAGACTTTGGTTCAGAATTTGGTTTTTTCACTTTTACTAGAGGTGTATGACCATGGAATTTAACTTCTCTGAACCTGTTTTCTTACCATTAAAAATGGGGGTTATGGCTGACTGTACCAACCTGTGTTGGATGTTAATGAGGATTAAGTGATACACGTGAAAATGCTTGACATGCACTCAGTGAATGTTTGGTGATGAGGGCTCTGGGGACAGTGATTATGCTCATACTGGTAGGCTCTTTAGTTGACTTTTGTTCTCTTTGCATTTGATTCTTTCCCAGCTCTTGCTTTGACTTGGTGCTTTTTCTGACAGCACAGGGGTGCTAATCACAAAACTTTGATTATTATTAACAAAACCCTTCCCTGCTTCTGTAGAATAAAACAGATTTCGTTTTAATAGAAAAACAGTTTTCCATAGTTACAGATTAGAATGCAAAAGGAAATTTATTATAGTCAGTCTCTTTAATTTCAAAGTGATTGAGTTGTTGCTATTGATCTTTAAGCCTCTGAAACCATTGTGTTCTTGATTTGACATAATAAAATCCATTATTAGCTGATCTCCCAATGCTACATGAAATTGTCTTTTTAAATTAAAATATTATATGAAGCATTTAGAAAACATAAGTATAAGTAAGAAAAAAGGTCAATATAATTCTTCATCCAAAGATAACCACTGGTAGAGTTTTGGTGTACTTTCTTTTTGGTGTACAGTTTTTTCTATACATACCTTTTAAAAGTTATTTTATATCATTTCATACTGTAATATATATTAGTGTTCTGTTTTGTTCCCTTTAATATTATATTGAAAAAATGTGGTTCATTGCAACACCATATTAAAGTAATACAGAAATTTAGATCAAAGGTTTTCCACAAACCTATCCTTTAATTAAATTATTGTTTTTATTTTGTTGTCATCTTCTAATCAAGATTTTTACATTTCAAATTATATCACTGACTAAATTTTGTTTTATATATTTGCTTAATATTACAGTATATACATTGCTTTTGCTGCGGGTTTTTTCTTGCCTTCCCATTATCCTCCACCAAGCAAATGAGGTTTTAGTTCAATAGGTATACTTTCATATCTTACTCTGTTATAATATATAATCATTATATAATTCATTATAATAATCACACGCAGATACCTTCCCATGTGAAAGTATAGGCATATGTTTATTTATAAAATTGATATTAGATATATAATTCTTTATATCAGCTTTTTCTCATTTTACAATACAATGTAAACATTCACTAGGTCAGTAAATATGGATCTACCACATTCTTTAATAGTTACATAACATTTCATAACATGGCTGTAGTAAAGTTTATTCAATCATTATTTTGTTAATGGGCATTCAGGTCATTTTCAGGGTTTTGTGCATTTTGCTATAATATATATTGTTAAACTTATAGCCATCTGTATTAGATGTATTAGAGTTTTGTTTATATAGTAGAGCTTTCTAGAAGTAGAATATCTGATCCAGAGAATGTTTTAAATTTTAATAGATATTTCAAATTTTTTAAAAAATATTACAGGAATTTGTCTTCTCAAGGCTAATTGTGGCATTTTTCTGTAGTATCACCTGTATTGGTTATTATTATTTTTAATTTTTGCAAAAACAGTGAACTGTGTTCTCATTGCTAATTTAAATAACACAAAAGCATTTTCTGTGTAAAATTCTTCATAAATCTCATTTTGCTGAATATTTCATTGTATATGCCATAGTTTTTCATTAATTCTATTTGTATTCTTTTAAACCTTTTATTAAAATCAATAAGATTATATTAATACTTTTGAGCTGAAACTTTTAAAAAACATTTCAGAGTTTTCTTTAGGATAGATTTCTAGATGTACAGTTATTGGGCCAAAGCATAATAATAAGTTTTAGGTTCTTAAATTGTGTCACCAATAACTTTTTTTAAAAGCTTGTCTTATTTTGTGCTGCCACTTATTCCAGTCAGTCTTTCTGCCTCCCTGCCTATGGATGGACTCTGAAAACCCATTGTCTGCACGTGAATGGAAGGAGCTTTTAATAGCTTAATTTTTACTTTTTATTCCCCAGTTTTATTCACCCCATACCAAAGCAAATAAACCAACAAGTTCTGTTAATTCTACCTTCTTAATTCTATTAAAAAGTTATTAAAGTTTTTGAATATGTATACTTCCTAGAATGTCACTACATTATCTCAGTTCACTTCTGTGCTTCTGTTTTTTGCCCGAAGTACAGCAAAAAGCCTTGTAAAACACCTTAATCATCTTCTAAGCCATTGTCCATCTTCTATCCAGAATGTTTTTTCTAAAATGCATCAGCAGAAAAGTGATCAGCAGCACTTTTCTGTTTAAAACCAAAAGGCTATTCATGGTTCTTAGGATGAATTCTGCAGCTACCTCTACAGCCTCATCTCTCTTTACTGTCCTCCCTGCATCCTGTCCCCAAACATGTTTTCCCTGTACCTCTTAAACTTCATAGTACTCATTGCCTTTTTATTAGCTCTCTGAACTTGTGTGAAATTTTCTCTTCTTGTACCCTTAAACTTCCTACTTTCCCACCCTCAAGGTTTGCTAGCTGCCCCTCCAGGATGCTTAATTTTGCCATAGCACACTGTTTTAATTTCTGGTTGAGTTGTGTGTAAACTCTCCCTGCCCCTTAGACTGTGAGCTTTCGGAAGCAGAGATACTGCCTTATTTATCCAAGGACCTAGCACAGTGTCTGAAATGTGTCAGTACTTACTTAATATGTCTTTGTTGACTAATTGAAAACATTTCATAGACTTCTCATCACCTCTGCAGGGAAGTCTCATGGTATAAAAAGATTTTAATTATTATTTTTTTTTGCATGTACTTGTCCAGATCTCCCAACACCATTTATTGAAGAGGCTATTTTTACTCCATTTTATGTTCCTGCCCTCTTTGTCAAATATTAATTGACCATAGTGACATGAGTTTATTTTGGGCTGTCTATTCTGTTCCATTCATTTATGTGTCTGTTCTTATGCCAGTACCAGACTATTTTGATTATAGTGGCCTTGTAATATAGTTTGATGTCAAACATTGTGATCCCTCCAACTTTGTTCTTCTTTCTCAGGATTGCTGAGGCTATTCAGGGTCATTTATGGTTCCATATAAATTTTTGAAATATTTGTTCTACATTGGTGAAATATGTCATTGGTATTTTAATAGGGATTGTGTTGAATCTATAGATTGCTTTGGGTAGTATGGACATTTTAATGATGTTAATTCTTCCAATTCCAATCCATGAACATGGTATGTGCTTCCAATCATGTGTCTTCCTTAATTTCTTTCTTCAGTGTTGTATAGTTTTCTGTGTATAGGTCTTTTACCTCCTTGTATTGTATTTTTCTTGTTGCTATAGTAAAATGGGGATTTTTCCCCCTAATTTCTGTTTCTAATACTTCTTTGTTAGTGTACAAAAATGCCTTCAATTTCTGAATGTTAACTTTGTATCCTGCTATTTCGCCAGATTCATTTGTGAGATCAAGTAGTTTTTTGGTGGAGTCTATAGGGTTTTCTATGTATACTATCATGTCATCTGCAAACAATGACAGTTTACTTCCTTCTTTCCAATTTGGATGCCTTTTATTTCTTTTTTTTGTCTGATCTCTGTGGCTAGAACTGCAGTACTGTGTTGAATAAAAGTGGTGAAAACAGACAATCTTGCCTTCTTCCTGATCTTAGGGGAAGAGCTTTTAGTTTTTGTCCATTGAGTACGATGTTGGTTTTAAGTTTCTCATATATGGCCTTTATCATGTAGAAGTATGCTCCCTGTACTCCCACTCTGCTGAGTGTTTTTTATCATAACTGCGTGCTGTACTTTATCAAATGCTTTTTTAGTGTCAATGGATATGATCATATGGTTTTTATCTTTCATTTTGTTTATGTGATATAGTACATTTATTGATTTGCATATATTGTACCACCCTTGTATCCCTGGGATGGATCCCACTTGATCATGGTATATGATCTTTTTAATATATTGCTGGATCCAGTTTGTCAATATTTTGTTGAGGATTTTAGCATCTATGTTCATCCGCGATATTAGCCTGTAGTTTTCTTTCTTCGTTGTGTCTATCTGGATTTGGAATTAGGATAATACTAGCCTTATATAAAGAATTTAGGAGTCTTCCCTTTTGGATTTTTTGGAGTAGTTTGAGAAGAATCAGGGTTAGCTCTTCCCTAAATGTTTGGCAAAATTCTCCTGTAAAGCCATCTAGCCCAAGGCTTTTGTGTGCTGGGAGTTTTTTGATTACTGCTTCAATTTCACTAGCTGTTATCGGTCTATTCAGGCTTTCTGCTGCTTCTTGACTCATAGGCACAGACAATGGGGTGGGGACTGACTGTGGGAGCAGGGCGGGGGGCAGAGGAGAGCAACAGGGAAATATGTGGGACAACGGTAACTGAACAATAATAATAAAAAGATTTTAATTATTTTTTGTATACATCTTTAAATTCATTTCCCACCACTTTTGGCTTCATAACCCTATACTCCATTTATTTCAGCTGTGTGTGTGTGTGCGTGCGCGCGTGTTTTATCAGTAGAGTGTCTTTTAATATTTTTACACTTTATCATGCCACAACTTCATAGGGAATAGCTTCCAGCAGCATAGGCCCTTTTCCATTGGTTCTCACAAAGTGTGCATCCCTGGGTGGAGCCGGCTGATGCCTCCCTTGAACCCAGGTACCTTTCTTTGTCTTCCTTCTTTTTCTGATTATTTTCCTTCACATAATTCAGGAAACTCTCTTGACTCTTAGAGTGCTTAATATGTTCAATATGCGCATAATTCTCTGGACAAGAATCTTGCCCTAGTTTTGTGCACAGTGCCCACTGCACGCTGGATGACATTGTAGACTCCTCCAGTTTTGTCATGGGAACATCTGTGGGGCATTCCTTTTTGAACAGTGCCCATTCCCTTGATGTCTGTAATACCACTTTCTTGTAGATTCCCATGTACGTGGCTAAAAGAGCAACTCTTTGTTTTCTAAAAGGCTTAGAGAATATATGGTAGGTGTCTTCTTTCCCTTTGTGTTAGTCATTTTGGCGAATTAACTGGAAGATGGCAGTTCCTGCTGAAAAAGCTCAGTTATCTGTTTTTAATGAGTAGACGATATTGTTAATATCTTCATGCTTTTATAAATCCTATTCCTTTGACCTGGAGTTTCCTCTCTCTCCTTTCTTCTCTCTTGGCAAACGTTTCTCATTCTTTGAAACCTCTCTGATTCATCCAACTTTATTTGATCACCTTTCATCCTTCAGGATATAATACATACAGATTTCCTTTATAAAACTTATCACAACATATTGCAATTCTTTGGCTTTATTTTTATCTTCCCTAGTGGACTGAATTCCAATAAGATCTGTGTCTTTGTCACCATATCCATGGCACCTATTGTTTTATTACATTAAAGGTAATAAAAAATGTTTGGTGAATATATGAAAGACTAAACTATGTAAGAAAAATTGTTTTAGTCCATGGGATAAAAGAGTGTTTTACAATCTGATAGCTTAGTGTTATAACTGGTGATTTAAATTAAACTCCGATGGTATACTTTCTATGTGTAATTGCCTGTGAGCTTCCTAGATTTATACATCAAAAGACAAGATTGAATTTAGTGAGAAGCTAAATAACTATGAATATCATGATTGTAATGTTTTTATGGTAAGATATAATATCCCAAGCAGACCATAGAAATCAGGAAATGGTAATACAACTTAATATTATTGTTTTTTTAATATTTATAATACTTCTGTATAATTGGAAGGTGTCATATTTTTTGAATGATTTAGCATTTTAGAATGATTTAGAATGACTAAGGCAGATTTATATTTAGTCATTATAAATCAATAGAAAAATAATGAATTTTGAAGAAATGATATTTTGTTCATATTTGAAATATATCCCATTTATTACATTTTGTAAAAAGCTCAGTTTATATAATCTTAGCTTAAAAATAATTGGTACTATATTACTGGGAAATAATACAGGGTGGGACAAAAGAAGATATACAGTTGTTCATATGGAAAATAATACAATAAAAAATATAACACAAGAATAAACTGTTTTGTGTACTCAACACTACTTTTGTCCCACCCTGTATTTAATTCTATCATTAAGTTAGCATATTTCTGTCTGTAGTAATCACAATGTGTTATTCTTGTTTTTTTATCAATGTGGAGCTGCTTGTACTTTATATCTAGAGATATAATAAAATATATTTTTCTACCCATTTTCAAATACTTAATGAAGGGTATTTTGATATTTAATTTGACATTTGTGAATTTTTATAACAGAGCAATAGTTTTATTTTGTTCATTGTTAGAAAACCTAATTATAGCTGAAGACCTATAGGGAATTATGAAGAAACTTGCTTGAATTAAAAATGTTTAGTGCTTTTATACTATCAATTTTTTTTCAAATACTTCTTAACTGTCAAGTTTAGAATGTTTTGAAATTTACAGGCATGTTGCTAAAACTTAAGGAAGCTGTAGTTGAAGGTATAATTTAAAGTTTCCTTTCTTTTCAAGCTAATGATAGTGGGAAAAAACAGTTTTTACATTTTATTAAAATTAATTTGGCTATTTTTTCCTTGAATACTAAAAAGTGGAAATATCTGTGATCTATGTGAGTACGTATTTGTGTATGTATGATTTCAGAAAGAAGTGATTTTATGAGAGAGAGTTAATATTCCATCAATGCTTTGGCTTTAGAGTCCCCTCTTCAGCATTGGTACGAAGCTCAGTTTATCCTTGTTTCTGATGCTGTGTCTGCGGTGGCAGAAATTATACATAAATATTAGATTGAACATTTTTAGAAAATTAAGTACTTCTACATTCTTTCTTGTAAAGCAGTGACTTTATGTATATACATAGACATGTGTATCGTATTAGTAATTTTTTGGTTTTTGTTTTGTTTTTGGCCACCTTGTTTTCTTACTTGTATGACAGAATGTAGTTAAATCAGTAACATTAATCTTGGTTTTGTTGCAAGACTAATATGGATATTAAATCTTGAAGACCTTGTTTAAATTTAATAATGAATTTAAAACATTAGTTGGTTTTGGTATTTTCATAGGAAAGATATTTGTTTTTAATGAACATGTAGTTTACTAAGTTTGAATATAATATATATGATGTTTAAAATACTTGTAAGATAAAATTATTCTAATTGAATTTTCTAATTACTTGAGACTATTAGTAGTTACTTGATAATTTTATAAGTATAAAAGATAGAGTGTGTACTGTATAAACTATTAAGATATTAAAGATATTTAAGGTATTAAAACTTGCGTGTGGAATGATGAATAGGTTATGATTGGGGGTGGTTGGGGTTAATGCAGGGGAATTGGGAGAAAAGTGTAATGTCCAATACAGTAAAGAATTAATTTTCATGCTTTTTCATTTGAATTATTTTTATTCATTGTAGTGTTTTCATTTTTTGAGCTTTTCTATGCACATACAAAATGTTTCTCCTCAGGCCCCCTTCTATTTGCTGGTCCTATTTTTATGAACCATCGAGAGCAGGCTCTAGCCAGACTCAGATCCCATCCAGCACAGCTAAAGCATAAACGGGACAAGCACAAAGGTATTTGGTCTTCCTTATCAATTAGGTGGGAACTTTCCCGTTTTCTTCCATTCATTCGAATTTTGTCTCTGGGAAAATGCACAAACCTAATTCTTCTACTTTGCTTCTGTCATTATCATTAGCCTGAGGAGAAAGAACACGCTGCAAGTCGTACTGTTTGTTGATGACTGTCAATCTTACTTCCTTTTTTTTTGGTTAACTTTAATTAAGACATTTTGCAATGTACTGTTTCTTTTCCGTTTCTTTTCAAATTTTATACAGTTAAGAGAAGGTGGAAAAAGTAATTATTGCTTTCTATTTTTATCCTTTGTTATCTGTTCTTAGATGAGTGCCATCTGGCATTTTATGCTTTTTAAATTTTTAAATGTTGTTTATTTGCTTTAGAATTAATGAAAGTACTAAGTTCAGTGTATAATGTAATGATGAATTGACTGTTATTACACTTTTCCATTGTTTTAATATTAAAGTTTATATACACAACACACATGAATTATTTGATTTTCGAGGGTTAAATAGTGATTAGGTGTAAGCAGTCCGTGGGTTGTATAGACCTACTCTAGTCCTAAGAGAATGACAGAGGTCTAAAAAGTCTGTGAGTGAGAAGGAATCTGTTTATGCATAGTTCTTTGAGGTTTCAGAGTTATATATTAATTAAAAATATGCCTAAAGCAAGCTTATTTACTTTTAAACCACAGATTATGGATCAACTAAGATCAGGAAAGAATTTAATTCAGAGAATTTATAAATTTATATGTAAATTCTTTCTTGAATCCTAGCGTGTGAACAAGAGGTTCTTTGATTATTGCAATTTACCATTGCTATTTTCTTAAATGCCTAAGATAAATACTGCCAAATAGAACAGAAAGTTTTAAAATCACCCATTTCAATAGTTAAATTAATTTGTTTTGTGCCTTATTTTTTTTGCTATAAAAGTATTATAGACTAATTTTATTTTTAAACTTTCACAGACAATATATTATAATCAATTTTATTTTTATTTGTTTCTCACTTTATCAATCTGTCACTCAAAGCAAAAATGCAAACAAAGCAGACAAAACCCATTTTTAGTATAAGTACAAATAGAGCATTACTTAAGATAAATTTTGCAGAATTAAAAATTCCAAGTATTTTAAATTTAATGTGATTAACCATAGGACAATTTATGATTGCTTTATTTATTTAGTGCTTTAACAATATCATAAATATTTAATGTAAGGAATGATATTTTGGGTATGCTGTGTAAATTATTTTAGTTATTGTTAGACTCTCTGACCTCATATTTTCAACTATGCCTCTATTAGAACAGATATTCTTAGTGTCATTTTCCCCACAATTATATAAAAGTGAAATTTTTTTCCAGTATTTTACCTGATGTTAATTATTTACATTACATGAAATAGTTTAAAACTTTTTCAACTTTATGTTAGTATCTTGTGGATAAATATCTTTATTTTTTACAAAAATTTTAAATGAAATGCAAATGGAGTCTAAAGGTATAAATTTAAAACAGACTTTTTGTAATGTCACATTGATTAGCTATAGAAATTACTCAACAATATCTACACTCGCTTCTATCTTTTCTGTCATGGGGTTATTTTATAACAAGATTTTTGTATTTTTGTAGCATCCTTTTTGGAAGGACTTTTTATAGTATTATATTTTAGAGTTCTGATATTTTCAAATATCAGATTTTACGGTTTTAAGTGACAATTTCATAACCACCAGAATTTAAATTTAAAGTATAAGTAACAGTACCTTATTTTATATAAAGAGTATTAACCTTCCACTTACTGATTCCTATATACTCACAGATTCTCTCTCCTTTCCCTCATTGCAGTCACTGTTCCTGTCATTCAGTCATCTCACCATTCACTGCTGTTTACTCTTGCTACATATTGTCAGTCTTTTCATACATATTTTTTGTTCATATATTTTCTCTTTTTTCTTACCTTATTTGTCTTCCAGTGAGGAATTCACTATGTTAATTGCTATATTCTGTCTTACATTAAGTTATGTTGGTTGTATAAATTGTAGAGTGATAATAGAATTTTCTAGCTTGATATTTTTTTTTTTTGGTGAGGGCGTGTGGAGGGTAGGACTGTGGATTTACTGTTAACAGGAGTGAGTTCTAAGATGGAAAATTGGAGAACTTCTGGCTGATGGGAGAGAATTTAAGAGAGGTCATGAATCTATCCTATCAAGGCAAATTTTTTAATAGAGAAAATAATAGAGTATTTAAGGCTGAATCAGTAAGTATAACATATAATCCATATAAACATATACAGTAGTAACTTATTTTTAAAATGTAACCATAGACTATATTTCAAACAGATATCTGAGTTAATATTTGTTTTAGCCATTCACACAGTACGTTACACAGGAAAAATATTTTAATATAGTATTCCTAGTTAGGAACATTCTAAATTGTTCTGGAGGTAGTCTTTGAAATCTTTGTCTTGAAGTGAATGATGTGAAAATTGAGAGACACACTGATAAATATCTGTGTGATTTTACAAGTTTTTTGTTTGGAAATGGTGTGGTATAATATAAATGTTTTTGCCTTTGGAATTATGCCTCATTTTTGTCATTTACTGTGACCATTCATAAATTAGTTTTCTTATTTTAGAAATAAGAATGATAGTTTTTGACTGATTATGTTGGTATAAAAATCAAATTAATATATAGATATGAGCATATACAAATACATATATGTATTTTTTCAATATTTTATTTATTTTCAGAGAGAGGAGAAGGGAGGGAGATAGAGCAATGTATGGTTGCCTCTCACACGGCCCTCACTGGGGACCTGGCCAGCAACCCAGGCATGTGCCCCGACTGGGAATCGAACCAGGACCCTCTGGTTCCCAGCCCACGCTCAATCCACTGAGCTACACCAGCTGGGCTACATATATGTGTTTTTGCAAATAGAAATCATGAATACTTTAATTCTTTGAATTGAATTCTTTTTTAGAATTATCCTAAAGGTACAGAATTTAAGATATATTAAATATGTAATTAGTTTTACAATTTCAGCCATTTGGTGGCGGTAAAATACATGAACCTTATTTTTGATCAAACCCCAAAACTGCTCTACCATTTATTACTTTGGACTGGTTATTTAATTTCTCTAAGCCTTGGTTTTTCCAATTGCAAAATGCAATAACAGTACCTGTGTCATCAGATTATTGTATTGATTAAAGAAAGTAACAATTGTGAATATTGATTGAGCACTTTTCTCTCATTATTTTACTTAATCTACATACGAGCCTTGTGAGGTAGTGTACCATTATTGCTATTTAATAGATGGGAAGGCTAAGACTTACAAAGTCCAGATGTCATACAGCTCGCAAATCGTGGAACCCGGAATCCAATCCAAGCCTCTTAGGCGGTCATGCCCCAAAACACTTATCCTATTGTGTTATTTAAATTTTCACAGTGATTAGCAGATAGTCAAGTGTTCAGCGGAAGTACCTTCTACTTTGCTGTTTTGTTTTAATGATTTTGCTCAAAGTACTCACTGCGTTCTGTGATAGACTTTGTCATATACATGACCATAAGGTACTCAAAAATGTAGATTAAAAAAAAATTAAGTTAAAAAAACAGAAAATTTAAGTTAGAGTCTTTTAGATACTGAATCCTCTTCTCTCTGTGCACACTATGCATAAATAATGTATACACACAAAATTTTGGTACAAATCTGTCAAAATTTTATAGCTAATATAGTTTCAGTATCACATGGTGTATCTATGAACATACTTATATTAGGGAAAATATAGATATACCTGAATATTCAGCCAACTAGTTTTCAAATGTGAGATTAATTTTATTGCTGCTTATTAACACTTTACTGAATAGTGACCTTTTAATCTTCTTGAATTTCACTTGGAATTTACACTAACTTTTTGGCTACTTAATGGGTACCAATTTTCTTTGCTAATCTTTTATAAATTTCTAAATTAATAGAATTGTGTTTCATTTTTTAACTGACATAAAATACAGATACAGGTTTTTTGGTTTCTTTTTTAATTTGCCAGTGTTGCTGATAATCATAAAAAATGTCATCCCTAGTTTTTTATTTATATTAGCAATATTTTCATCATCTTTAATAATTGAGAATTATTTTATGTAGATACTCATTTGTTTAGATTAATTTGAACAAAATGTTTCTAGTATTACTTTTAACCTTTAAATACTAGCTGCGATTCTTTTAATCACTGTGGTTTTAATCACTGGGCTTTATTATTTTATTTTCTCCTTCCCTGATGCTATGTCTCTATTGTGGGATTTGTATCTATGTATATTTAATCTCTGACACAGAGAGAGGGAAACTGCTAAATTCAGAGGTAAAAGATTATAAGTAGGCATCAATCCATTTACATAAAGTGGAATATACTTGTAATGTTGAATTTACTTAACTTTGACAAAATACGAATATAATTTGTGTTTAAGTTAAATCAGATTTGGTTTTAATAATCAGATGTTTTTACCAGTGAAGATAAAGCTGTGAAATGTCTACATCTTCCATCCTATTTAAATAGTCTTTGGAGGCTGCTTCTTGCTGCATAGGCCCTTGTTTATGTCTAACCATTCCATTGTCTTTCCAAGTTGAGGAGTCTTTGAATAAGAGTATATTTAGTTTTGGATGAAGTGAAACTAAATGTTGTTATTTCTTTTTGTCACCCATCCATTCTTGGCAAACCCACATTAGATAATTTAGCAAAAGTGGAATCGTATTCTTTGTCCTATCATACATAGTAAAACCTCTCACTAATTCAGAATTTATGGTATTTCAGATGCAGTAATTGTGATCTTTTTGAATTAAAAATTCAAAGTAATTTCTTCCTCTGAATTTTCAGGGTCATTCTTATAAGGGGAAACCTGTCTAAAATCACTAGCTTTTCAAAGGCTCAAGAAATGAAGGATTTCTTCAACGTGCCTTCAACCTCTGGGTCAAGCAATTAATTCTTGTATGTTAAAGGACTTTTATGTTTATGGTACATTTTTATGTAATAAAGGCCTATTTTGAGTTATAATGTAGGTAACCACATTTTATATATTGTAGCATTTAGTTTAATCTGTAATCTGTACTGCTTGAAGGTAATGAAATTGAATTTTTACTTCAATGTCCTATGATTGAGACCTTTTCAGTAAGTCATGTAGGCCAACCCATTCTATGTTATTCCGAATTAGTGAGGTTTTACTGTCCTAGTGGTATAACAAGTTTAAAGCTTTTTAAAATAATCATCATTTTGCTATAGAAAGGCATAGTTTAGGCCAGTTTTGTCTTACCTGGATATTACTGAAGGTTAGAAATATTAGATGAAAACAGGAAGGATGATGTGAATATGAAATGATTTGATGCTGTTCTGTTTAGCATTCTAAAATGAGCAGTGAAAACACAGAATTAAAATGTGTGTCTGTAGATCCGCATTTGTACCTGTACATTACACACATTTGTTTGGAGTTGCTGTGCCAGGAGACAGTGGCTTAGACTCGTTGACCTGTTGACATTTCTTGTAGATTGACATTCATTCCATGTGCAAGGAATTTGAATCTTGATGAAATAGAGGTCATGTTTTAGTGATACGTCGTTTTACATGAGGAAAAATAAGTTGACTCCCTTACTTACACATTCCAAATTAACGTTTTTATGTTTTGGAGTGTGTTTTTTTAATTTTATAGTTAGAATGCCAGGCAAGATATTTAGTCTGATGTAGAACTCAGGGAAGGCTTAAGGCAGACTTAGGAGGAAGTTTAAGAAGGGAGGAGGAAAAAGGGAACGAAGGAGAAAGGTTTGGTTGAAAGCAGTTCGTGGTTGGGGGCCAGAAGAAGGACCACAGAGCAGCGTGGCTGAGGGGAGAGGTGAGCCAGGAAAGATGAATGATAGTAAGCTATTGAACTACTCTATGTTCGATAAAGCTATTTAGTGAATATAAATTTTTAAAACTTTGAATTTAGCAGTACTGATGGACAGTGTAGCCTTTCTGAGATTGTTTGGGAAATCTAAGTCATTTGTAAGTCAACTAGGAATATTTTTTTAATGATTAGTACTAACAGTATCACTAAGTATAAAATAATTGTTAAATGACTTTGCATGCAGTTATTTTTTGTGCAAACTAAATTTTCCATATAAATTATTACATTTAGAATTATTTACATAACTTAATGACCCATTTATATTACATAACTGACTAGATTAATAGGCTTTATTCATTACTAGATCTCTGTTTTTATTGATTTAGCGATATTTGCAAACAAGTGTATAGTACTATATCTTTTCAAAATTGCTTCTTTGCAGGTAGATTCTTGATCTATCACTTCTAACAGTTGCAGATTCTTCCTGCTTGTTCCTTTTAACATTTTTCTCTTGTTCTTCCATAGTAAACTGATTTAAAATTTTATTTTGAAGATGAATAATGGCTTAATTACAAATTATGACACCTACAGATGGAAGTGGAGAACGGGGAGAAAAGGATGCAAGCAAAATCACAACATACCCTCCAGGCTCTGTGCGGTTTGATTGTGAGCTCCGGGCAGTGCAAGTCAGCTGTGGATTTCATCATTCAGGTAGCAGCGGAACTTTAGGGTATAAATGCATTTTTACAATTGTGCTAAATCAGTTATTTGTTTAGCATAGACAAATGTAGTCTCCTAACTGTGTGTTAAAAGCTATAGTGTGGCAATACCTCTCAAGTATAAAAAAAGCTTTGTATTTATTACAGAGTTTCTTTAAAAAAACTGTGGCATAATGGAATAGGTATTTACTTGCCTAGAGATCTGACTTCTAGTCTGTCTTCTGTTCGATTTATATTATAATTTACTTTAGAAAATTCCTGAAGATGAAATAATTTCTGAAATTCTTTTAGACTCTAGAATTCTATGATTTTTATAATCTAGTCCCCTATTTTGTTACTGTTCAGGTAGACATATACATGAACAAATTTCTTTATTTTTTTAAATGTAAAAAATATTTAAATTCTTAGTAAATTATTTTATTTAGGCTCTGTAACTTAGGTTGTACCATTCAACCTTTATAAAAATAAACCTGCTAAAAAATTTTCATGCTGAATATATTTCCTTATTTGATAAGTATTGACAGATATTAAAAGCTCTGACATTTTATTAATGTTGTACATAATTGTGCATAGCTTAAATCTGTCTGCTACCTATAAATTATCCTAGATAGGAGAGAACAATACTTAATATGTAGTTATCATTAAAAAATTTTACAGTTGACCCAAACCAGTGTTTTATTAATGTTATTAAATGGCACTTGTAAAAAGTTTTAAAGTATGTATTGAGAAACATTAATGTTTCTCAAATGAGAAACATTATGCATTTTTATAACCTACAAAAATATGTTAAAGAACTAAAATTATATCTTTCATTAAATATAAATGTGTGCTTCAATTACCTATTTTAGTGGCTCTATAAATTTTAAATAGTGAAAATTACACTGCCATACTATGGTGTGATAGAAATTTAAATGCATATAATGAAATAATAAAGCGCTTTGTTTCGGCTTCAGTGGTCTTAATGGAGAACGGAGACGTCTATACGTTCGGCTATGGGCAGCACGGGCAGCTCGGCCATGGGGACGTCAGTTCCAGGTACGCTGACTTACTGTTTGAAGACATTAGGTTTGTTTTCTTCTTCTTCTTTCTTTTTCCTTTTCTTCTTTTCTTTTTTTCCCCTAAATATATATTTCTATACTAGAAATAGTATTTATACCACTATTTTACAGAGTATGCCTATAAATTATAGGTGGTTCTTGATTTGATGGTTGAGTGCCTTTGTGAGAATAGATTTGTAGTTTCAGTAGAAAAGCTTATTTACATTTTATACATTTAAAATATGAGTGATTATGATTATTACAAAAATCCTATGTTTTTTAAATTTTTTAAAAAAGATTTTTTTTATTTTTAGAGAGAGGGGAAGGGAGGGAGAAAGAAACATCTGTGTCAGAAATATTTGATGAGTTGCTTTTTGCACAGCCTTAACCAGGGACCTGGCCTGCAACCTAGGCGTGTGCCCCTGACCGGGAATCGAACTGGTGACCTTTCAGTCCACTGAGCCATACCTGCCAGGGCCCTAGTATATTCTTAAAATAATTACCTTTTTAAAGGTTGCTTATTGCAATAGAAAAGACAATGAACATCCTCAAATTGCATTTTAAGAAATCAGTGGTAGATTCATTTATGTTACTTGATGTTGTATGTTTGGAAATTTTGGTCCAAAATTAAAAAGAAGTTACTGAAACTTAAATAATTTTTAAACAGAACATAATAGTCTCTCAGAGAAACTGTTTTGACTTATCCAGAGCAGTGGAGAACTAATTGTGATGGAGACTACTGGACTTGTCCTAATTTCTATCTGTTCTTTTCATTTGATTGTAAAGTTTTAGTTAGTGACCTGACCAGACAACTAGACTTGTTTTTCCACTTCCATTGCAGCAAGGTAAGGCCATGTAAACTAAAGAGATATGTGCCACTTTGGAATCATGCTGTTGAAAGGAAGGGAATACCCTTTATTTCTCCTCCTCCCCTCCCAGCTTGCTGCCTGGAACCCATGCATCATGGCAGGAACTGGAGAAGTGATCACAGTGATCATAAGTTGGAGACCATGTATTGAGAATGGCAGAACCACATAATGGAAATAGTCTGGGTGTCCGGCACTATGGAGCTGCCACATCAGCTTCTTGCAGTTGGATACTTACCTGAGAGAGAAATAAACTTCTGTCTTATTTAAATCCTTGTTACTTTGGCTTTCCTTACAGCAGTTGAATCCATATATTATATTAATATAGTGAGAGTGCTTTTGGTAAAAGCATAGAAAATTCTTTATTAGTTCAGGTCTTCCAAGAACAAGATGCTAAGACAGGGTTAGATGTACAAAAAATTTATTGGGAGAAAACGCATGAAAGATACCATATTTTGCCGTGTATAAGTGCTCCCATGTATAATACACCACCCACGTTTTTGGCCCAAACTTTCAGGAAAAAAAATCTTTTGTTTTGATTTTTTAATTTAATTTTTTAGTTATTTAGATACTTGTTTTTTGTATTATAAAGGAATTTTATCATTTACTTTTGAACATATTATGGTACAAGAAATTTTGTGTACTGGTAACAAATTTACGATATTTAGGCATCATAGAAGGGCAAGAATTCTTCATCACTGTCAATATCAAAAGTATCATCTTCTTCCATTTCTACATTACTTGTGTCTTCTGGAAAATCAGTTTCCTCATCCTGGTAAATTTCATCATCCTCAGTTCCATCCATAGCATTGCTGATGCCACATTTTTTAAATGGTTTCACAACCACTTCCTTGTTGACACTGTTCCACGATCTCAGGATCCAATCACCAACCTGGGCGATGGGTGCTTCCTTGATCCTGCCTGTAGGTAGTAAATCATTACCATCTGACTGCATCCATGACATCAGCTCTTTCTTCATTAGGGCCTTAAAGGGCTTGTTTACTGACACATCAAGAGGTCGCAGGTGGCTGGTTAGCTCACCAGGTATCACAGCAAGGTGGGTTTTCAAGTCTGCTGAGATTGCTTTTGTACTTTGTGTAACATGGGCTTTGAAGTGATCAAAAACTAGTAAAGCTGGTTTTTTAAGTAATCCTCCAAGCCTTCATGACCAGACTTTGTCATTCATCCATGCCTTCTTCATTCATCCATTCTTTTCCATGCACATCGACAAGAACTGCACTTGGAATTCTTTCTTTAAGAAACGTTTTTCTTTTAAAGATGATCGTAGGGTGGTAGCTTTGTCCCACTGTTTTTTAGTTACATTTTAATGCATAAGCATAAAAGAATTAAAAATATTTACATAGATATAGCATTAGTATTACCCATGTATAATGCACATTCTTATTTTTCTCTGAAAAATTTTGGCAAAAAATGTGCACATTATACACAGCAAAATATGGTAAAAGGGAAGAGAGCAGGAACAGGCAAGGAAAACTTCCAGATATGATGTAGGTCTGACCCCTATGAAAAGAAAGAAGGAAGAAGCATGGGTTAGGAAGAATCTAGATTACTATGCAGTTCTGAGAGAGTTTCAGCCAGGCAAGCAGTATGTCCTTAGGCCAAGGTTGCCCTTTGAAGAGTCCCAAACTAGGCAGCATGGGCCAGTATCAGTACCTTCATGGTGCTCAATCACAGGTTGTTGGCATCCCAGGGAAAGAATGGCCTCATGGATCCAAAGGGAGAGCATCTGAGGCCCAGTCAGCTGTTCTCCCTGCAGCATGTTGTCTTAAAGATACAAGTGATCCACTTTGAAACCAGGCTTATTTTATTAAGTCTGGAGATATGTAGGGAAGCTTCAAGCTGGACTTAACTCATCAGTTCAGTTTGCCACAAGAATTTCTTCCTTTTTGGTCTTTCCACTCTACTTTATTGTTCCTTGTAGTTATAAGATACCTGCCGGATCAATTGGACCTGTATAGTTTCTTATTCACATTAATTAAATAAAATCCAGTATGGTTAGCTTGTTCTTAAACCACTTCATTACTGTGGCAGAGATGGAATTATGCTACTTACATAGCAAAGATCAGTTATTCTTAACCCTGGCTGCACACTGAATTTATTTGGGGAACTTCAAAAATACTATGTGTGGATTCCACATCTAGAATTATTAAGAGGTGTGTGTTGGGGGTGAGGGGTGGTATTGGAGGCAACAGCAGCAGTCCTGGATAGGATGCCAGCATCTGTATTTACAGAAACTGTCCAGATTCTACTGCTCATCCAGGATTGAGAACCACTGTGTGTCCCTAGAGGGCAGGGTCAGATCCATTAGCAGTGCACATGAAATTGGTGTGGAATGGAATGTACTCAGTTACTTTGTCGTTGCTAATGAGAAGAGATGACTGAGGTATAATTGAGTTGAACTCACTAAAAAACAGGGCAACATATATTTGCCACTATTGTCAAAGTGTTTGAAATCTATCGCAATCTTAATGATAAATACTGTGCTTATAAAAAGAGCAAAAGGTCTTGGCAACATAACTTTATCAAATGTCACTGAATATGATGTTTGGATATTGTTTATTGGATGTGACAGGATATGAATGGCTTACAGGGTTGAGCAATTACTATCACAGGTGCTCGAGGCAACAGACATTTTCACAGTTGAATGGCCTCACTGATAAGTACAGACTGAGTCAGGGCTTGTAATTTGTGTGGATAATTTGACAACTTATCCTGCTTCTCACTGGAGTCCCATGGCACAGAAGAAGAGGGTTTTTTATTATGACCGTCATCATTGTTACTGCTCTTGTTACTTAGCTGGTGATTTTTTGTGAGGCATTATTTAAACTGGGAAAGTAGTGCAGGTAGACATGGTGGCACATCAGTCATGGGCATCAAGGAGGCCACTTCTTCACAGATCAGGCTGTACTTGGATGTCGTTGCACAGAAAATTGGCAAATAGTTCTATTCTGTGGTCTTGACTACAGGGAAGGGAAATTGTGAAAATCATGACTGTAATCAAATCACAGCCCTCAGGTAACTGAGATATGAAGAGTGAGCAGCATAAGCACAAGACGCTGCCATGCCGCACTGAGGTGTAGTGGCTGCTGGAAGGGACGGTGCTCATGTCAGTGTGCAAAGTAAAGCGGTCACCAACAGCCATTACCTCGTGGTCCTGATTACACCAGTGAACTCCACTCCTTGATTTACATGACTTGCTCAGATGACAGTATCATAACAGTCTTCTGAGTATGTTCAATAGCTTGAGCTGAGCATTTTCATGAAACATGATAGGGTTTAATGTTGAAAATAAAATATTAGGGTTTGTTAAAAAGAATAAACTCTGGTGGGATTTGCTTCAACTGTTCAAAGTTGTTCTTTTCCAATACATAAATTTCCACTCCTGGTTCCATTGATGGAGTTGTGACTATAAGGCTGAGTACATGTGGTGTGGGGGAGCTAAGCTGGATGGCCTCCTGCCTGCAATACCATGCCTGGAGGGTTAAACAAAAGTTAGTCAAAACTGTTTCCGCTGTAAGCATTCTGGTTACCCTGTTTGTCTGGATCTGTTGGACTTGGAAGGCAGGAGGCAAGAGCTGTGTGATTAATTCAGGAAGGAATTCACCACTTATATGGAAGAGCAATCTTGGGGAAGAAAGCCCCCATAGCATAAATATCAACTACCACAAAGCAGAACATTTACAGACAGTTTAAATAAGTGTACAGTTGGCAGATCTTTTTTTTAAGTATCTAGTAAACAAGTGCTTTTAAGTGGAATTTATTGTATAGCGCACATTGGTAATGTGTGATTAAGGTAACATAAGTGTTGCGGTGGACATGATGTAAAGGTAGCCAAAATTTCTAGTCTGGGTCCTGATTCTAACACGTGGTACCTGCATGACCTTGGCCAAGTTACTTAACTTTTCTGTGTCTTAGTTTCTTTCTCTATTAAATGGGAGTCTGTATATTTTCCTCAGAAGGTGGTTGTGAAAATTCAGTGAGGTGATGCATATTATTTACTTAGCACGAGGCCTCGCCCACAGTAAGTGCTAAAGTGAATGCCAAAAGCATACGCGGGCCCTTATGTATTCTCTCGTGACATGAGTCTCCCAGCCCTTGTTTTTGTTTCTTCATTTTGTCCAGCGTGCTCCTAACTTTCTAAATGCCAAATTTTTGACCATTTTCATTAAACTTAAACCTGGATGTTGGGAAAAAGATTATATTGTTTTGGATGCTTTTACTCTCCTTTTTCCAAAAGAATCTTGCTAGTTTTTGGAATGTTTCTGAGTTTCGTCTTTTTCTTGTTATACTATCCTCCTTCAGCATTAATATTCTATACTGCCATAGTGTTTGGAACAATTTGGACAAGGTTCAAATCCTTCATATTCTACCAACTATATGAGTATAATGTAGTGAACCTTAGGTTAAGTATAGATTGCTGAAGAATCAACATGGTATATGTAAAGTGCGTGGCAGGCACCTACACACACACACACACACACACACACACACACACACACACGTAATTTTCCGGTTCTGTTCTTCCTGTGTTTTCCAAATAATTTCATGCATGTACTCACTGATATCATGGGAAGAGTTCAAAGACTATGTGTTAGAAGACCTGCCACCCAGTCTTGGGAAAATCCTTTAAGCTCTTCAGATCTCCCCATAGAGTTAATTTGGCAATCAATGATATATTTTATATGGAAGTGTTTTGTAATCTTCAAACAGTAAACAGTTACAGGAACTTTCTTTTAATTCTGTTTGAATTGAACTGCACATTTCTCTGAGGGCATTAGTTTACCGTACGGCCTTTTGAAAGGGTTAGTGTTTATTTGCCAAAACTCCCCGTATCTCAGAGTTGAGAACCATTTTACTATTCACTGCTGTCCTTAGCCATCCCAGAATGAAGTTAAATGAAATACTTAAAATAAAATTTAAAATAAAATCCACTGCTGGTCTTTTGAGGCATGGCCATTCTGCTCTGTTTCTCTTGTATTACCTGTCTTTGAGTCACTGCCTTTCATTCGTTGGAAATGTATTATCTCCCCCTGGCTGCTGTGGCCCAGTGGATTGAACACAAGCCTGCAGACTGAAAGGTTGACAGTTCGATTCCCGGTCAGGGCCCATGCCTGGGTTGTGAGCTAGGTCCTCAGTTGGGGGCATGCAAGAGGCAGCTGGTCGATGTTTCTCTCACACATTGATGTTTCTCTCCTTCTTTTTCTCCTTCCCTTCCCCTCTCTCTAAAAATAATAATTTTTTTTAAATTTATCTGCCTCGTAGTGTTTTCTCAGTCTGAATCTTGTCACACTCGTGAGTGACTTCAATATCCATGTGAATGGCCCCGTGCACCCTTATATCTAGTAAACTTTATTTCCATATTCATGGTGGCTATTCGCAGATCCCATCTTGGATCTAGCACAGCTCCAACTCTGAATTCTTAAGTTTACGCAACCCATAATCTCAGGCCAATTTCTTCTATTATTTAGCTTTAATTTGCTTTATTTGGCCATCGACATTACCTGTATTTAATTCCCCATAGCCTTCCACATTTTTATTCTTTTTCACCCTTTTCATTTTATTTCCTACCCAAGTCAGAGATTGTTATTTATTCTCTTCACCTATACTCTTACCAGTATCCTCAGTTTTCTCACCGTCTTGATCTTGATGCTCAGGCATGGTAAAACTTAAAGCATGAATTAATCTGTCTATATTTCCAATGTCTAACTTAGACTTATGGAAAAAATAAATCATCACACATGTACAGATTGTTATATTATTTCCAGATTCAACCAATTCCACTATAATGGCCAGTAATCCTCCTGTTTTATAGTTTGGACTATGTGGTTTAAGACCTTTTGAAAATTTTTAAAAAGATTTTATTTATTTATATTTAGAGAGGGGGAAGGGAGGGTGAAAGAGAGGGAGAGAAATATCGATCAGTTGCTTCTTGTATGCGCCCCGCCTGTAGTCCAAACCCTCAAGCCAGGCATGTGCCCTGACTACGATTTGGACTGGTGACCTTTTGCTTTGAGGGACGACACCCAGCCAACTAAACCAAACCAGTTAGGGTGACCTTTTGAGAATTTGATGAAAAATAAAAAGACATAAGAATATGTACATAAAAACTGACTTACAAATTTAGGAGGTTCACAGATCTGAAACTCATTTAAAGACTTCACAGAAGCCCAAGCCCTTTAGATCAGGTTTAAGAACTTCTGATCTCAGTACTTTATTTATTCCATTCACCATCATACCTTTTCTGTAATCATCAAATTCTTGCATATGGCCTCTATCAGAACAAAAATAAAACTATTAGGAAATTCTTCAGCCCACCAACTCTACAAATGTCCCTGCACCTGTACTACTTCTTTGCTCCTTTTTAATGTAACATTTAAAGAGAGACTTGTTCTTGTCCGTGTTATGAAGCCTATCTACCTTTTCCGTAGGGATCAAGTTCTGTTTTTTGCTCCTCTCTGACCTATATCTTTGGCCTCTTTATTTTTATTCACTCTTTTAAACGTCTGTCATCTTAAAGGACCTAAGCCTTTCTTTTAGCTTCATTTTCTCTTTAGCTGTTGGTTCTTTTTCTCTTTCCTGCTGAGATACTTGAAGAGATTTTTCATAGTCTTTGACCCCACTGTTAACTTCTCTGCTGCAGTGTTGTGCCTACTCCTACCAAAGAGACTTTCTTCCTAAAATACTGAGCAGTCACTTGCATGTCTTGCAAGAGGATTTGGCATGGAGATTTATCTCCCCCTTGTTGAAACCTTCTCTTCCAGTGACTCTCTATACCACATTTCCCAGAGCTTACTTATTCTTCCTCTTTGGTATGTCCCAAGTTTCTATGAGCTTTTCTTTCTCTGTCCATACCAAAAGTGACTCAGAATGAAAACCAGGATCTCTGCTTTTCTTTCTTTAATCATCTTCATTCATTCTCATAGCTCAAGAATGTTAGTACCGTGTACCTTGTTGCATAAGCAAAAAAAAAAAAAAGAATCTTCCTCACCCTGAATCAATCATTTGCCAAGTCTAGATAGTTCTATTCTTTATGTAGCTTTCAGGTTCACTCATTCTTGTCAATCCACTGTTTCTAGTTTGTGTCTTCATCTTATTGTGAAATTATTTTAAGTAGGTCTCTAGCTGCTAATCTTGCCTCTTTCAATTAATTTTCATTGCAGCCTGAAAAATGATTAAAAATATATTTTATGTAATTTTTTAAAATTTAAAGTATCATAATAACATTGTCGCAAAATCAGAGCTCTTTTATTGTGTGTGGACTATTTCTAGAGTGACAACTATTCTAATTACAGATGATTACTAAAAATTGTTAATAAATGATAAAGTGATGCAAGAATGGATACAAGGATGTTAATTATCATAATCGTTACCATTTATTAAGTGGTAACAATATAACTGTGTGCCAGACACTGATCAGAGCACTTAATACCTGTGAACTTCCTTATTCATAAGAACCCTGTGGGTTAGATAATGTTTATTATTATCTTACCTATTATATTAGTGAAAAATGAAGTGCAAAAAGGATGAGTAACTTGTTCAGTCATGGTCATGTCGGCATCATTTGGTGGAGCCAGGATTCATACTCTAGCAGTCTAGCTCTAAGCGTAAGCTTTCAGCCACTGCTAAATTGCCATGATATGCTATTCTGATTCAGTAACTGCTATGTTAAAACTTAAATTATTAGCCCAGTGAAAAAAAGTCAAAAAGAAGACACAAAATCACTTGTCTCTTATAGTTCCTGGATTGAAATTCTGTTAAATTATTGTATGATTATTTCCTCTAACAAATATTTATAAATATTGCTAACATGCCATTCACTGTAGAAAATTTATTTTTCTGCAACAGTAGTAGCACCAGTTTTTCAGAAAAATGAAAAATTATGCCTATAATTAGTTTAATGAATTTAGGAAATATTTTCAATAATCTCCTTAAAGTCAGTGATTGTCTTTATCATCTTTGAAAAAGATGAGCTCCTAGAATGGAGACAAGCATATAGCACTTAAGTTTTTACTGAATAATCTTATTAGTGCCTATTATCTCTTCTCCTTATTGCATTGTTTATTTTTTTATTTCAGTTGAGTCTTGTAAGATATTGACTTAATATTTATTTTTTTTTAACCTAGGGGATGTCCCACTCTTGTTCAAGCATTGCCAGGCCCTAGCACACAAGTTACTGCAGGCAGCAACCATACGGCAGTACTTTTAATGGATGGACAGGTCTTCACATTTGGAAGTTTTTCTGTAAGGAATTTTTAAAGCATTAATAATATTGCATTGTACCATTGCCTTACAATGTGTCTAGCTATTTTTTACGGTTTTAGTAAAATTCTTGTGCTGTAATCATTGCATATACCCTCAGTACATACAAAACTTGAATGACGTTTCTTTGAAATAACTTGGTTCTCTAGTTTAGCATTAGAATTTATTGGATTTAACAGTTGTGCTAGCATTGGATGTGTTTATTCCAGGTCAGAGCCCTTTAAGCATTCAGTAGAGCTAATTATATCATTTGAAAACTTATTTCTCATCTAATTTGTAAAGATTTATTTTTCTTAACAGAAAATTTTATTTCAGAACCTTTTAGAAGCCTAGTTTTATTAGATTTGTCTAAAATTATAGTTTTTCTTTTTTTTTTCTCTCTCCCCTGTTTGCCTCTCTGTTTCATTCTCTTTTTCTTTTTACCAAAGCTTGAGAAGAGTGAAAATGCTCTGAGAGTGTATTATAGTGTGAATATAGTAGGGATCAAGGAAAAGCTTCCTAAAATTGCTGATAAACGTATACCATCTCTTACATGGATAAATATTCAGAACTCTATAACCTAAGTTCTTGAAATGTAATTTGCAACTCTTGATTATTAAAAATTTTGATGTCACATTTGAAAAAATCTTTTATTTGACAATTAGTTTAAGCTTATAGAAAGGTTATTTAGTTCCTCTAGGTGTGTCCCTGGCAATTTTGAGCTGCTGCCTCAGTTCTAGTGCTTAGAGTGAGTAAGTTTGGGAGCGATAATTTTGTGGGCCAGCCCTTTAAGAGGGAGCATCTTGGTCTCCCATAGCCCTTTGTCTTTCTTGGACACAGTCCCCACTAGTTTGACAGCTAAATGTTATGGGGACTTTTCTTGCTGGTACTGGTGCCCTGGGCTGGGAAGTCCAATGTGGAGTGCCCTCACTGCTCAGTGGGGACCTCCAAAGCTGAGATATTCATCCCAGTTCTTAATCCCCACCCCTCCTACCAGTCTAGACATGGTTTCTTCTTTTCACTCTTAGTTATAAGAATTCTGTTCAGCTAGTCTTTAGGTGGTTTTCAGTGATCGTTTTTCTATAATTTAGTTGTAATTTTGATGTGGTCATGAGGGAAGGCTAGCTCAGTTTACCTACTCTTCCATCTTGACCAGAAGTCTCAAGATCTCTTACTCTTTTTCACATCTAAATAATACTCCCCTGTTAATATATACTGTAATTTATTCACTCAGTTTTTTTATGCTTGGACTTTTAAGTACTTTCCAGTATTTTGCAGTGATAGCAGTGAATATTGTTAGAGGTCTATCTTTGAGGTAAATTTCTAGAAGTAAGATTGCTGGGTCCAAAGGTAACACCTGTGTAGTTTTGTGAAATATTATCAGTTCCCCTGTATTTTGATTTCTCATCAGCAAGCGGTGTGTGAGCGAGCCTGTTTCTTCCCAGTCTTGTCAGCGAGCTGTGGTGTCGCACCTTTCAGTTTGCATGGCTCAGGGGTGGAGCAGTGGCCCTGCACACTCGGAAGCCTTTAGTCAGTTATTTTCACTTAGTATTTTGACATTCAGGCTTGGATTTTCTCTTTGGGGGAAATTCTTTTGCCAGTGCCTTTTCTAAGTCTTCCATGCTCCTCTGCTGCTCTTCTTAAGCCTCCCCTTTTGTACTCTCCACCCCCGCAGGCTTGCAGTGGCTGGTGGGTAGGAAAAACTCTGTTGCAATTTGTTTCTTCTCTCTGGTAAATTAAAAATATGATTAATTTCTTTTCTCTCTAAAAGCACTTTATATCCCTGAACATGATGTACTTTGCTCACTGTTTATATTTTTATGTTCTTTTTTTTATGAGAGGGTTAAAAATATGAGGATAGTCATTGAAAGAAGCTGAGAATGAACATGGAAATTTTTTAGTTTCTTCAATCAGGCGCTTGCCACCTTACCTTCCCCTAGTTCATTCAAGTGATTGAAGCTCAAATGCTTTTACAGTCAGATTATGGCTGAATTTTCTTGCTGTGGTGTTGAAGGAGTAATAGAACTCACTGGAAACACGGTAGTTGGGTGAGGACTTAACCAGGTTATTGGCAGTGCTCCAGGTGCACGCATGTGCTCTCTCTCTCTCTTTCTTTCTTGCTCTCTCTTTTTTCCCCCCATAGTTTTTCATTGGCATTACTTACAGATAAACCTGGGTACCATGATGCACCATTTTTTGCACTCCAGAGGATTTTTGGAAGAGGAATGCTGTGGGGGGAGAGAAAGCTCTTGTGCCAGGGGTAGATAAATATTTATCAGACCTTCTACATTCTTTTACAGCTAGCTACTAGCTTAGTTGTAAGAAGCTTCCCGCTGCCTTCCAAATTGAGCTCTTATGTAACCAGGTACCTACCTACAGGCAGTCATAAGTGATTCTGCTGTTTGTTTTGAAACAAATGAAATAACTTGATCATGTGAAAAAATGTACTTTTTATATTGTATTCATAGTTGCAGTATTTATCATTTTTGGTCTTTTACCCAAATGCTTTCAGATTATATGAATTCAGTAGACTTGTCTACGTACTGTCAACTCAAAATGTCAAAACGATTTTTTTCATTTTATTTACTTTATTTGAATTTATTGTAGCATTTCCCCCCAAATTTGTTTGTTTGTCTGTTTGTTTGTTTATCTTTTATTGTTTATTCCACTATAGTAATTTTTAAACATATATTTATATTTAAATGTACATTTAATGAAATGAGATCTACATTTCATTTAAATGTAGATGAAGATAGTTCATAGTATTTCACAAAGATTTCTGACATGGAAAATATTTTAACTTTGTTATTATTTTTTTAATAATATGCTTTGTCATTTATTATGAGGAGCATTTCTAGGAATAAAAATTATTTTATTCCTTTAGAAATGTTTGGTACACATTTCAAAACAATTTATTTGAAAAAAACTAACAATTGATGAATAATATCTCAGAGCTGTTTTTGTTTACTGTCTTCTTTATAAAAAATTATGGATTATTCAGTAATATTGTTAATATGATTTATTTAATCTTTTAGAAAGGACAGCTGGGCAGACCAATTCTGGATGTGCCATATTGGAATGCAAAACCAGCTCCCATGCCCAACATCGGATCAAAATATGGAAGAAAAGCTACCTGGATAGGTGCAAGTGGGGACCAGACCTTCTTGCGGATTGATGAAGCACTAATTAATTCACATGTACTTGCTACATCAGAAATTTTTGCCAGTAAACACATAATAGGTAATACCCAAAACAAATGGACATCCCCACTAAAAACTCTTGTCCTGATTAATAGTAAACATTTCATTTTCCCTGTTATAAGATACAGTCTTGTAACTTTTGTTTTCTTTCTGCCTGAAGAAATTTAACAGAAGCTTCTAAGTGTCTTTTTTTTATATTTATCTCTATGCTGGAGGAATGGAGTAATTGGGTGATCTAGAAACAAATTATTTATAAGCTAGAGGGTGGTAGAAATATAAGTTAAATTGTAATAAGGTAAAACCTGATTGAAAGGAGGAATTTTTCTGTATGGTTCTTGTTAATTATAGAAATTAATCATTTGGAGTGCTACATAAATCAAACTTATCTGTCTTTGATATTGTTAATTATATGGTAGAATGGTATAGTGTAGAAGTTAATAGCATGTGTTGTAGATTTAGAAAGTCTGAGGTTTTAGTCCTAGCTCTGCTACTTAAAGATTCTTAGTTATTCAACCTCTTTAAGTTTCAGTCTCTTCATCTATAAAATGGCTATAAAAATAATGCTTTATAAGTTTGGGCAATATAAGAAGGTAATGCATCTTTAAAATATGTGAATTCTTCTCAAGGCTTGATACCTGCTTCTATATCAGAACCTCCTCCATTTAAGTGTCTTCTGATAAATAAAGTGGATGGGAGTTGTAAAACGTTCAATGACTCCGAACAAGAAGATCTGCAAGGGTTTGGTGTGTGTCTGGATCCTGTATATGATGTCATTTGGAGGTAAGCTTCTCTGTTTACAAAACAGAGTAGTAAATAAATTTTGATCAAATTATGTTCTGGTGGTAGTATAATAAAATTTATGTACAGACAGATTTTTCACCCATGAGACCTCTCCTGTTTAACTCTTTTTGTTGTTATTGTTATTCTATTACAGTTTTCCCAATTTTTCCCCCTTTGCCCTCCTCCTCCCAGCCAACGCCCCATTCCTGCAGTCCATCCCCACACTGTTGTCCAGTCCATAGGTCATTCATACATGTGCTGTGACTAGTCCCTTCCCCTTCTTTTCACCATTATTCCCCTCCCCTCTTCCATCTGCCAGCTGTAGATCTGTTCCATGTTTCCATGCCTCTAGTTCTATTTTGCTCATTAGTTTTTTTTGTTCTTGTTGTTTATTAGAGTCCTCTTAATGGTGAGATCACATGGAATTTGTCTTTACACTTCTGTCGTAGTGATTCATAGGGAACTTGCAGTGCAGTGTAGTGATTAAGATGGGCCAGACTGCCTAAGTGTATCCCAGCTCCACAGTTTGCTTTGTGCACCTTTGGAGAAGTTACTTTGACTCTGTGTTCCTTACTTTTCTCATTTATGAAATTATAATAGTAGCTACTTCAAGCTTGTTAGAAGGATTGATGAACTAAGAGCCAGAGGGACATAGTAAGTGCTATAGAAGTGTTTGCTGCTGTCATTTTAATTAGCAGTTTTACTTTCAAGAGTTCTGTTGTTAATTATTTTTAGTCTGTCAGCAATCCTATCTAGATTGTATAGAATTCATTCTGTTTCTTGATGCCATAAATATCTAATTATTACCAAGTATGTAGAAGAAGTTATGCCAAAGACAAGAGAGAATAAGATATGAGCTTTCCCTTCAGGAATGTACATAACAAAATTCCTGTATTGGTAGAGAAATATTCAGGGTTATTAAATTCCAGACGTTATAAAAATGTAGAGGTGGATACAGCTACTCAAGAGACTCAACAAATTATATTGTATTTGCTTACAATTTATTATGGTGCTTTATGTACAAAATAAGTAAAGAAAAGAGTTAGCCTCAGCATTTCTAGCTTTGAATAGTATAGGAAGTGTATCCCGCCATTGCAAGACTGGCTAATCAGAGCACTCAAAACGTTTTTACCTCTTGCATTGTTTATTTGGCCTGCCTTAGTAGGCAAGAATTCAGATAAGTTGAAAGGCTCAAGTGATATGAATGAAAGGAGGAGATTATTTCATTGTCTTTCTTCTTCTGCCATTGCCTGTTTTCATTTCCTTCAGCCTGTCAAGTCTTAAGAGTTTTCTATGGATGTTGAGGCCTGCATTCAGCAGGAAGGATCAGCTTACTAATCCTTCTTAATTTGGGCATTTTGTTAGAAGTCCTGGAAACCAGAATTGAGTTGAGCAGTAGTACTTTTAGATCTCCCTGGGAGCATTATACAATATAAATTAGATAATAAGAGGGTAGAGGTGAGTCATCTTGTAGTAATTCCTATGAAGACTTGAGATACTAAGTACCAAAATTAGAGTGATCACAGGGAGATTCAGTGGAGGGGATAGAGAGCTGAATGGTATAAAGATAGAATTATCCTTAATTATTTACTGATTAGAAGTCAATGACATAAGAGATTTAGTTAACAAAAGAGTAAGCTCTGGTTTGGACCTATGTTTTTTTGATGTTTTATTTTCCATAATCCTTATGTTTTATTTTGAAATGATGTAAGTTTGCATTAACAGTAAAAAAGTAAAAATTGGCAGTATGCATTTTGTTTCTGTATACATTTACTAAATTAGAAATGCATTCTCTAAACTAGAGATAAAAGTAGAGCTAAGATTCTAATAATAAAGCTAGAGCCATTTCCCTGGGGTCTGAACAGAACTCAGGAGTGTGGTCTACAGTTAGTTGAACCTTGCCCTTTTCACATATGGTGACAGCAATGGGACAGATGATCTTAAACATCTTTCTAGGTCCTTGATCATTTACCCCCTTGATCCAAAACAGAGATTAAAAGATGAAGGACAATTTTCCCTTATGTTTTAGTCAAATAGCTGGAACGTATTTTTCTTTAATCAGGATTAGAGTTCCATTTCATTATCCTGACTTCTGCTGCTTTGTGTTTTCCAGTTGGGTGCTCGCACTTTATAGCTGTCATAGGGCATTTGGGGTTCCTTTTAGTTTTTATTGCTGCCTTACTGTTTATCGGTAAGGTTGAACATCTAAATAATTCTCTTTGTGCTTGCTTTCTGAGAACAGGATCCCATGTCTTTGGCCCACTTAATATTGAATTGATTGTCTTTTAATGGCTTGCAGGAGCTCTTATATATTGTGCGTATTGTTTTGCCTCATATGTATGTGTCACAGATTTTCTCTTGGCATGTCCTTTGTCTTGCAGCTTTTAAAATGGAATTTTTTATATTTATGTTTAGCTCAGATATGAAAAAGAATGAGCTACATTTTGTCCTGTTTAAGCTGCCTATATTATTCTCTTTGTATCATCGATTATACTTCGGAAATTTTTAAAATAAAACTGTATGTTAAGGTGCTGTAATTATTCTCTCTCGAAAGGTTTCGACCAAATACTAGAGAACTGTGGTGTTACAATGCAGTGGTTGCTGATGCCAGACTTCCTTCTGCAACAGACATGCAATCCAGATGTAGTATTCTAAGCCCTGAACTTGCATTACCAACAGGATCAAGGGCTCTCACCACCCGCTCTCATGCAGCTTTGCACATTCTAGGTATAGTTGCTATTTGATGATCAGATAATTTTAGCTAACTTTTATTAATGTGTGCTGAGTATTTTTAAAGAGAATTGAAATTTGTATATTATTTTTTCATGCTTGTTAAATGATGTGCTAGGCACAAAATAGGTTAAATCTTATTAAGAGATTTATCCTACAGAAAATAGTACATCAGACTTACACCAGCACCATAAAAGATTTATATATACTCAAAGATATATAGTTTTCCTATGGGTAAACTTTTAAAACTAATTTTTGCTTGACCTAAATAAATAAATTGGCTATTCAAATGCATAATTACAATACTTAATTTATATACATTATTTTAAAATAAATTCTATAAAATATTGTATGAATTTTATAGATACTGTTTCTCTTTACACAACACAATTTTCCACAGCACATCGACTTTTCTTCTATTTAATTAATTTGAAATATAGCATTTTCTTTCTCTCTTTTTATACACACACATACACATATATATATTTTATGTTGCTGGAAATCTGACACTATTACACATGACTACTTATTCTATTGTTTTTTAAAATTGTGCTTAAAAAGATTCAATTATGTTTATGTAGAATTTTCAATTGTGAAATTATATTCTTAAGCATAGTTAATTACTTGCTGCTTTTTTCACAAATTTTAACCAAGTAACCATTGTGAACATCCAGAATTAATATCAGTTAAGGTTATTCAGGCTGTGTCTTCTTCAGATAGTACTTTAAGAATTAAACTAAAATGATCCAGAGCTTCATGAAGGGAAGAAGCTTATAAGGACTCAAATATTAAGCAGTTTTAACTTTCAGAGATGAAGTTTTGTGCAATACATTCTCATCCATTGCATGTTTAAATACAATAACTGAGCAGACAGAGGAGAATGTTTATTGGTTGTATTTGTCCATGAAATGTTGTTTAAGGCTTAGAATACGTTTGTTGAGCACACCACAGTTTATCATTTTAATACATACCCATAGCATCCATCCCATCTCATCAATATTATGGGAAATTGTAATTTTAAAGAATTGAATTCTTGCTTGTTTGTTTTTAGGTTGTCTTGATACCTTGGCAACTATGCAGGATTTAAAGATGGGTGTTGCAAGTACAGAGGAGGAGACTCAAGCAGTAATGAAGGTTTATTCCAAAGAAGATTATAGTGTAGTGAACAGGTTTGAAAGTATGTATCTTTACATTCAGGAAATAATTATCTTCTAACTGAATATGTATGACTATTTTAAAACATAAATTATCTCTTGTTTAGGTCATGGAGGAGGCTGGGGTTACTCTGCTCATTCAGTAGAAGCTATACGTTTCAGTGCTGACACTGATATTTTGCTTGGTGGTCTTGGTCTGTTCGGTGGTAGAGGAGAATATACTGCCAAAATTAAGGTAAGCATTTCATTGAAAGTGTCGCCCTTTTTATTGAAGATGTTGGTTTTGACTTAGTTTATTATTTTTTATACTACTTTCTTTTCTGAAGGACTTGCAGAAACTGCTAAGATCTAATACAATAATACTAAGTCATTAATTCAGAAAAAATTTAAAACTTAAGAAGGGAGCAGATGAATAGAAGAAGATTTTTCAATAATTTTAGACTGAGAAAGACTTTAACAGTCAACCTCAGACATTTGTGCTGAACTAGTGTTTTAAGAACAGTAGTACCTTATGAGCTTACTTCCTTTAAAAATTTTTTTTTAATTGATTTAAAATATAAAGATGAAGGGGGTCAGGGAGAGAGAGAGACAAACAAACATCTGTTTGTTGTACTGCTTATTTATGCATTCATTCATTGGTTGCTGCTTGCATGTGCCCTGACTGGAGATTGAACCCACAACCTTGATGTACTAAGACAATGCTCTAACCAACTGAGCTACCTGACCAGGGCTGTGCTTACTTTCTTGTAGCCTAAAAGTGATAGGAGGTATAACTGTTTTGATGCATAGACATGTTGATGTAGTTTTGAAAGATTTTAGCATCTTTAATGCCAAGTACTATGTAAACAGATAAGATCACTCCAGGAGTGGGGACCAGGGATGAAGTGAAAGGTACAGAGATAGAGTATAGGGGATGGGTTCCCCCTGGTGGACAAACTAAAAATAATCCAGAGTCATAAATTTACCGTACTGATTCATCTCGCAAAAGGGTAAAAGAGAAAACTGTAGTTTGTGCCTTAATTTTAATAACAGTCTTCACAAAAAAATCTCAGTTAAGTGCTATTTACTTAGGAGGTATTGTCTTAGTTCTTTTTTAAAATTAATTTTATTAAGATGACATTGGTTAATAAGACTATATAGGTTTCAAGTGTACAATTCTGTGACACATCATCTGTATGTTACATTGTGTGCCACCACACAGAGTCAGATTTTCTTCTGTCATGTGTTTGGCCCCTTTCTCCTTTACCATCCTCCGACCCCCTTCCCCCTGGTGACCACCATACTGCTGTCTGTGTCTGAGTTTTTGTTTGTTTATATTTCTTGTTTGTTTATTTTTTGCTTTCAGTTTTATATCCCACATGTGAAAAATCACATGGTTCTTAACGTTTTCTGTCTGACATTTCCATTAGCATGGTATTCCCAAGATCTATCCATGTTTTCACAAATGGCAGTATTTTATCTTTCCTTATGGCTGAGTCATATTCTGTTGTATGTATGTATCACATCTTTATCCAGTCCTCTATTGAAGGACAGTTTGGTTGTTCCCATGTCTCGGCCACCGTGAATGATGCTGTGGTGAACATAGGAGTGCACATGACTTTATGAATATACGCTTTCATATTTTCTGAATAGATACCGAGACAAGGGATTGCTGGGTCATATGGTAACTCTTTCCTTCATGTTTTTGAGGAGCCACCATACTGCTTTCCGTAGTGGCTGCAGCATTTACATTCCCACCAGCAGAGAATGAGGGTTCCCTTTTCTCCACAACTTCTGCAACACTTACTACTTGTCTTGTTGACAATAGCCATTATAGCAAGTGTGAGGTGGTATCTTGGTATCTCACTGGAGTTTTGATTTGTATTTCCCTGATAGCTAGTGAAGTTGAGCATCTTTTCATGTATCTCTTGGCCATTTGTATGTCTTCTTGGGAGAAGTGTATATATAGGTCCTCTGCTCATTTTTTAATTGGGTTGTTTATTTGCTTGGTGTTGAGTTTTTTGAGTTCTTTATATATTTTGGATATTAACCCCTTGTTGGAGCTGTTATTTGCAAATATCATTTCCCGTTTGGTTGTTGCTTTTTTGTTTTTTTGTCAATTTCTCATGCTGTACAGAAGCTTTGTAGTTTGATATCATCCCGTTTATTTAATTTTGCCTTTACTTTCCTTGTCTTTGGGATCAAATTCATAAAATCCTTTCTAAGACCAAGGTCCATAAGTTTAGTACCTGTGCTTTTTTCTGTGTAATTGTTTGAAGTCTTATATTTATGTCATTGATCCATTTTGAGTTAATTTTTGTACATGGGGAGAAATGATAGTCTAGTTTCATTCCTTTACACGTGGCTTTCCAAGTTTTCACATACCAGTTATTGAAGAGCCTTTCTTTTCTCCAGTGTATGTTTTTAGAGCCTTTATTGAAAATTGTTTGTCTGTGTACATGTGGTTTTATTTCTGGGCTCTCAATTCTGTTCCATTAGTCTGTGCATCTGTTTTTCTGCCAATACTATGCTGTTTTGATTATTGTTGCTTTGTAGTGCAATTTGAAGTTAGGGAGTGAGGCACTTTGGACTTTGTTCTTTTTTCTCGGGATTGCTTTAGCTATTAGGGGTCTTTTGTGGTTCCATACAAATCTGATAATTTTTTTACTTTATATCTTTAAAAAAAGACGTTGGGATTTTGATGAGGATTGCATTAAATCTTTATATTTCTTTCAGTAATGTGGATATTTTAACTATGTTGCTTCAATCCATGAACACGAGTATCTTTCAATTTCATTGTGTCTTTTTCAGTCTCTTTCAATAATGCTTTGTAGCTTTCAGTATATAGGTCCGTCACATCCTTTGTTGTTTATTTCTAGGTATTTTTATTCTTTTGTTGCAGTTGCAAAAGGAATAGTTTTTCCCATTTTTTTTTCTGAAATTTTATTGTTAGTATATAGGAATACAGTGAATTTTTGTACATTGGTTTGGTATCCTGCAATTTTACCATATTTGTATATTTTTTCTAATAGTTTTTTGGTGCAGTCTTTGGGGGGGTTTGTTTATGGTTTTTTATTATTTATTTTTATATAAAGAACCATGTTATCTGCAAAAGGTTACAGTTTTACTTCTTCATTTCTAATTTGGATGTCTTTTATTTCTTTCTCTTGCCTGATTGCTCTGGCTAGGACTTCAGTACTATGTTGAATGAGTGGTGAGAGTAGACATCCTTGTCTTGTTGCTGATCTTAGAGGAAAAGCTGTTAGATTTTCACCTTTGACTACGATGCTGTGTGGCTGAGGATTTGTCATATATGGTCTTTATTATGTTGAGGTACTTTCCTTCTCTACACATTTTAATTAATATGTTAAAACTCACTTATTATGATGTTTTTTGAGGACACTTCTCATAGAGGCCCATCCAGAATGTACAAACTTCAAAAAATATTTGCTTATTTCTGGTTATAATTAGAATACATGTGCTAAAGAAATTCAGGTAATATAGAAATGAAGAACGTGCAAATTTCATGCCCCTGGAGTTATGTGGAGCGTGGGAATGGAAAGGTATGGAATAATGATTAAGGACACCTGTAGCATATATATGTTGATAAGAAAAACAGTAGTTTTACTTTAGTTCACTTCAGAGCACCTGCTGTGAAATGATTATTTTAGGACGTTTTAATTTAAAGTCAAGATAGAGAAGCAAGCTCAGTGATTTATGCAGTTGTACTTGGCAATATCTAGTAAGCTCATCAGAAAGATACATTTTGTTCCCAGCCCTGAGAGGCTATTTTTTGTGTACATATAATATTGAACACCATGGTGAACCTATCTCCAGTAGTTGTATAGAATTACAGAGGCCTTCTATATATGTTTTTATTTTGGTCCTATTTTTTTTAAAGTCTCAAATCCTGATTTACCCTTCTCATGATGTTGAAGTGATGTTACCCTTGTATTTAGTTATTCAACAAGTGTCTTCTTTAAAGTATAAAGTATACATTTTTCTTTCTTGTAGTAGGCCTGTATTTTTTTTTTTTTTAATTGGTTTGTTTTCCTAGCTCTGGTTGTTTTCCTTCTTTCCTTAAGGGTCTGTCCTGTTCCACCTAGCCACTCACTGTTGGAGTTCTTCTAGGCCAAGCTCTAGGCCTCTTTCTTTACTCTATGTTTTCTCCTAGGCTTCTCTTCTAAGCCCAATGTTTCAGTAGCTATGAATGTAGCATGATGTGCTGATGCAGACACCGGCCTGCGGTGTCCGCAGCATCATGGCTGAGACACGAGACAAATTCACACGGACTACCAAGGCCTGTGGAGGAAAAGGCAAGGCATGGCCACTCTCTCAAGGGGAGAGTGTCTTGGAATGCCTTGGCCACTCTCTCAAGAGGACAACAAGCCCACCCTTGCCTTGACAGGCTTTTATTGCTTTTCTGGGTACATTACATGGAGGATGGTCCTCATTTACTATGCACAGGTTAGCTGTGGGTGATTACCTTTTACAGATAACAAAGGAAAGAATGTTGCTAATTACTTCAAAGAGAAGGATGTTACAGATCCAGGGGAAAAGTGGTTGAACTGGTTACGCTCCATACATGGAAAGTTTAACACAGACTTTAGGAAGTTACTTTAGAGAAATGCAGTAAACGCTTGCTGCCTCAATCCAGAGTGAGGGAGTTTTAGCAAAAGCAGGTCTCATAGCAGCCTACATACAGTACAGGCCTGATTCCCCACAGGAAAACCTATCTGTGGGCGTGGGCCCCATGGCGGGCGCTCTCCACTGGCCCCTCCGAGTGGGAGCCGGGCCCATGCCACGCAGAATGGTCTCCTATAATCAGATTTATTATCTCTAGCTCTGTCTTCTTTGACCCGTTTCTCACTTTGTTGACCCGTTTCTGTGTGCACGTTTTAAAGGCATGCCAGCTGTCAGTCTTCATATCACGACTGAAACGTGCTCTCCCACTAGTGCCTGGCTGCCTTCCAGTGGTCCCGCTTTTGAGTAGTATGATCCATCGTATATTTATTACGTAAGGCGGAAACCTAGCCATCTTTCTTGCTAGGTCCTCTTTCATTTCCTTTTCTTCCCTTAAAAGGACTCTTTCCTCACTATGCTAGGCAAAGCTAATTGTTGTAGACTAGCCACCTAGCTGGTCTCTGTGCATATTTTAAACTTTGTATACTTCTCTCTCCATTCACTTTCTCCCTATTGCTCCCTGAACCTACTGTAAGTAGGTTTTTGCCCCAACCATTCCACTGAAACTGCTCTTGTCAAGGACACCAGTGACACCTTTATTGCTAAAACCAGTAGTCAAGTCTCAACCCTTATCTTTCTTAACCATTCAACAGAATTTAATCTAATCAGGCTCTCTCTTGAAATACTTTCTTCACTTGACTCCCAAGGCACCACACTTCATCTTACCCCTTGTCTCTTACTCCTCTTCTTAGTCTCCTGCTGGTGGTTCATCATCTTCTGGCCTCTGAGTGTTGGAGTTCCAGAACCCAGCCTTGGATATTTTTTAAAGTATCCTCATCCCCGGGGACCTAATACTTTTAAGTATTTTTTTCCTCTGGTCACTCTCAAACCTATAGACTTCTGATGCTGTTACATAAACAGCTGCCTACTCTGCATCTCCACCTGAATAGCTAATAGGCATTCAGATATGACACATTCAAAACTAAGCCTTGGATGATCTCTCTAAACCGGCTGTTCCCCTGTTCTTCCCCATCCCAGTTAACTGACTCGGTGTTCACTTTGTTCTTCCAGTTTCTGAGGTCAAAACTCTTGGTGTCATTCTTGACTTAGCTCTCTTTCTTTTATATCCCACATCCACTTTAGCAGCAAGGATCGTTGCCTGCGCTTTGAAAACAAATCCGGGATCCAACCACTTGTCTAAACAGCTCCTTGTACCATGTTGGTCCAAACCAGCGCCATTTTTACCTTGATTGTTTCAGTAGCCTTTCAGCTTGTATGCTGCTTCTGTCCTTGATCCCTTCAGTATATTCTTAATATTGCAGTGGTTTTTCTTAAAATTACATGAGACTATGCCACTTCTCTGTTCAGATCCATGAAGTATCTTCCTATATTAGAATTCAAACCAAAGGCCTTACAAGAGCTTACAAAACACCATCAGAACTGATTGCCATCTTCGCTCTTATGTTGCACAAGTTTCTTCACTCTAATCCAGTCATGTTTGCTCATTCTTGTTTCTCAAACATGCCAGGCATAGCCAAACCTCAGGACCTTTGCATTTGCTACTCTCTCTGACTACAACCCTTCACTTTAATACCTGCATATTTCACTTCCTCATCGCCTTCAGGTCTTGACTCTCTGGTGAGCCTATTTAAAACCGTAAATCCCTTACCGCAAATTTAGTCCCAATAGCCTATTTTTTGTTTGCGTCATTCACCCCTGTATGCCCAGTATCTAGAACTGTATGTGTTCAAAAATATTTGTTGAAAATATGCAGGGCAGCCAGGTTAGGGGCAGATCATTAAGGAGTTTTATATCATGCTGCAAGGAGGGAAATGAATTACCACTGAATAACTTTAAGAAAGTATTCCAATCAGAATTTATTTTAAAATATTAAAAGCAGAAACCTCAACTCTGTGGAGTATGGATTAGAGCAAGGAGAGAATGGAGACAAGAAGACTAATTACTTGTTATTGAACTATTCTAGCTAGTAACAGTGGATTTGGGTGAACTGACAAGCTTTGGTACGAGGAATAGAATAGATGCTGTGAGGGTAGAGATATGTGGAAAAGAGGAGTATTCCAGGTCTTTTCTCTGAGCAAGTAGGTAAATAATAGCGACATTAATTAGAACAGAGAAGACAAGAGGAGGGACAGATGGGTCGCTTCAGAATTAGTGAGTCAGAGCTGCTGGGAGAAGCCAATGACCGTGGAGAATACGATCTGAACTGGAGGTAGATTTCAGATTATTAGAATATAATTGAGAAATCGAGACATGTAGCAAAATAATTGTCCAGTACATTTTAATGCCCCCTTCTCTTCCTTCTGAGCGTTCTATCCACCTTTCTTATAGTTTGCGCACTATAATTCTATGGAGAAATAGGGGATTTTTTTTAATGTGTAATAGTCCATTAAAAAAAAACCTCTCCTTATAATTCTCTCTTATTTTCACTTAATTTTGTAACCTTTTCCTTTTGATATTTTCTCTTTTTTTCTTTTACTCATACACTATGGTCCTTTCTTTTTTGTATAATCATTTTTTTCTCACACTTTTCTTCTCTCCTTTTACCTCTTTCTTTAAGGATCCTTATCTTGTGTTATTCCTCTCTCTCTCCATTGCTAACATTTTCTAGCCTCTTCTTCTGGGTATTTTTTAAAGTGTTCTTATTGAAGTAGGCAATGCTACTATCCATCTCTGTTTTATGGACGAGGAAGCTGAGCCCTAGGATCTCACAGCTAGTAAATGTTGAAGCAAGATGCAGCCTCAGTGAGGTAGATACTTTGGTTGAGTTCTCTCCTTCGGATCTATAAACGCCTTCTCCTTCAGATGTTTGTATTTGCTACAGAACTATTTGGATCATTTAATATAAATGGATGAATATAAATAAATAGGTAAAGTTTTATATGAATATAAAACTGAGATTAATATAGACCATAAGACATTGCATGTGTTTCTTGATTTAAATATATGTTTATATATTTCACTTAATAACATTTAAAAAAGCAGGTGCTCTGGTTTGCTTACATTTTGTAGTGTCCAGCATATACTGGACATATGCACAATTATAAACATGTTAATGAGAGACTAGGCATCATACGTTTCCTCCTTTCCCCAGCTGTTTGAGTTGGGGCCTGACGGAGGAGACCATGAGACCGACGGGGACCTTCTTGCAGAGACTGATGTGCTGGCGTATGACTGTGCTGCTAGGTAATGAGTTCTGTATCCCTCATTGTAATCCTTACAGATGATTCACGTGGAAAATTCACTATAAATGAATAAACAATTTAAAAAGGGAGTTTTAAAAATCTGCTGTGATCAGACACTTGAAATTAAATTAAATTATATATTAATAGGTAATGTGTTGTTTTTAGCAATGCTTCGTTAAAACTAATAGAATCCTTTATCTTTGTATTTCACAAGATAAATTGACTATTTCTACATTGAAGATGATGGAAATACTGTATTCATATATTTTGCACATTTTTATTTTTATGCATCACTTAGCGCCTAGTATGCTAGTGTTCTGTTGATACGATACAATTACTCACTACCTGACTTTACGTATGTAGTGTCAAATAGTCCTAGTGGGACATAATTCAGATCAACTGTATACTCTGACATCATGCATACAGTATCTGCTGGATCCTAGCACCCTTTGGGAAGACAGCCAGCTGTAGTGAAATCTCTTAGGGAGTTACCAGAATCAGGGTGTTTATTCATGAAGACTCAGGAAGTAAGAAAGTTAGATTTTATCAGTCCTCTCAGTAATCCTAAGAATTATCTCAATATTGTGTTATGACAGGCTAGTGATTGGTATTGGAATATTATGATGAGAAAAATAAATAAATTGAACTTAATAATAATAATAATAATAATAATAATAATAATAATAATATCACACTGTACTTCCCTGTGAGAGCAATGTTAAGAAAACCTTGTGTGGTGTGCATATGCTTTTTGTTAGTGAAAATCTCTATTTTCCGAAAGTGGTAGTAAGTCAATGAATTTGCTTTTAACAGGTGAACACTTTTGAAAACAATATAGTAAATCTAAAGAAAATTTTGGCTGTTTCTTCATTTGCATTAACCAATAGTAGGAGATACATTTTGAGTAATACTTAATGTTATATAAAAACAAAGATTAGAGAAATTTCAGGAAAGTTAATTGATTATTTTTTAAATATATTTTATTGATTATGGTCTTAATTGATTAATTTTTAATAAAGCCTTAGGATGCCATTGTCATTTAGCATTTATTTTTATGCATATGATTATGAGTCAAAAAATATAATGTATGATTTTGTATAGGCAATCATCTAGATTTTCATTTTTTTATTAAATCCCAGAATCCTAAGGCTAGAATGAAAGGACGTCCATAATGTTTACAGCATCTTTTGTAATTTTCTGTCTACTACTATTCTGTATTTGTCTCAGTGCTGTAATCTATCGGACATCTTGCTGTTTCACGCCCCGTTTTGTACTGTCGAACCTCCGCGAGGCTGTTCACAGCATTCTTCCCCGTCCGCTCCAGCCACAGGCAGCACAGTTCCTTCGTTCTGTCAGCTTCAACTTTGGAACACGTGTATCTCTGTCAGATGCCTTCTTATTCAGAATCCGTTCTCTCTTCCTAATTCAGTAATCATTGTTTGTGTAGCTACTGTGTGACAGACACAGTTTCAAACACTTTACCTAAATTCTCAGTCTTCAGAAGAAACTTAGGAGCTAGATACTATTTTCATCCCTACTTCAGATGGAAGAACTGAGTTCAGAGAAGATGGAGTGTTTGCCCACGGCGACGTAGCTAGCGAGGCACGGAGTTGGCCTTTGCGCTCTGGCAGTCTCACCCTGGAGGCGGTTTCTGAACGTGCGGCCTCTCGGACACTTCAGTTGAATGAATTAACTTCAAAACTAAAATTTAAAATTTCATTTTCCAACAACGCTGGCATATTTTTTAACAACAACTTTTCAAATTTTGGTCTTATTTTAATATGAAAGTATTATAACATTTAAGCAAGTTTTAAAATTCTAGATGGAGGAGGAAGAAGTGTAATGCCATCACCATGACACAAGTAAATATTATTTGTGTTCTTGTCTGGACAGTCTTGAATAAAGGGGTGTTAATATTGTTTGACAAGAATCTTATAATACAATGGATTTCATTTTTTTTTAATAGAGGATTAAAAAAATAAATGTATGTAACAGAAATGCATTGTCTTTGACTCACTGATTTTTCTCTCAGAGAAAAATATGCAATGATGTTTGATGAGCCAGTGCTCCTGCAAGCCGGGTGGTGGTACGTAGCCTGGGCTCGAGTTTCAGGGCCCAGCAGTGACTGCGGGTCCCACGGGCAAGCGTCCATCACTACCGACGATGGGTAAGCGAGATGTTTGTGCTAATCAACTCTCATTTCTGGTAGTGGGATGTTGTTTAGAAATTTCAAGAGGTTTTTTTAGTAATGTAAAAAATCTTAGGCTAGAGCATAATATGACTACTAAAATTAAATTCACATTACGTCATGCCAAATTAAAGTCTAGACAGAAAAGGGAGATAATGGGACCGTACTTCTTTGCTCTTGTCAGGTGGTATTTCTGTGTCTTTCTGGGTGTTACATTGTTTAAAAGCTTATTACTAAGTTAGAAATTGCATAGAAGACAGTGACAGTGATAGTGAGGAGTTTGGTAACCATTAAATAAGAAATATATACTTGCTATAAAGTTGGACAGCGCTTATGAAAACCATTCATACATTGCAAAGCTTCAGCAATGTGAAATGGTGTAGTGTTAATAAAATGGGGGAATGTTACTGTTTAAATTTCATGTATAAAGTGCTTTTCAGTTTCAGAAACAGTTTCATATCTATTATTTGATGTCCTCAATAACTTTGTGAAGCAGTTATTAGCCCATTTTATACGCAGAGGGTAGAGACACAAAAGGTGAAGTTATTTGCTTTCACCTTTATTATTGTGTGGCAGACCCAAATCTGGTCCTGGAGTCTCTTAGCTCTGAAGCCAGATTTCCTCATGCTCTGTGCTCTGATTCAGGTGTTTGAAGGACCACCATTGTAAGCGAAATTCAATTTATTTTTTATCATTCTTGAGTATAAACTATTTGAAAAGTTATATAATAGTTATAATAATTAAATAAATGTTATATTAAAGTTATATAATAATATATTTCATATAGTTTTGTTCAGCTCATAACAGAACTGACCAAAAATAGAACAGACTGATTTACAAGGTGAATTCCATGTTGCTGAATACTCAAGTAGAATGCTGTAGAAAAATTAAGTCTCTTACTGTATGTATGCTTTTTAACTTACTGTAAGACGACATGCTGGCAGTCGGGAGACAGGTTCCCATGTATAGTTGAACCTTGGAATATCATAGCATTTGGAAGCTACAGCTTATAGAGTATTTATTTAAGCAGCTTTTTAATTATTTGTAAGTTCAGATATTTTGTTAAAAGCTTATTGGGCTGGTGAATGTTGAGCCAGAAGGGCTAAAGAAGGGGACAGGACAGCTTCTCACCTAGTAGTTCCTGATCAGGTTCAACTCCTTGCTTTTATTGTTTAAGCCAGCAATTTTCAGCCAGTGTGTTGTAAGAACTTTTAAACATGCAGTACCTGACTGTTCAGTCAGGGGCACTGACTTTTTTTTCCCTTAGATTGTCAAATTGAAAATGACAGCAGCCTACACAACGATAAATGTCCACTGTGAATGAATCAAAATTCTACCTACATTTTTCTACCTACATTCTTTGTCAGATCAACAAAAAATATCATGTGTTTTTTGGTGTGCCACAGAATTTTAGTAATTAGTTTGTGTGCCATGAGATGAAAAAAGTTGAAAATTTCTGGATTAAGCCATTCAGATCTAGAACTAAAACAGAACCATACCTTTTTTACTTCTGTTTTTTTCCTTAAAGAATGCATCTCAATTCATTAACGTAAGACTTGGAAACGTGACTGTTAAATTACATATTTACTTCAGTGAATTTTGAACAATGTTGGCTTTGGTATCATTGTTATTTTGTTCTCTTCTTAGGGTTGTTTTCCAGTTTAAAAGTTCAAAGAAATCAAATAATGGCACAGATGTTAATGCTGGTCAGATACCTCAATTATTATACAGGTATTTAGCATATTTGTAGTTATTTAAAGGCTTCTTTTGCTGTAATGAACAAGGATCACTATAAAAAGGGAGAAATTATTTGAAGCATTCAGCAAATTATAACAAATTTAACAAAAAAATTTAATATTTTACCCTGGCTGGTGTAGCTCAGTGGATTGAGCGCGGGCTGGGAACCAGAGGGTCCCGGTTCGATTCCCTGTCAGGGCACATGCCTGGGTTGCGGGCCGGGTCCCCAGTGAGGACCATGTGAGAGGCAACCATACATTGCTGTTTCTCTCTCTCTCTCTGTTTCCCTCCCTTCCCCTCTCTCTAAAATAAATAAATAAAAATAAAATTTAAAAAAAAAATTTAATATTTTGTATATTTTTAAACTTTCTACATCAAGCTTTTTAAACTCTACCTCATGACTCAGATTATCTGTGTTATGCCAGTGACAATATTTTAATGACGTATACAGTGTGGGGCAAAAGTAGGTTTACTTTTAAAAATGAGTATGCGAAAATTTGTTCTCATGTTATTATTTATTAATTATTGTATTATTTTCCATATGAACAACTGTAAACCTACTTTTGCCCCACCCTGCATTTATCATTTGTCTGGATTTTACCAGTATCCAAGTGTTATAAACTAATAAAATCTGTCCTGGCGAAGCGACATGAGGTGTTGGAGAAGCGAGATCAGAGTGAGAGACGAGGGCTTTGGTGTCGGCCCGACTGGTTTGCTGCAGTCGCGTGTGTTTCTGTTGGTCATCGTGTGAAGAAATGAATTGAAAAATTCCGTACTGCTGGAGATTTTCCACCTTCACTTCAAATATCAAATAATAACTTGCTTATGTATAATATTTATTGTATTTACTGTTATTTAGAATTTTAACTTATGGTGATAGGGACCTATGAAAGCACATGCTTATGTCTGTCTACTTCTAGAAGATTACTGCAATAATTTTTAGAACGAAGTATGCAAATAGATAGAAAAACGTCACTAAAAATGTCATTCTTTAAGTAGTAAAAGTCACAAGAAATACTTCTAGAGTAGTAATTCTCTGTCTCCCATATCTTCCTTTCTGGTAATCACTTTTAAGGATCTGGATGATATGAATAAACCTCACTTCTCCCAAGAAGGGATTTTTGTTTGTGTTTATGCTCTTTATTATATGTAATATTTCTAACATGTAGCATTATGAACATAACAAGTTGTTTGGACTACTGGTTGCACTTGTTGAATAACTTTTAAATACTAGAATTTAACAGTGGCATTAGTACAGAACATAAGTTATACATGTTGTCTGGTAAGAGATTCTCTACTATCCGTTCTAACAAAGGTGGGATTTAAATGATGAAATACTCATGTGCTAAAAATTTTGCTTAGCATTGGAAAATATTTCTAAGAAGCCCTATATTGGCATTTTACCTAACAGAAATATTTAAATGTATAATTTAATTATTTCACTATTGCAAAATATATATTTTGAGAGGAAAAATGTCACTGGCATTTCCAGCATAAATTTGTGTGTGTCTGCTACCTTCAGACTTCCGACCAGTGATGGCAGTGCTTCAAAAGGCAAACAGCAAACCAGTGAACCTGTACACATTTTAAAGAGATCTTTTGCAAGAACCGTCTCAGTGGTAAGCCATTTTAAACAATTTCAGTGTGTTTATCCGGCGCTGTTTCCTTTTGATGTTTAGCATTTAGCTACTCTTCTAACACTCTATTTCAGCATAGCTTTATGAACTCAGATTTGTTTTTGTATTAGCATTGACATTCATTCCACGCCAAAGAGTATGAACTTCATGCATTCGGAAAATAGAAATTGCGACTGATTTTAACATACCTTGCTATTTCTGAAATAACTGGTGAATTTTCTAATAAGTCATGTATATATATGGGTATATATATATATGGGTATATATGCTGAAGCAGTTAGAAAGTGAAGGAAAACTTAAGGATGGTATTGCCCGCACAATGTTATTTTAATGCTTTAGGAACTAAATAGAAGTATCTCATGTCTAACTAGGGATTTATTGAACTACTTGACATCACCATTCTACATTTAAAGATGCAGCATGCTCTATTGAGACTTACTCTGTAGAATGAAAAGTCAACATGATGTAATTGAAATATCATAGTATGTTTCTTAGGAAGTCTTGCTTTTTCATTTATTAGTTGAGGATGATTATGCAATTTATCTACATACACTACGTCATATTGTCATTATGAGTTTTTAATGACATAAGGGATCCAAAAATTCTTTTTAAATTCTAAGGTACTATGTAGATGTGATTTATTAATGTAGCTGGTAGTCTGTCCTATTAGTAAAAGGCAAAGGGAAATGTGTTTTTTTATTAGTTTTTTAAAACACAAAATTGATACATATCCCTGGGTAGGAGTAAGGTAAAGTAGACATAAAACAAAAACTAAATGTATATTAAAGTTTTTTCCCCCATCACGCTGTTATTACTATATATAACTACTATTTACATTTTGATATATATCCTTCCAGCTATTTTTTATATATACACATTTATTAATCTGCATTTGCAGTGTGCTATTTACTTTCTTATTTGTGTTTGATCATGCCTCAAGTTTCGTATCTTCAAAAATTTTATACTATGGCCCTGGCTAGTGTAGCTCAGTGGATTGAGTGCAGGCTGGGAACCAAAGGGTCCCGGTTCGATTCCCAGTCAGGGCACATGCCTGGGTTGCAGTCCAGGTCCCCAGTGAGGGCCATGTGAGAGGCAACCATACATTGCTGTTTCTCTCCCTCTCTTTCTCCCTCCCTTCCCCTCTCTCTAAAAATAAATAAATAAAATCTTAAAAAATAATTTTATACTATACTCTGTGGACATATTCCATATTAGTATATTTGGTTCTATTTCAATCTTTTCTAATGTTTGCATCATATTCCATAGAATAGTAGGACAGTAAGTCTGCACTTCACATTGCTGGTAGGTTCTGTGCCTTAAGCTAAATGATGTATAATGAAGCCAATTTTACCGTACGCTAATTGATATAAAGAGTTAAACTCCCACACATCTTATCATGTTAAAACAAAATGATGTTTGAATGAAATGATGTTATTTGAGGGCCCACAGTATTATACCTTATTCGACTGTATTCCTATCAAAAAACTGTTGGCTTCTCATTTTTTGTTGTTATATTCATACATATGTGTCTTTGATTATTTATTTACTTATGTCAATATTTCTATGGAAGTGTGCTCATTTCAGTTTTGATATAATATGCCGAATTGGCCTTCCAAAAGAACTATCGCAGTTTACAGAGAATATGCTTTGGATGAGAGACTGCTAGGCTTTTGGCTCCTTGGTAACTTGGATCCTTTGTTATCAAGATCAGGATTGTGCCCTGGCTGGTGTGGCTCAGTAGATGGATCGAAGGGTCATTGGTTTGATTCCCAGTCTAGGGCACATGCTGGTTTTGGGGCTAGGTCCCCAGTAGGCGGTGCACGAGAGGCAAGCACACATTGATGTTTCTCTCCCTGTCTTTTACCCTCCCTCCCCATCTCTAAAAATAAATAGATAAAATCTTTAAAAAAAATCAGATTTGCTATCTTTTGATCCAAATAAATATATATGATTATATTGAATTTTTTTAGTGACTTTTTTTCTGTATCTGGTAAATTTTTTTTTATATTTATGTCTAAGTGGTCTTGTGGTCATTAGGTAATTTTAATCTTTATATAGGAAACTTATTCAATCATTTATTTAAAAAGTTAAGGTATAAACTCTTTCTTTTTGGTATTATTACACTAGAGGACTACAATTTGGCAGGGATAAGGGAATAAGTTCTTTGCTTTAAGATTCATCTGTGGTAGTATCCATCATCATGCAAATGCGATAAAACCTGAAGACCAATAGAACTACAGTGGTGCTTGTACCTCCATAAACCCGTATTTTAGAATTTTAAATCCACATAAGAATTTTTTAGTATTTTTATAGTCAGTTTTTATATTCCATTAACTTATCGATATTTGGCTTAGTTTATATTATAAAATTTAATATGTAGATACAGAGTAAATTTTTTGATATCACTAATATCTTATACTAAAATGCTTTATTATATTCAATAATTATTCAAGTGGTTACAGTACTTGTGGTTTATTTTCACATTACTACCTTGAAAATGTAGAGTTTAATTTTCCTTTCAAGTAAACATGTGTTTATAAGTGATTTTATTTTTTCATAATTATATGATAAACTAGCTAGATTGGTAGCAAGGAAACTTAAAAATGTGTTTGTAAATAGGGAAATACGGAAGAATGTTGTTTTTATAGATGCCTAACTACCATTTTGGTCAAGCTTCAAAGATGTTCCTCGTGGTAATTTAATGAGTGAGCTAATAAAATGTCTGTTGTTTGGGCTACCAAAACTTTGTAAAGAACTTCAACACAAAGTTTTGAAATTGATTGTCATCTTTCCATTTGATTCAACACACAGTATCATTTGAACTAATTGTTTTCCATTTCTTCATATTCTGGATTAGGAATGTTTTGAGTCATTGTTGAGTATTCTTCACTGGAGCTGGACCACCCTAGTCTTAGGAGTTGAAGAACTTAGAGGATTAAAAGGATTCCAGTTTACAGCTACACTTCTAGATTTGGAGAGGCTGCGCTTTGTGGGTACCTGTTGTCTGAGGTTATTGCGTGTCTATACCTGTGAAATTTACCCAGTGTCAGGTATGATGCATTTTTTAAATGACTTTGGGAAGAAAATATTTGAGACTTAAGAAGGTATATGTAGGGATAGCCAAAAACTTTAAGATCCCTTGGTGAACACACAATATATTATGTAGATGATGGATTATGGAATTGTAGGCCTGAAACCTATATAAATTTTATTAACCAATGCCACTCCAGTAAATTCAGTTCAACTTTTTAAAAAAAGATCCCTAGCTGCCTTTAATGCTTATATACTGATTATAAAGAGTAAAATACCTTACATGTCATTCTGAAAACAAAAAATCATGTTAGGCTAAAATTAAATAACGAAGTGCTATTTTAAGCAGATTCTGTCAATAGAATATTTTGGATAACTGATTTGGACTTACATACTGAAACTAGTGTTGTGTTCTGTTTTTCTATGTGGATTTTAAAAAGAAATAATCTTGGACCACAGTCTCTAAATTGTTTCCTCTCTAGGTTATGAGTACTTGTGATTTTTAGCTATATAAGAAATTACTAGAATTATATTGAATGTTTTCCTGCAAATTTTTTATTCTATTTAATTACCAATCTACTTTGTTTCCTTAAAGCTACAGGTAAAGCAGTTGTAGAAGAAACTAGCAAATTGGCAGAATGTATTGGAAAAACCAGAACTTTGTTAAGGAAAATTTTATCAGAAGGAGTTGATCACTGTATGGTGAAACTGGATAATGATCCTCAAGGATATCTCAGTCAGCCCTTGAGTCTCCTAGAGGCCGTCCTTCAGGAGTGCCATAACACCTTCACTGCCTGCTTCCACTCTTTCTACCCAACGCCGGCCTTACAGTGGGCCTGCCTGTGCGACCTGCTGAACTGCTTGGACCAGGTAATTTAAGTGTCTAGAATGTTCTTTGAAAATATGATCTATTAGTTAATTCTCTTCAAGAAAATAAATAACAATTGCCTCAATCTTTCTAACTTTTATAAAAGGTAAGTTAGGAAATCAGTTTGGAGTATGTGATTTCATAATCAAAGTTCAAAAAAATTTTGTTTACTTTATCATTTTTTAGTTGTAAAATTGGCAGGCATAATGTACAGCTGCCGATTTGTTCTTTGAATCTATGAGTGAGTGAGTGTGTGAGAAAGAGAAAAAGAACCGTAGTGAATGAGCATGTGAGAGGCAGGAGAGCCCTAGCGGTGCAGCCGCCGCCTCCCCATATCTGCAGAACAGTCAGGAGAGAGCTGTGAGCTGTGAGCGAACTTGCGTGCTGGCTTCCTTTATTTCTTCGTTCCTTCATGAGGAAACCACACCCCTCATAAACGTGTATGCCCCACAATACGGTTTCAAAACACCTGAGGCAAAAATCTTATAGAACTAAAGAGAGAAAGAGACAAATTTGTATTGATAGTTGGAGACCTCAATATTTTTCAGTAATTAATAGAACAACTAGACAAAAAATCAGAAGGGGTACAAGAGATTTGAACAACACTATCAACCTCCTTGGTCTAATTGACATTTAAAAAACAGAATGTGCAGCCCTGGCTGGTGTTGCCCATTTGGTTAGAGCATCCTCCCATGACCAAAAGGTTGCAGGTTCGATTCCTGGACCGAGTGGTATGGAAGACAACCAATCAATGTTTCTCTCACATCAATATTTCTTTCTCTCCCTTCCTTTATTCCTCTCTCTAAAAAAAAAACAATTAGCCCTGACTGGGGTAGCTGAGTGGATTGAGCATGGGCCTGTGAACCAAAGGGTCACCAGCTCGATTACCAGTCAGGACACATGCCTGGGTTGCAGGCCAGGTCCCCAGTTGGGGGCACCCAAGAAGCAACCACACATTGATGTTTCTATTCCTTTCTTTCTCCTTTCCTTCCTCTTTTTCTGAATAAATAAATAAATAAATTCTTTTTAAAAAATTTAAAAAGCGAATAAAGAGAGAAAAAAAATTTAAAAAGTAATGAAAACATGACCTCAGGTGAGGTTGAAATAAATAAATAAATAAATAAACAATGCACAAATACAGTATACATATTCTTTCCAAGTATACATATAATATTCACAAAGATAGGTCATAGATCATATGGTAGGACATAAAGTGTCTTAGACTATTTCACAGGACTAAAATCTTAAAGTGTGTTCAGAGTACAATAGAATTCAATTAGGAATAAATAACAAAATGTATCAAAGAAGGTACCAAATATTTGGAAAATAGACAACACTTCTGAGTAACCCGTGAATCAGAGAAGGAATCCAAAGGAAATTAGAAAATATTTCACACTGAAAGATAAATATATAACACATAAGAATTTGTAAGAAATAGGTAAAACACTGCTTAAGAGAGGAAATGTGTACTTTTAAATTCTACTATCAGCAAAGAAAGGTTTAAAACCAATGATCTAAGTTTCTACCTTAAGAGGCCAGAAAAAAAGAGCAAATGAAATCTGAAGAAAGTAACAGAGAGAGGAAGGAAATAATAAAGATAAGAATAGAAATTAGTGAAATAGTAAATAGAGAAAATTAATAAAGTCAAAAATTGGTTCTTTGAAAATAAGACAAAATTTAAAAATGCCTAGAAAGTCTGATTGAGAGACTAGTGAGAAAGAAAAAACACAAATAAAATGGGGAATATCACTGTAGATCCACCAGACATCAAAATGATATTAAGGGAATATTATGAACAATTTTATGCTAATAAATTATAACTTAGAATAAAATAGAAAAATTTCTTGAAAACTATAACTTAAACAAAACTTGCACAACAAGAAATAAACCTGAATTGCCTTATATCCATTAAAAATTGATTTCATTATCAAAGACTACCACAAAGAAAACTCTAGTCCCAGATATTGTCATTGGAAAATTCTTTTAAACAAGCCAGAGAGAAATACTACCAACCTTTTACAAACTCTTTAAAAAATATAGGAGGCGACACTTCCCAACTAATTCATCAAGTTAGCTTTATCCTGATACAAAAACTTGACAGAGCTATTAAAAGATAGTGTAGACAAATACAACTCAGAAACATAGATGGGAAAGTTATTGACAATATTGTCAAGTCAAATGTAACTATATAAAAAATGTATCATATCAAGTAGAGCTTATCTTAGAAATGCAAGAGTAGTTTAACATTCAAAAGTCAATGTAAATCACTATATTACCTGAATAAAGAAGGAAAATTATATGATCTCGATAGATACAGAGAAACTATAGTTGACCCTTGAACAATGTGAGGGTTAGGTGCACCGACCACCCACACAATCAAAAATCCATATATAACTTAGGTCAGCGTTTCACATACACAGGTTCCCAGCCACAGATCGAAAATAGTCATTGACAAAGTCAGCATTTATTCAGTGATGAAAGTTCAGCAAACTAGGATTTAAGGAAACTTCCTAAATCTGATAAAGGATATCTACAAAAAGACCTACATCTAACGTCAAAATGAATGGTGAAGTATTGATTGCTCCCCTAAGTTTGGGAAGAACACAGAGGTATCTTGTTCTCCACTTGTACTCATTGTTGTACTGGAGTTTGTGGGGCCCCATCCCACCGTCACCCTCTCACACTAAAGGTTCACTGACATCAGTCACCAGGGTCTTCTAGCCTAGTGGAAGGGTGTTCGGTCATAACGTCTGGGAGGCAACTTTGTTTTCATTTTATTTTATTTCTTTCAGCTGTGTACATACTGAGTATTTTTCTTGTCATTCCAAATTGCGGTAAGAACGTTTTCTGAGTGCGGAGTGTAATATTCATTATAGGCACAATGTTACTTAGCAGATCTCTAGCACTCGTCTTTCATGGATAAAGGCTACTGACTAGGTTAACTTTAACAAACACTTTTAGAACGTTGTTTTACTGTTAGCCTGTCTCTGTGACACACGTTTGATGAACAAAGTAATGTGTACATGGAATATACAAATTCCTTCATGAATTAGGATATCCTGTGTTGATAAGTTTTTTGTTTTTTTTTTTATTTTATTTTTTTTATTTATTTATTTTTAGAGAGAGGAGAAGGGAGGGAGACAGAGAGGGAGAGAAACAGCAATGTCTGGTTGCCTCTCACATGGCCCTCATGGGGGGCCCGGCCCGCAACCCAGGCATGTGCCCTGACTGGGAATCAAACCGGGACCGTCTGGTTCCCAGCCCGCGCTCAATCCACTGAGCTACACCAGCCAGGGCCTGTGTTGATAAGTTTTTAATTCTCATATTTGCTAATTTTTCCTGAATAAACTATGCAGTGTGATGACATAATTTTGTGACCTTAGTGAGATGTTATTAACATCAGTGAAATGTTATAGTAGGATAGAATTATAATTTAAATTGTTATTTGAGGAAAATAGTTTCAATGCTTGTTACTGGAAATGCCTTTGATATACTGTATTTTTTGGACTATAAGATGCACTTTTCGCCCCAAATTTGGGAGGAAAATGGGGCTGCGTCTTACAGTCTGAATGTAGCTGAATTATAGTCTGAATTTATTTATGTTACTAAATATTTTACTACATTTTTTGCTTCAAAAATTTTTTTTCCTATTTTCCTCCTCTAAAACCTCATTGCATCTTGTGGTACAAAAAATGTGGTATACTGATAGTGCTGGAAAGGACCGATTCTGAAGATACGTGAATATATATATAAACTCATTTACTGGATAACAGGAGGGTGATTTTTCTTGATCATATTTAATAGGTTTCACCTTCTTTGGGTGGTAACTTAAATGTGTTTAAAAGTATTGATGTAACATTATCCTTTAACAAGATACTTACAGTGATTGAATTCTAGAAAATTTTGGTATGATTTAAAAGAGTGTTTACCTTTTATATATCCAGAAACTTGGATTATACTGATGCAGTATTTCTTAGGTGGGGTACATTTTTTGTTTTCAAAAGGATATCCAAGAAGCAAACTTCAAGACATCAAGTAGTCGACTTCTAGCAGCTGTTATGTCAGCTCTGTGTCACACTTCCGTTAAGCTGACCTCTATCTTCCCTATTGCCTATGATGGAGAAGTGCTGCTGCGATCAATCGTTAAACAAGTGAGCACAGAGAATGACTCAACACTAGTTCACCGGTTTCCCCTTTTGGTAGCACATATGGAGAAACTCAGCCAGGTAGGTCCTCTTCTGAAGTATCCCTTATAGTGAAGCAATAGAATGTGAATGGAAACATACTTAGCCTAGTGTTTATTCTTCTGTATCAGTAAATATCCTTACAAGATTATTAGGTGTTTCACAAGAAGAACTAAAATTAAGAAAAAATTTCTCATGTTTACCTGTGAGTAGTCTTTTTTCTCTAATTATTTATTTAGAGATTAACCTATAAGAAATTATGAGAGTTATATAATGACTTCCTGTATATTTGTTTTTGGCTGAACATTTGAAACTTGCAGTGACTATAAGAAAGTTTTATATTCTAATATAATATTTTATATTACCAATATAGAATTCTAAGGAAATAATTAACTTTTAAAACATTTTTATAACATTTTGTTACATTAAAATAAGCATTATAAAACAATAGTCATAGAAATATTCTCTAATAACTGCTTCTGGTTTATTAAAAAGCACTATGGAGAAAAATTAACAAATACACATGAAAATTATATATAATTCCTCCCAAGTTAATGAGAACTAATCTTTAAAATAAAGATAAACAAGGAATAGAAAATAGAAACATTATTGTACAATAACAGTTTTCTGTTGACTGAAGCAACTGAAAAATTAAGAGAAAAATTTTAATGACATTTAGAAACAGAAAGGATAATAGCAGAATTGGAAGAAAATTTCCAGAGTCAATATAATACCTTTGTAAGATCTCAGTAAAAATAATAAAAGTACCTATAACAGGACTTTAGAGTAAGGCAGCATGGGAAAAATTTCAGTCTTATAATTAAGTGTGAATGAAAGTTCTTTTGAGGTTATCAACTTATTTGTAAAAAATTTGGAAAAATAATTTCCTATAAAGTGCTATGCTGGTGAGACCATGTGAAAACCTGTTAAACTTGTAGTTTATGGCATTATGTAATTAGTGTAAGTAATCTTTTTCTTCACGTGATTCAGCAAGCATTTATTGTTCATCTTCTATTTACTGGAATTTTAATTAGCTACTAGTTAACACAGGAGTGAAAAAATAAACACAGCTCTGAAATTTGGGCATATTGTTACAAAATGTTAATTCAGTGCAATGAGTATTTGCAAATTATCTGGGAAAATAACTTGAAGACTAAAGCTATATGTGTATTTAAAAATATTTAAAACCTTAATTAGAGGCTTAACTGTGCATTATTAAGTGAAATAGTTGAATTTAGATACACTGATTTGACAGATTATGGTTTAGTCTTTAAAAATAACTATATACACATTCAATATCAAGGCAGATGTTTTTAAATTTAAAAAAATCAACCAAAAGTGTGTATGCTTTATGATGACTAACTGTAAAAATATGTATGCAAAAGGCATATATTTTGTAGTATGTATGTAATACATATTCTGGAAGAGAATACTGAGAAATGGAAATAATGCTTTGGCGATAAAGTTTTGAGTATTCTGTGGTTTTCTTTTGGACTTCCTGTAGTGTTGCAGTATTTTCTTGAAAAATATAGTAAAATTTACTTTATTCACTTTTTAAATTATTTTAATAATATTTTTATTTATTAATTTGAGAGAGAAAGAGAAATGTTCATTTGTTGTTTTACTTATTTATACATTCATTGGTTGATTCTTGCATGTGCCCTGACCAGGGATGAAACCTGCAACCTGGGTGTATTGGGATGACTCTCTAACCAACTAAGCTACCCAGCCAGGGCCCAACAATATTTTTAAAACATTTTTAGAGAACTACTAACATTTGATGATTGTTAAGAATTAGTAAATGTATATTTGTACATCTATCTATATCCCGATTAGTATTCTTCTACCCTCTTTTTATGGATATTATAGAGTTCTACCATTTGAATGTAGCATAATAATTATAATCAAGTCTTTATACATATATTTATATTTCCCATATTTCAGTATTTTAAACAGTGCTGTTGAAAATATCATTGACTAAAATTTTATGTATATTCACACTGATTTTTTCTAGGATAAATTTTTAGGAGTAGAAATTCTTAAGTCAAAGGAAAGAATGTTAAGACTTTGTTACAAATTGACAAAATACCTTCCAGAAACCTAATGTCAGCTTGTATTTCCCACCACTAGTGAATAAAATCACCTTTTCTAAAACTTTTGTGGCTGGTGATGTGCTAATTTTTCTTTTTTCTTTTTGGTCTTCTAACAAAAGCATATTGACATAATGAACTCCATGTTAAGATTATATGGGAAGCTTCTTGTTTTAATCTCATCAATCACTAATTAGAAAATTAGTGGGCATAACTAAGTAAGCACAGTCCACTTATCCCTCACCCCTTTCACTCCAAGTAAAGTCCTTCCTACAAGATTATTGATCATTGAGGACAATTGGGGATTGAGTTTTATCAAAAGCTGACTTTCTGAGATGTTCCAGAAAGTGAAGTTTCTGGGGAATGAAAGTGATATAGGGATAAAAGAATTATCATTTTAACAAAATTAATAATTGATTATTTTAAAGACAGGAAAACCAATGACATGAGAAATTGACCAAAATGTTATGGTGATCTTGTTCAAATGGATAATACAAATAACTTAAAGATGGAAGATGATCTCTAAGTGACTTATTTTTTTCAGCCTAGATTGTACATTAAGGAAGACATTGAAAGTGATTTATAATAATGCTCTTGATGACTTTAACTAAAAATTTACTTACTTTTCTCTAATAGACTGAAAGTATATTCTTTTATGTACTTGATTTGTCTTTGGAAGAGTGATAACAACTTTATGATCCTTTTCCACCCTGAAATTTTATGAATTTATAAAACCTGTTGAATCTGAATGTGTAGTATAGCTTATAAAACAGTGTGGAATATAATAAGTATTGTGGAAGAATTTGTTTGCTCAGGAGCCCACACGGTAATTTCGATCTCTGAATCATAGCAGAGAGTTCCCTGATTTTACAGATGAAGTTGAGTCACTGTGAAGAAACTGAAGCTAGATCCAAATTGCTTGATCCCCTAGTCCACAGTAAGGCTGAAAGGGTTGGTGGTCACAAGTGGCCCTTGATGACATCAGGTGCATTTTGCTCTCTGTCCACACGGGCTAAGAGATACTGAGAATGGTAAAGAAGATAAATAATATTTGTGCTGGGTATCAATTAAAATCCATTAATCACCTTTTTCCTTTTTTCTGGGAAAAAGGTATTTTCCCATTGGTCTTTAATGGCATTCTTTAATTTCTTGAGCTTTTTTCATTGGCAGGGGTTGGAATTTTTCTCTCTTCATGTATAAAGTCAAATACATAGAAGTTATAAAATTGTATAGGAGTAGTTGTAGTAGAATTTCATACTTTTTATGACATACATGTACAGAAACATTTTTGTTAGAAAATGGATTTGTGCAGACTACAATATATCTTAGCCATTTTACCTCCAGGTATACCAGAAATAATTATCTGAGATTGGAATCTTGACCATAGAGAAAACTTTTTAAATGGGAAGAGTTTTATTCTATTTTTCACGAAGAATTATTATTGAAAAGTTAAAAGAATAAGTAAAAATGACAAAAAGCTAATAAAACATACCTTATAAATGTGTAGTACTTATGACACACAGAGCCTAATAATTCAAAAAGAACTTCTAAGTGAAAAGTAGATACAATGACTCCACATACAGCTGGATAGATTTATGAGCATAGACTCTGGTCTGAATTTTAAGGCTTTCATCTAGAAAGAGAAGATTTTGAAATTGAGTGCTCATTTGAAGGAAATAAAGCAGTCGCTTGGAACTTCTTTTCCCCATGTACCATAGAGTGAGGAGAATATCTCAGGGATGACAAGCTTCCGGGAAGTTCTGGAGAAAATGCTGGTGATCGTGGTGCTCCCAGTCAGGAACAGCCTGCGGAGAGAAAACGAGCTGTTCTCCTCCCACTTGGTCTCCAACACCTGCGGGCTGCTGGCCAGCATTGTCAGTGAGCTGACAGCTTCCGCCCTGGGCTCTGAGGTGAGCTTTTATTCTGAGATTGGATAATAAGCACATGATTAAACTTCCCACATAGTTTTCTTTTTTCGTATAGTTTGGCTTCATAGAAACTAATTTCAATCCCACTGTGGTTTTTTGTTTTCTCTTTCTTTTTTTGATTTAATCTTTATTGTATTTTTTTCCTATTACCATTTAGTCCCCTTATATCCTCCTCTCCGTTTTTGCTTAAAAAAAAAAACCCTTTAAGCTAGCTAGACTGTTTTCCCCTTCCTCATATCTCTTCTCTGCTTTTATTTGCTTCCTTCACCAGTTTGCCAAGGATGTTATAGTAATGCAAAATACAAGTATATACATTTTTCTCTTAGCTGCTCCATAGCACAGCCCCACTGCCATGTCCCAATAAAAACAAAAGTAGTTTGCATTGCTGCATAATGAGTAATGGAAGTAGGCCTACTACTAAACATAATGTGGCAAAGGGAAAGCGGTTCAAACCTTGGCTCTGCCCACTTGATTGACCCTAGACAAATATGTAAGTCACAAAGTGTTTTTTAACATAGTAAAATGTAAATAACAACATTTATTATTCTATTTTTCTGTGTACAGTTCAATTACATTAAGTACGTTCATATAGTTGTATAGCCATCATCAAAAAGTTTTAAAAGGATCAAATATTATGTTTAAGAAGACCATTTTGAAACATTTTAAAGTACCTTTACATTTTGTAAAGTAACATATTTCACTATTTCACTACCCTACAATATCTGTTTTATAAGTCATCTAATCATTTTGGCTGAATTTGGTAAATGATGCTGTTTTTTTCCCCCAAAAGCAGATAGTACATTGGTTTTGAAAATTGTGTCATAATATGAATTATATCATTCCAATGAATATTTAATAACTAGCATATAATCAGTGGTTCCAAGTCTTAGGGTTCGTACAGAGGGATTTTTTTCTCCATTTTACTTTGATAATTCCTGGTCTTTGCTTTTTCTTATTTATAGATTTATTGTAGAGTCTATTCTGAATTAAGCCATCTAGACTACACTCATTATTGATTCATCGTGACAGTGTAGCCTTAGAGTTTTTGGATGAGTACATGCACCCAAGGAGATTGAGTATCTCACCCTGGGAAGCACTTCCTCCGTTTCTTAGTGACCTTAAGCTTTGGCCTCGGATGCCATTGAAGCCCTGTTAGGAAATTTAAAAAAAAATTTTTTTTACTTATTCATTTAGCCTATAATATCCTTCTCTTCTGTAATAGATCCCAGAAGAAAGAGTCTGTAGTGCAGGAGTACCACTCAGAATGTTACTATCTCGGTATTCCCTGTGAACTAACCTTTCTAATGAAAAGGAATGCCCAAAATTTCAGGTTCCTAATATACAGCCTTGGAAGTTCCTAAAGGTCCTATCTTAGGCATCCATATTTATTTCTTTCCCAGAGTATTTTGTAAGGCTACAATTATAAACTTCACTTTTCTACCTCTTGTAGGTCTTCCAAATTTTTGCAGCCAACTTAGAACAGCAGCAGGATCCATAATTAAAAAGACTGGTTTTAAACCAAAATAAGTTATCTGATATTTTCTAATGAAAGTCTCTAATTAGTGAAGTTGTATTTGTATACATATTCAAAAATACTGAATGCCGAGTTATAATATCACTGTATACATTAGTGTTATTTCAGACCTAAGACAGAACATTTTCTGCAAATGAAGTCTTACTTAAAAACTCACAGATAAGAGTAGGGGTGGTCTGACTAAAGAGGGGACCTGAGTTCGCTTCTCTCTTGAAAACTGTCTCTTCAGAATTCATAGAGTTCTCTGTGGCATTGATTGAAATTTATAGGTCTATAGAGTATCGATGAAACTTTTTGATATTTCCTTTCAAAATGAGTAACAATTCGTATGGTATGACTATGACAACATTAGTTCATAGTTCTGACATTATAAATTAAGTTAAATATATAGTTTATATAACAAAAAGAAGAAAATACTCTCAAGTGATACTGATTTGTTAATATAGAATGATAAAATCTCGTTTTATTGCTGGTTAATCTCTTAATAGAATGAACCTTTACATAAGGTTTCAGCCCACCTGTTAAATGCATGTTACTGTGTTGACTTTCTCAGAAACCTTTGAATAGTTTTGTTAAAGGTATGTTGTTAACCCTTAGCTACACTACTGATGTGGTTGCTTCTGTCATTCACAGATTGATGGACTTAATTCTCTTCACTCTGTTAAAGCCAGTGCTAACCGATTCACAAAAACAAGTCAGGGAAGAAGTTGGAACACTGGGAATGGGTCCCCGGATGCAATCTGTTTTTCAGTTGACAAGCCTGGGATAGTTGTGGTTGGTTTTTCTGTCTATGGAGGAGGTGGAATTCATGAATATGAATTAGAGGTGCTGGTTGACGACGTGAGTAGCACTCTTACAGAGTTCATGTTGCTGCGTGTGTGTTAGCACTTCCTGTCATAGTATGATAGTTCAGGTCTCTGAGGGTCTTGCGGATCATTCTTAGATGGATGACAATAAAGAAATTGAGAGAGAGCAATTTTATCTGATTGCTTCTGTGCCATCTTGGGTCACTCTTCCTCATATTTTTATACTTCCAATGAAGATTTTAAATGAAAAGACTAGAAATTATATAGCTAAGCCTCTGATTACAATCTTGAGTAAATTTTTTTTGCTGTTGTAAGTTCTCAATAAACAAGAGCAGTATTCAGACTGATTTCATTACTTGTATCCTTGGTTAAGCAACTTTGTCATAGAGTGCTAATAGATGACTTTTAGTAAAGTTATTTATTGAGGGGACTTCTGGTCAAGATGGAGGCTTAGGAAGAGACGCTTTGCCTTCTTGAGGAACCACAAGAACTATCACAACTATCCTCAAAAACACCCAGAACTGCCAGAAAATCAAACTGTATGGAAGTCCGACAAGCAAGGATTTAAAGAAGCCGTAATCATCCAGATGGGTAGGAAGGGTGGAGACGGGGAGTCAGAGTGGAGAGGATGTGGTCTGTGTCATGGAGAAGAGACAGTGGTGGAATGGAAGGGTCCCACATTCACGTGTGATGGATAAAACCAGGGGGGATACCGTAGGAGCAAGCGATCCCAGCTCCAGGCCAGACCACGCAGCCAGAGTTCCAGCACTGGGAAATAAAGCCTCACAATTTATGGCTATAAAAACCAGTGAGGCTTGGGGCAGCAGAAGAAACTGCCAGTCACTTGGGGAGAGTTTGTTTAAAGGTTCCGCAGAATCCTAGAATGTACGCAAACCTATCCACTTAGGAATTACCATGAGGGCAACAGCTAGAAGGGTTCCAGTTGCATATGGGAAGTGGGTGAAGTGACTGGAAATGGGGCAAGTGCCAGGCAAGCCTCCAGAAGCCAGGCTGTGGCATTGTCCCCTCTCTGAGCCCTCCCCACACACAGCCACAAAACAGTGAAGGGGGTTGCCCTGCCCTGGCGAATACCTAAGGCTTTGCCCCATGCAACTTAATAGGTGTGCTAAGGGAGTCAAAATAGCTCTCCCTAATACACAGAGACAAACACAGGGAGACTGTCAAATTGAGGAGACAAAGAAATACGGCTCAAGTGAAGGAACAGAAAACAAAACTCCAGAAAAAGAACTAAGTGAAACAGAGATAGCCAACTTATCAGATGGAGAGTTCAAAACAGTGGTGATGAGGATGCTCAGAGAAATCACTGACTATGGCAAAAGCATAAGGGAAGAAATAAAAGCTACAGTAAGTGAAATAAAGAAAAATCTACAGGGAATCATCAATGAAAGGAAGGAAGCTGGGATTCAAATCGATGATTTGGAACATAAGGAAGAAATAAACAATCAGAACAGAAGGAAGAAACAAGAATTTAAAAAATGAAAAGAGTATAAGACTCTGGGGCATCTCTAATCATAGGGATGCCAGAAAGAGAAGAGGAAGAGCAAGAAATTGAAACTTATTTGAAAAAATAATGAAAGAAAACTTAGACATACAAATCTAGGAAGCACAGAGAGTCCCAAACAGGTTGGACCCAAAGAGGGCAACACCAAGACACTTTATAATTAAAATGCCAAAAGTTAAAGATAAAGAAAGAATCTTAAAAGCAGCTATAGAAAGGCAGAGAGTTACCTACAAAGGAGTCCCCATAGACTATCAGCTGATTTCTCAAAAGACACTTTGTGGACAAGAAGGGACTGGCAAGAAGTTTTCAAAGTGACGAATAGCAACCTGGATTACTCTACCCAGCAGAGCTATCATTTAGAATGGAAGGGCAGATAAAGTGCTTCCCAGACAAGGTAAAGCTAAAGGAATTCACTATCACCAAGCTGTTATTACGTGAAAAGTTAAAGGGACTTATTTAAGAAAAAGAAGAAGATAAAAACTATGAACATTAAAATGACAACGAATTCACAATTACCAACAACTTAATCTAAAAAACCAGAACGAACTAAGCAAACAACTAGAATAGGAACAGGATCATAGATTTGGAGATCATTTGGAGGTTTATCAGCTGGGAGGGGTGAGAATGGAAGAAAAGGTACAGGGAATAAGAAGCACAATTGGTAGGTACAAAATAGACGGGGACATTAAGAACAGTATAGGAAATAGAGAAGTGAAAAAACTTACATGCACAACCCATGGACATGAACTAAGGGGGCAGAGATTGCAGAAAAGAAGGGTGGTGCCAGGCAGAGGAGGGTAAAGGGGGGACACTGGAACAATGTAGTAGCATAATTAATAAAATATACTTAAAAAAGATTTATTGATTGATTTAGCTATATTTTGCTACATTCTGTGAAGTACCTGAGTTTTCACAAAGTTTTATTGAGGGGATAGAAGATAGTTTTTCCTAATAAATAGCAATCTGTGTTTGATTTTTTGAGCAATTTTTTAATTTAAATTAAGTATTTCTCTACTTCATTAAGCTCTATAACTAGATATAGCATTATTCTCATGAAGAGGTGGGAATCCTTTTAGGATATCAGATGAGAAAAGTCCATTTCTATGATTTAGGTTGTAGGCTCTCCAGGAAAAAAGATAAATGTAGTTTATTGAGTACCCCCAAAATTTCTTTGTTTGTAGGTGAAATGCTAATAGTTAATTTTATGTGCAAGTAACTAAAGTGCTTTAAAACAGTTATTTATTATAAGTCAAAATTACTCATGTGGTACAGAGTATAGTGGATTTTGTTTTAATTTGTTTTAATAGAGTGAACATTCAGGAGATTCAACTCATTCTCACCGATGGACATCTCTAGAATTAGTCAAAGGAACCTATACAACAGATGATTCACCCAGTGATATTGCTGAAATCAGACTTGATAAAGCTGTTCCTTTAAAGGTAATTTTACTAATATGTTTCTTTTGTAAGTAAGAGGTATTATTCTGCAGTTTACTTAAAAAATAGCAAAAAGTATTCCTTTATGTGGTGTTTTAAATGTCTTAGAGTACCTACTGTGTTCATATTATTGTACTGTATAATATTCTGTTGTTACAAAAAGTCTCATAAAATCTGGTGTAGTAGAAAGTGTTGTATAATGAAAGGCATTGTTAGATTTTGGAGTCAAACAGACCTAGCTTCAGATACCTGACCTTTCACATATTAGCTCTCAGATATGGGGCATGTCATCATTTAACCAATCTGAGCCATACCTGTAGATTGGGAAGGATATCATACCTACATTGTAGCGCTGCTCTGATTAAATTAAATAATGGATACTTGCCTCAATGTCTAACACAGTTTAAAAGCTCAATAAATATTACTTCATGTCTTTCCTTCTCTTACTGTGCCACACTCATTTAAAAAGTAAGTGGTCTTAACAAATAGTATTATTAAAGTAATTATTACTTTACATAACTTCAGTGCCTAGCACTAAATCACTTTATCAAAACAGAAACTTTACTTGACATTAAAGTAATTATTAATAAGTAATTCTGAATAAAACTGTAATAATTATCATTGTAAGGCAGAATTTTACATGAGTTCACCAGAAACTTCATCAAAAAGAGTTTAGATACCAAAAAACAAAAACCCTTTATTGTGAAGTTCATATCATGAATCATAAGGAACCATAAGACACCAGTACCTGTATCTCACGCTTTCTGTGTGCAGTGCATCATGTTTTAGACAACTTTTTCTTATGGATAGTTTCTCCCATGTCTGCCCATCTATTCTGTTTCCGGTGATCTCTTAATATGAAAATATAATGGACTTACCGTTACTTTTTCTGTCATTTAAGATGATTTCAAAAGTTAAATTCATCAAAGCAAAGTATTGTCTTATGCATTTATAATCTTTTACTGTGGCTGATACTCTGTACAGTGTTATTCAGAGCCGGAACTAGAGTCACACTGCCTGTGTTCAGATCCTAGCTTTGTGACTTTGGGCAGGTTATTTAACTTCTCTGCACCTCAGATCCCTTGTCTGTAAAAGAGGGATAATAATGGTACCTTATGAGGTCATTTTAAGGATTAACATAATTAAGTCACAAAAAGCACTTCAGGACAGTTTCTGTTAAAAAATAAATATCAATGTATTAGTTATCATCCTGTTTGATTCCTTAAAGATTCATTTAACTGAGTCATCTCTGTACATAAGAAAGAAATTCAGTCTATTTGCCCAGTTTACTGCAGAGTTCTTTTTGTCTATCTTCTGTATATTATGAATAAACATAAATATGCTTTACATTTTATCGTGAAGGAAAATGTTAAATATGCTGTGCGCTTGAGGAACTACGGGAGCCGAACCGCTAATGGCGATGGAGGGATGACCACCGTGCAGTGCCCTGACGGTGTGGCGTTCACGTTCAGCACGTGCAGCTTGAGCAGTAACGGCACAAACCAGACCAGAGGGCAGATCCCACAGATACTTTACTACAGGTGGGTGCGCGTGCAGGTGGAGTGACCACTTTCAGGTGGTAGAATGTACACAGCGTACTACCAAGGTAGATGGGAGTCATGAGTGAATTGTTCAGTGTGTCTTTCTTGCACATAGTACTTGTGCTAATTCATATTAAAAGGTCTCATTTCTTAACGTGTAATAGTTTTATTATAATGGTGAATGCTTTGAAATGTTTTTTGCCATTATTTCTATAACACCTTTGAAACTTAGGTGCTGGGAGTATGTGCTGTTGTCACTTTTATAGCTTGTGGTTTGCAGTTTCAAATTTAAATGGAATGTATTTATTTATTTTTCAGAAATACGTAAACTGATAATCAACTTACCCAAGTATTAGTATTGCCTTGATTTTTTTTGTAAATTTTGCAGAATATTTTCATGTCTGTGAATCTAGTCCTTAGGGCCCTAGAATATGTAAAGATATATATTCCTTATAATATGTTTAATAAAACCATTCTTTATGTAAACAGTAGGAAATTAAAAAAGTGATAATTTGGGGTTAAAAAAACTTTTATGTATATATATTCTCACTGACTAAATTTTCCTGTAGCAACTTAGCTGAAATCCTAGAGAGTGGTGCCTACCTATCACTACATTTATCCTCAACCTGACTTAGCATCAAATCACTGAAGTAGCATGTCACTTGCAGAGGCTTGCTGCTTCCTCTGTTTCCTTCATAAACAATATGGAGACATTGCCTAGGCAGTTAGCAGAAGACAGTTTCCTTGGATGTAGATTTTCTGCCTCCTTTCTGCTTGTGAGATAGAATAGAAATACTCGGTGTTAAATAGCTACATATTGGCACATTGCTGCTGAGATACAAAAGCTTTCTTGTCCTTTCACCTCAATCAGAAAAACTTTCTGTTGTATACCACTAAAATAAACACTACATTTATCTCTTTCTCAAACCATAGATTAAAAACCATATCATACACGAGAAGAGTTACATATTTCAAAGGCTGGAGAGCGCCTTATAAGCATTTGCTATCCACCCTGGCCAGGTGGCTCAGTTGGTTGGAGCATTTCCTATACCAGGGGTGTCCAACTTTTGGCGTCTCTGTGCCATAATGGAAGAAGAAGAGTTGTCTTGGGCCACACATGAAATACATTGTTACACGTAATCACAAAAAAATCTCATACTGTTTTAAGTAAATTTATGATTTTTGTGTTAGGCCACATTCATAGCCATCCTGGGCTGCATTTGGCCACAGGTTAGACACCCCTGCATGTAGACCACAAGGTTCCTGGTCAGGCCACATATCTCTAGGTTGTGGGTTTGGTCCCTGGTCAGAGCACATAAGAGGCCGCTAGTCGATCAATATTTCTTTCCCTTATCCATGTTTCTCTCCCTAACTTTACACTCCTTTCCTCTCTCTCTAAAATCAATAGGCACTTCCTCAGGTGAGGATTAAAAAAAGGATCATCTGCTATCCAAGCTTTATATTTTCTGCAAAATACTTTGTTTCAGATACCTTAATTTTATTTACGACACTTTAATATATAAATACCCTTAACTTCAATTTAAAAATTGTTTTAAAAGATTAAAATCTTTTAACTTTAATATTGTTTTATTCCAGTGGCTCCCAAGTATATATCTCTAGCTTTCATCTCCTCTGAGCCCTAGAGTTAATAATCTGGTCCCTCTTTGATATTTTTATTTGAGCGACAGTAATAGAGATGATGATGATAGTTAATGTGGGCTGAGCGCTTACCGTGTGTGGCGCAGCGCTCTGTTTTACCCTGTGCTGTCCCAGCAGCTCCTCACAGTACCCCAGCCTATTCTGATGCCCTTTCCTGTCCCTTCTTTATAGATGAGGGGGTCGAGACACACAGGTTAAGCAACTCACCTAGAGGCACATTTAAACTGTGGTCCTGGGGTTTGTAAGCAGGAAATTGAACAACTCACTCATTCCATTACGTCACACTTCCACGTTAAGCCTGCTCTAGGTAGTTGGCTAATACACATCTTAGTTCAATGTATCCAAATTAGTCCTCCTTATCCACAATTTCAGCCAAACTCCTTAGAAGTCTTGACGACTTCTTTCCCTCATGCTTTACATCTAGTTTATCAAGTCCTGGTAGCTGTACTTTTAAAGTGTCACATTACTCCCAAAATTAACAGTCTCATTCAAAATATCACTTCTATCTGGGTAACTTAATAGCCTCTAAACCAGTCTCCCTCCTTCCACGTTGCCTCCTGCAGTCAGTTCTCCACAGCACAGCCAGTGCCAGCTCCTGTTACTGTAAATCATATCAAGCTGCCCTTAAAATCCCCTCATATATGTTCCTTCCCATTCCAGTGTAAAATGCGGTTGTTACTGTGGCCTGTGCACCTCACGTGACCTGACTTCTCTTTACCTTTCCCACCTTGTCACTCTCCACTCTTTCTCCTCTCATTCCAGTACACTTGTCTTCCTTCTCTTGTTCGAGCTTGTTCTGTCAGAAATTGTCTTACTGTTCCTTTCACATAAATGCTCGTCCCTCAGATTTTGTAAAAACATGAATGAGGCCTCCGTTTATTATGAGTTTTGCGATAGACTCTCCTTCATCTTGTTTAGAAAAACTTTATGCCCTTGTCTTGCTTTCTTCTTCTGTAAAGCCGTCATTCCTTGAAGTTATTGGATACATACTTACACAATTTACTTTTTTCACTTCCACTTTTTTTAAAGATTTCATTTATTTATTTTAGAGAGAGGGGAAGGAAGGGAGAAAGACAGTGAGAGAAACATCAGTGTGTGGTTGCCTCTCATGCACCCCCTACTGGGGACCTGGCCTGCAACCCAGGCATGTGTCCTGACTGGGAATCAAACCAGCGACCCTTAACTTTTTTAATAACTTTAAATGAGGAACTCTGATTTAGATACGATTCCTAGAGGCCGATCATGTTTTATCTACCGTGTAAAATTGTCTCATGTATTATTCATGTTATAGGAGTGAATTTGATGGAGATTTACAGTCCCAACTTCTGAGCAAAGCCAATGAAGAAGATAAAAACTGTAGCAGAGCTCTCTCTGTGGTAAGCACCGTTGTTCGAGCTGCAAAAGACCTTTTGCACAGAGCTCTTGCTGTGGATGGTAAGATTTTTTTTTTTTACATTCTTAATAATCAGATTAATTATGCACAGAGTGACTGAAGAGGAACCGTCTTGTAGAATTCCAGAGTGTTTGATTCATTATAGATTTGCACATACACATACATTCATTTTGGATCAGTTATACATTTCATACAGTAATGCAGAATTTTTTTAGAATGTTGAAAAGCAATTATCTGGTACTTATTATTTGCTTAGTTAACCTAGCAAGAGAAAGTCTATCTTTCTTCCTGTAGTCAAAAAGCATTTTGTTTTCTCCTTTAGACCTGTTTTTCTTTCTCTGTGTCCTTTTTCTAGTAATATGTCACCTTTACCCAAAGTCTGGGTAACTCTCAACATTTCCCCTAATTCACTTGTCCAGATTGAGCTCTACCGTTGGAAAATCTCCAGTTTGGCTTCTCCATACTGTCTGTTCTCTTCTAGTTCAGGCTGCCATGGTGCCAGCATGTGTCCTCTGTCTCATGTATGGATAACGTCCTAATAGTCTCTCTGCTGTCTGTCCCTACTCTTGTCTACTTACCTAGTCAACCCCACGGCGGCAGCAGAGCTGTGTTTACAGAAACATCCACTGTTGCCCGCCCCACCTCACTGTCATTAATAACGTTTGTTCCTGAGCCTCACTGCGCATCAGACTCATCTGGGAAGTTTGCTAAAAATGAATATTCAGCCTATGCAAATTAGGGTTTTAGGCTGGGCTAGAAAACGGGGGGGGGGGCATTATTTTTGTATGTTTTTGTAGCTGTTTTTTAAAGCCTAGCCTATTCTGATGCAACAGCTGATCTAGAAACAAGTAATTTGGAAATAATTGATTGGCTTTTAACATAAAGGTCTTTACAATTTGGTGCCAACTTACCTTCCCAGTGCCATGTTTATGGATAAAAATGAATAAAATGGCCATCAGCAAAGTGCTTTCCTTGGAAAAAGAGAAGGCATTATAGTTTAATAGCAAACATTTTTGGAATGATTAGTATGTGCAGGCATTGTTCTGAGCATTTTATGTGTGTTAACTCAATCTTCCCAACATGCACGGGGGGAAGTACTGTTGTCCTCTTTTAGAGATGATTCCTGAGGCACGCACAGGTGAAGTAATTTGCCTCATGTTGCACATACAGCCGTGTGTGGCACCAGGAGTGCTGTTTTAAAAGCGTCATTGTTACTAGGTTCTAATCCTGGCTCTGTCATTTTACAGATGTATGGCCTGGGGCAAGATACTTCAACACTGTGTGCCTTGGTTTCCCCTTCTCAAAAGTGGGGATAATAAAGTTTCTTATTGATTGAGAATAAGCCCTTAAAATAGTGCCAGCTCCTTCATAAACACAGTTGACATCAACTATAATTTTGCTCAAGATAACAGAATATAAATTTAGTATGGCATATATTCATTAAAATGAAATAACCTAACTGTAGTTTTAATGTCTTTTTTAGCCGATGACATTCCAGAACTGCTTAGCTCTTCCAGTCTGTTCTCCATGCTGCTTCCCCTTATTATAGCCTACATCGGACCAGTAGCTGCTGCTATTCCCAAGGTGTGTAATTTAATTATGTATCTTTGAATCTTTTTTTAAGAAATAAAATCATTTTTTAGACTCTTTATCCTTCCTCTAAGAACACTTTAATTTCTGAAGCACCTGGGTTGCAGGTTAACAAGCAGAAATAGACACATGTTGAATGACAGCAGTTACTAAGCCTCTGTGTTACTAGTATTGTTCACCGGGTTACTGTGCTTGTGTATTGGCCTTACATTTGAAGAATCTGGGATGGGATATATATTTCAGAAATATGATATGTAAGGACGCTTAAGTTAGCTGAGATTTTTTAATTTATGAGTTTGATGCCAAATCTCCATTTTGAATTAAAATAGCGATGTAAAAGGGTAGGAGTATTTTTCAATTGTGAAATATTCAAGACAAAGAAGAAATTATACACTGTTGATTTTTTTCACATAATTATTGAGTAAAACTTAGTTTACTGCAAGTTTCAAAAAGGCAAAAGTATTTAAAAATACAGATTAGGTTATTTTCATGTAACATCTAAGACATCTGTGATAAATCTTTTTTTTCCATAGAACAAATTTCTTGTCCAGCAAACACTTAGAAGAAACTCTTCGTGGAAAGTCTTAGTAATAAGGATAACCAGCAGTTATAGTAATTAATTTTAAAGCAACTTTCACATTTATCATCTAATTTAATCATTTTTTATATTAGGTGGCTGTGGAAGTCTTTGGCCTTGTTCAACAGTTGCTTCCCTCCGTTGCCATTTTGAATCAGAAGTATGCGCCCCCTGCATTCAATCCCAATCAGTCCACGGACAGCACCACGGGAAACCAGCCCGAACAAGGCCTCTCTGCTTGCACAACCTCTAATCACTATGCTGTCATAGAGAGTGAACACCCCTACAAACCTGCGTGTGTGATGCACTACAAGGTAGGCACCGATTCTTAGGGAGAGTTTAAATTTAAAACTTGCTTCGATGTTCTAGAATGATATCTTAAAGGATACATAGCCTTTCTCTGCTCAGAAGTATAACTTCTTTTATAGTATTTATAAAGAATCAGAAGATAATTAGATATTGTCAGATACACAGAATTGTCATCATTAAAGAGTATAGTTATAGGGTTTATAAAAATTGTGTTCATTTTTTTATTGTTGTTCAAGTACAATTGTCTCTATTATCACCCCACCATGCCTCCCAACCCCCTCCCCCTGTTCCACCCCCCCACACACTGGAACGTACCCCCTTTAGCTTTGTCCCTGTGTCCTTTATACATGTTCCTTGATGGCCCTTCCCTTATTATCCCTCTCCTCCCTCCTCTCTGGTAACTGTCAGTTTGTTCTTTATTTCAATGTCTATAATTGTATTTTGCTTGCTTGTTTGTTTTGTTGATTAGGTTCCACTTATAGGTGAGACAAGGGTGAATGCATATGTAGTTTTGCTAGATATTGGCAGATTCCTTTCCATAGAAGTTACATACTGTTTTGTGCTCCCACCAACAGCAAATAAGAGTGCTTGTTTTCTCACTGCCTCCCTAACAGCGTGTGTTGGAATTTTGGGCTGTTTGCCAACATAATGGGAGAAATGGTATCTCGGTCGAGTTTTGTTTTTGTTTTTGTTTTAATTATTTTATTGTTCAATTACAGTTGTCTGCATTTTCTCCCCACCACTCCCCCCCACTGCAGCCAAACCCACCTCTTTAATTTATATTTATTTTATTATACCCAAGGTTGAACTTTTCATTTAAGTGGAGAATTATAAAAATCCTTTACTAAAAATATTTGTCTTAGTTCTAGGTAATTTTTTAGGGTAATGTTATACTTAAGAACTTGTTAAGGCTCATATTATACTCCACAGCTAATTCACAAAGAGCTTTCTCTGTGGTGATGGTTGCAGAAGCTTAAAAGTGACCGTAAAAATGCGTGTCATTGTATGTTGTCATAGACTCACGTGTACAGTGAAACTGCAGGCTAGGAAAATGGAAAATTTAGTTTTTATTATAAGTGTATGTATGTTTATATTCTCATAATATATGAAGGTTTTTGCTAAGAGAAGAAGTACTTATAATAGACATATGAATGGTAGATAACCTTAAAGTGACTAAAACCTCAGGTTTTAATAATTTATTCATTTTTCATTAATATCATTATATTTTAATTTACCTACTTATATTCCTTAAATATATATTTACTGAAATGGGAAATTTATTATATAAGTAAATTATTCCACAAGAAAATCAGATACCTAAATGTTTATGGATATTAAGTAGTTTTGTAATATATTTACAAATATATTGTAAATATAATAACATGTATTTACAAATACTATTAATGCAACATCAACTAAATATTAGATAGAAAATAGTAGGCATTGCAAGCAGAGAGGAGAAATAGTTGATACTGAACGTTAATACCTTGATTTCTGATCATATTAAACTACTCTGTTAGTTCCCTACTTAAAAATTATTTTACAAATATGCTAAAAACATCATCTTTGCAGTATGATATCCTGTTTTTAACTAGGAAGCAAAAATCTTATTCCTCTTAACAAATGCAAGTGTCCTTTTGCCTGCTGACCACAGGTGACCTTTCCAGAATGTGTACGGTGGATGACAATTGAGTTTGACCCTCAGTGTGGTACTGCACAATCAGAAGATGTCCTCCGTTTGTTGATTCCCATCAGAACTATTCAGAACTCAGGATACGGACCAAAATTGACATCTGTCCATGAAAATCTTAATTCCTGGATAGAGTTGAAGAAATTTTCGGGATCTTCTGGGTGGCCTACTATGGTTTTAGTGTTGCCAGGCAAGTTATTTTTTTCTATTCTGTTTTCTGGTAAAATACATGCATTTGTGATGATTGTGTTTATTAAGAATAAATCGTTGAAAATGTTTATTTGAGTTTTAGAAGAATTTCTTCAAGACATGCTATGTATCCACCCTGGCTGGTGTGGCTCAGTGGATTGAGTGCCGATCTGCAAACCAAAGGGTCACCAGTTTGATTCCCAGTCAGGGCACATGCTTGGGTTGCACATATCATGCCAGGTCAGGTCCCCAGTAGGGGGCGCATGAGAGGCAACCGCACATTGATGTTTCTCTCCCTCTCTTTCTCCTTCCCTGTCTAAAATAAATAAATGCAATCTTTTTTTAAAAGAAGGCATGATATGTGTCTGGATTGCAATTGAGAGGTAAAGAAGACTGGGCATGGAGTGGCATACCATGACCAAGTTTCAAAAGATAATGTTTTACTGAAGCAGAGAGTTAGTTAATATTGAGAAGTGGCTGTCTAAAGTTTGGACTAAACTATAGGAAAAGTGGATTAGACCTTTCTTCCCAATAATGAGAACTTAACTAAGGATTCCTTCCTTTCAAGAGAATTGGTGAACCGTGTAACCTACTAAGTTATGTTAAAGCTACAGTTTTTAGTCTTTTAGTTGTGTGTGTGTATGTGCATGTAAGTGAGAGAGGGAGAACACACTACAGCACTTTTCTTACTGCTGTTGCTGGTGCTTTTCTTTAAAAAACAGTATGTAAGTTTTTAAAACTATATGTAGTCTCTTAGTTTTAAACCAATTAATTATAGTTACTCTTATAATCTCTCAAACTAATAGCCTATTTGAATTCAAAACTTTTCTTCTAGTCAGACCTGCCTTGTGAAGATACCAGACAAAGCCAAATGCCAGGGTAGAGAACTGCTTGCTTTAGTAATTGGCAGATAATTGATTGCTCATGTAACTTAAAGATAGGATGTTTGATTAAAAAGAATTTGATCGTAAAGAAAAATAATAACAGTTCACTTGGTATTGTTCCATTGTTTCTAGTGTTTTTAGCCCAGGTTTGTTCAGGTAGCTATAGGAAGCCTTCCAAAATGACTACGTTTTTAGAATCTGATTGGTATTGCTACCTCTGTTGAGATGAATAAAAGATAAAGTCATTTCAGATTTTGAATTCAGTGTTAGTTTTTTTCATAGGAAACGAAGCCCTTTTTTCATTGGAGACTGCATCAGATTATGTGAAAGATGACAAGGCTTCTTTCTATGGTTTCAAATGTTATGCAATTGGATATGAGTTTAGCCCTGGACCTGATGAGGTAAGAATGAATTATCATCTTATTTTCTTAAGGAAGATTGTGTTTCTAAGGGCTGCTATTGCCTTAAATTTGTTTGCTGCCTATCAGTAAGAAGCCTGGAATATATTTTGAGCTAGGACATATAATTTAAAATATTTTGTAGTTTAATTGTGTACAATGGTCTGTTTTTATTACTTTAAATACATGAAGAGAATGGAGCTTTGAACACTTTGTGTAGTTGTACTTGTTCCAAACCAGCTCAATTGGATATACCTTTCTGAGCAAATAATTGAACCTGACTTCACAATGGGACCAACTTAATAACTCTTATCAGTGTTTTAAATTATACAATGTGACTTCTGGCCAAGATGGAGTCATAGGTAGACACACTGTGCCTCCTCACACAACCAAAAGAAGAACAACAACAAATTTAAAAACAAAAAACAACCAGAACTTCCAGAAAATTGAACTGTATGGAAGTCCAACAACCAAGGAGTTAAAGAGGAAACATTCATCCAGACCTGTAGGAGGGGCAGAGACAGGCAGCTGGGCAGAGAGGACTCGTGGCAAGATGGTGTCTAGAGGACTGGGTTGGACGAGTTTGCAGCTGGCAGTCCAGGCGGTCCCACATTTGCGTGTGGGTAAACCAGGAGGAACAACTGGGGAACAAGATAGACCATGCAACTCAGGGCTCCAGTGGTGGGGAAATAAAGCCTCAAAACCTCTGACTGAAAACACCTGTGGTGGTTGCGGCAGTGGGAGGAGAAACTCCCAGCCTCACAGGAGAGTTCATTGGAGAGACCCACAGGGTCCTAGAACATACATCAACCCACCCACCCAGGAATCAGTATCAGAAGGGCCCAGATTGCTTGTGGGTAGTAGGGGAAATGACTGAAAGCCAACTGAGACCCAAGCAAGCGGCACTATTCCCTCTTGGGCCCCTCACCCACATACAACACCACAGGCAGTGACGTGGGTTGCCCCGCCCTAGCAAATACCTAAGGCTCTGCCCCTTACACGTAACAGGTGTGCTGAGACAAAAAATATGGCCCAAATGAAAGAACAAATCAAAGCTCCAGAAAAAATACAACTAAGCAATGAAGAGCTATCCAACCTGTCAGAAACAGAGTTCAAAACACTGGTAATCAGGATGTTCACAGAAATGATGGAGTATGGTTGCAAAATAAAGGAAAAAGTGAAGGCTATGCAAAGTGAAATAAAGAAAAACGTACAGGGAACCGACAGTGATGGTAAGGAAACCAGTACTCAAATCAATGGTTTGGACCAGAAGGAAGAAAGACACATTCAACCAGAACAGAATGAAGAAACAAGAATTCAAAAAAATGAGGAGAGGCTTAGGAGTCTCTGGGACAACTTTAAATGTTCCAACATCCAAATCATACTGGGTGCTAGAAAGAGAAGAGGAAGAGCAAGAAATGGAGAACTTGTTTGAAAAAATAATGAAGGAGAACTTCCCCAATCTGGCAAAGGAGCTAGGCTTCCAGGAAGTCCAGGAAGCTCAGAGAGTCCCAAAGAAATTGGACCCAAGGAGGAACACACCAAGGCACATCATAATTACATTACCCAAGATTAAAGAGAAGAGAATCTTAAAAGCAGCAAGAGAAAAGGAGACAGTTATTTCCAAAGAAGTACCCATAAGACTGTCAGCTCATTTCTCAAAAGAAACTTTACAGGCAAGAAGGGGCTGGAAAGAAATATTCAAAGTCATGAAAGGCAAGGACCTATATCCAAGATTGCTCTATCCAGCAAAGCTATCATTTAGAATGGAAGGGCAGATAAAGTGCTTCCCAGATAAGAGAGAGTTAAAGGAGTTCATCATCACCAACTCTTTATTATATAAAATGTTAATGGAACTTACCTAAGAAATAGAAAAGATAAAAAATATGAGCAGTATAATCAAAACAAACTCACAACTATCAACATCTGAACCAACAAAAACAAAAACGAACTAAGCAAACAACTAGAACAGGAGAAGATCCACAGAATTGGAGATCACATGGAGGGTTATCAGTGGGTAGTGGGTAGGGGAGAATGGGAGAAAATGTGCAGGGAATAAGAAGCATAGATGGTAGGTACAAAATAGGCAGGGGGAGGTTCACAATAGTATGGAAAATGGAGAAGCCAAAGAACTTCTATGTATGACCCATGGACATGAACTAAGGTGGGGGAGTGCTGGTGGGAGGGGGGTACAGGGTGGAAGGGAATGAGGGGAGAACAAAAATGGGACAACTGTAATAGCATAATCAATGGAATATATTTAAAAATTATATAATAAAGCAAGGTGAAAAATGATTATGTTCCTCAAAAATGAATGATAAATTATTTGAATGATGAACCTTTGGGCCCAAACCTAATAACCAGAATAAGACATAATGTTGAATCTCTTCCATTCTTAATTTAACCATTAGCTAACACATTTCCTTCCCGTTTCAGAAGTCATGCTTGAATGCAAGTGTCATTTGTTAATTACCCAGATTATCTTCCAAACATGTATTTAAAGCAACTAATAGGTTTCTGTGATTCTACAGGGAGTCATTCAGTTGGAAAAAGAGTTGGCCAATCTGGGTGGGGTTTGTGCAGCGGCTTTGATGAAAAAGGACCTGGCACTTCCTATTGGTGAGTCTGGTCACACACTCGGTGTTTGTTTATTATTTTCTTAAATTTTAAGAATAGGATATGCTTATAGAACATTCTGAAAAATAGATTAAAAATGAATTTCTTTTTTTAATAAATTTATTGGGGTGACGTTGGTTAATATTGATCATATATGTTTCAAGTGTACATTTCTCCAGTAACATGATCTGTATGTTGCATTGTGTGCCTGCCACCCGAAGTCAAGTCATCTTCCATCACCATGTATTTGCCTCCCCCTTTACCTTTTACTGCCTCCCCCACAACTTTCCCCCTGGTGCTGCCATACTGTCGTCTGGGTTTATGAGTTTCAGTTTTATAACCCACATATAAGTGAAATCATAGGGTTCTTAGCTTTGTCTGACTGACTTATTTAGCATAATATTCTCAAGGTTTTTCCATGTTGTTGCAAAAGTCAGGATTTCATCTTTTCTTATGGCTGAGTAGTATTCCGTCGTATACTGCATATGTATCGTATCTACTTTATCCAGTCCTCTATCAAAGGGCACTGTGGTTGTCTCTGTGCTTGGCCACTGTGAATAATGCTCCTGTGAACTTAAGGGTGTATGTATCTTTGTGACTAAATGTTTTTGAGTTTTTCAGATAGAGACCCAGAAAAGGGGTTGGTAGGTCATGTGGTAGTTCCTTTCTTAATTTTTTGAGGAACTGCCAAACTATTTTCCATAGTGGCTGTACTAGTTTACATTCCCACTCACAGTGAATGATGATTTCTTTTTCTCTACAACCTCTTGAACATTCGTGACTACCTGTCTTGTTGATGATTGCCATTCTAACAGATGTGAGGTGATATTTCATTGTAGTTTTGATTTGCATTTCCCTAACAGCTAATGAGGTCGAACATCTTTTCATATATCTGTTGGCCATTTGTATGTCTTCTTGGGAGAGGTGTCTGTTCAGGTCCTCTGCCTATTTTTTAATTGGATTGTTTTGTTTGGTGTTGGATTGTATGAGTTCTATGTATATTTTGAATATTAACTACTTGCTGGAGCTCTTGTTTACAAATATAATCTCACAATCAAGTGGTTGCCTTTTTGTTTTGTTGTTGGTTTCTTTTGCTTTGAAGAAGCTTTTTAGTTTGATATAGTCACATTCATTTATTTTTACCTTTACTTCCCATGCCTTTGGGGATAAAATGTTCTCTATGACAAAGGTTCATAAATTCAGTACCTATGTTTTTTCTACGTAATTTATTGTTTCGAATCTTATATTTAGGACTTTAATCCATTTTGAGTTGATTTGTGTACATGGGAACAAACTGTAATCTAGTTTAATTCTTTTTCTTGTGTCCTTTCAATTTTCCCTGCACCATTTATTGAGGAGGCTTTCCTTTCCCCATTGTATGTTTTTGGCTCCTTTGTGAAAAATTATTTGCCTATATTCACGTGGTTTTATTTCTGGGTTCTCAGTTCTGTTTAATTGGTCTGTGTGTCCATTCTTCTGACAGTGTCATGCTGTTTTGACATTGTAGTTCTGTAGTATAATTGGAAGGCTGATACCTCCGGCTTCATTCCTTTTTTTTTTATCTTTATTGCATACTTTTTTCATTACCATTTAGTCCCTTTATACTCCCTTCCCCTGCCAGCAATCACTACACTATTGCCCATTCTTTTGTCTCAGGATTGCTTTGGCTATTCGGGGCCTTTTGTGGTTCCATATGAATCTAATGATTTTTTATTCTATTTCTTTAAAAAATGACATTGGGATTTTAATGAGAATTGCATTTTTCAATCTCCTTTAATAATGCTTTGTAGTTTTCAGTATAGGTCCTTCATGTCCTTTGTTAAGTTTATTTCTTGGTTGCAGTAGCAAAGGAATTTTTTTTTCCCCTAAATTTTCAGTGTTAATATATAGGAACGCAGTGGATTTTTGTGTATTGTATCCTGCAGCTTTACTCTGTTGTTTATTGTTTCTAATAGATTTTGGTGAGGTCTTCAGGGTTTCCTATGCACAGAATCATGTCATCTGTAAAAAGTGACACTTTTACTTCTTCCTTCCCAATATGGATGCTTTTATTTCTTGCTCCTGCCTGATTGCTCTGGCCAGGACTTCCGGAACTTTGTTGAGTAAAAGCGGTGAGAGTGGGCATCCTTGTCTTGTTCCTGATTTTAGAAGAAAAACTTTCCATTTTTCACCTTTGAGTATGCTATTGACTGAGAGTTTGTCATATGTGGCCTGTATTATGTTGAGGTAGTTTCCTTCTATACCCATTTTATTTAGTGTTTTAATTGTAAATGCATGTCGCATTTAAAAAAATTTTTTTTTTGCTCTAATAATACAATCATATTATTTCTGCCCATTGTTTTGTTAACGTGGTGTATTACATTGATCGATTTGCATATGATGAGCCATCCTTGTGCTCATAGAGTAAACCCCACTTGATTAGTTAGTTTCGTTTTGTTTTTTTTAATTTTTGCGTCTGTATTCATCAGAGATACTGGTCTTTACTTTTTTGTGTGTGCATTATCCTTCCCAGGTTTAGGTATCAGGGTTATGTTGGTCTCATAAAATGTGTTAGGAAGTGTTGCCTCTTCAGTTTTGGGTGAAGAGTTTGAGAAGGGTAAGTATCAAATCTTCTTTGAATGTCTGGTAGAACTCACTAGTAAAACCATCTGGTCCTGGATTTTTATTTCTGGGAAGTTTTTGATGGTTGTTTTAATTTCCTCACTGTTTATCAGTCTATTTATATTTTCCAAATCTTCACAATTTGGTCTAGGAAGGTTATATAATTCTATGAACGTATCCATTTCTGCTAGGTTATTGAATTTGGTGGCATATAGTCTTTCATAGTATTCTAGTGTGGTACAGCCACTATGGAAAACCGATGGAGGTTCCTTAAAAAATTAAGTATAGATTTCTTGTCTGACCTAGCAACCCCTCTCCTGGGTATCTATCTGAAAAAATTAAAAACTTTTATTTGCAAAGATACATGCTCTCCTATGTTCATTGCAGCATTATTCATGGTGGCCAGGACATAGAATTTCATAGTCACATACACTCATGAGCAGCAACTACTTAATGTATTGATAGTTTGGGATTTTTAAAATGGGGACTGAAGAGTATCCTCGAGCCTTTTTAATTCACACACACAAGCTCAAATCCTCCTTATCAACATTACATGCTATGTACCAGGCACTGGATATATAGTATGAAACCAGGAGTCTGAGATATCTCTTGAATATCGCAGTGGACGTATCAAGTAGACCATTAGAACTCATTGCCTGGAGTTCAGGGAACAAGTCAGTGCAGTTGTCACTTGAACATAGTTGATACTTAAATACATGGGCCCATATGAAAGATGAGCTAGAAAGAGAACACAAATGAGAAAGACAAGCCCAGAATCACTGCTGAGACTTGCCAAACTGTCAAAGGTGGACAGAGTACGAAGAAAAAACTGCAAAAAAGATTGTGAAGGAGCAGCAGCCAATGAAGTAGGAGTAAAATGAGGAGAATGCATATTCATGGGATTTTTGAATGCTGCTGAGAAGTCAATTAAAATATATCCTTGGGTTGAAAACATGCTGATTATATAATCAGTAAGAAATAAATCAGTAAAATGAGAGAATGGAAAGTCAGGAATGGGAGTCAGGCTGAATATAAATGGCTCTCTGGGAGAGTTTTTGTTGGAGGGAGAGCAGAAATGAGGCAGTGGCAGAAATGGTACCTCTTTATATGGTACACATTTGCATGATGTGTAAGTTGATTTATAATCAAGATAGGAAAGACAAAAATGAAGTTTAAAATATTTACTCATTCTATCATGTTTATACATGGTTTAACATTTTATTTTCACAGTATTTGGGAATAGGAGGTATTATTATTTTCCCACAGTTCACCCCCAAAAGTTCATCTTTATCTCTTCCCTTGGAGACTACCCTTCCCACTTGATCCTTTCTTTCTTCTCTTCTCTTTCTCTACTCTTTTCTTTCCTTTCTATATCTTTTCCCCTAATGCTCTCTTTCATCCTTCTCTATTCCCTTGCTGCTACTTAATACTGGTATACACATGAGGAAATGAGATATTTTGTATTCTGTTCATCTGAGGAAAATTAGCATGTCTTTGGAGGAAATTTGTCAGTAACTATTCAAATTTTACATGGTTAGCTTTTTGATGTAGCAATTTTATACATAATTGCACAGATATCAAAAATATATGTTGTAAGATAGATTAATGTAACAGTGCTTGTGATTGTAATACCTAGAGTAATCAAATTGGTTAAATAAAACATGTTAACACCCATACATTGGGAATGAGTGCAGCTGTTAAAAACAACAAAGTATGTCCTGACCAAGAAGATGTTCTAATTCTATTAACTGATTAAAGCAAGCTGTAGAAAGTCCCATTTTTACAAACATTGTCTTATATATGTATAAATATATGTATATATGAGTAGCTGTGCATATGTTGACACATACATATATAACATTTATTATTTGTAACAATGTTTCCAAAACAACACATAAGAAACTGTTGACACTTTATGTTTGGGAGACTGGTAGGGCGGAATTATTCTTTCTGTACTTTAGTATAATTTGAATATTTCTCTTTGAATATGTATTACTTCATTAGTAATATTTTATAAATTATACTGTTAAAGACAATTCAATAAATAAAATATAAATTAAGCAGTAAAGGAGAAAATAGCTAGAGGACACAGTCACTACCTTCTGTTTTCCTGCAAGTTACTATTGTTTACTGAAGGCGTAAATCTTTTATAAGATATCCAAAGTAAAAAGACTCATATTCTGAATAATCAGTTTCCTCATTTTTTTGTACAAAAGTAAATACTTAAGATTACACATTTATATATATAAGTATAGTATAAATCTTTTGTAAATCACTCAATGGATGCATTTTGAGTATGTTTTGAGAATTATATCTTATATTCACATTGAAAATTATATTTTAAAATATAAACCATTGAGATTTATCCAGGATGATAGTTCTTTTCCATCTGGAATATCAGAATTGTGAAAAAGGTATAAAGAATGCAAAAGACTAGAAAGTTAAACCAAGTATTGATATATTTTATTAAAACTTTTCCTTTACACAGCAGGTAATGAATTAGAAGAAGATCTTGAAATTCTTGAAGAGGCTGCATTACAGGTATTGTCCCAAACATTGTATGGATAAACTTTGTATATTAATTTAAAAGTAGTACATTGACTTAGATAAACCTTATTTTTCTTGAAAATAGGACTTATTCATTAAATACTTCATTCTATTCATTGGCAAATATAAAGATAAATAACTGAAAATTTTTCTCCTTGGTGGGAGGGACTCCCGTGAGTCCTTGCTTTACCGTGTGATGGGTGTTCATGCTGGAGGGAGACATAAACCCTTCGGGACAAAGAACATCTGCCAGATGCCAAGGGTGTTGGGGAAGGCAGTGCAGAGCTGTGGGCATGTACGTTTTATTGACTGGTTAGAAAAAAGGAGAAATAAGGTGTTAGTCATTTAAATAATATCTGCAGAACACTCCGTAGTTTATAATGTCTTTATTTTCTATTTTTTGCAGTTATACTTTGAGGTCAGTATTGTCTCTTGTATCTTAAAATGACAGTAACTGAAGTTTAGAAAAGTTATGCAACTGATCTAAAAATTGAGCTAATTGGGAGATAGAGGCTAATATCTAGGTCTTCTAACACCTACAACTAGTGATTTACATTATATTTTCTGAGATGAGTTGAGCACAGCAGTAATAATAAAAACAAACCTTTATTTGCTCTCATTTTATCAAGTACTATTTAAAACACTTGGCATATTTTTAACTCATTTAGTTCTCACAGGAACCCTATGAATTTATTTCCGTTTACAGGTAAGGAAACTGAAGCAAGGAGAACTCAAATAACTTGCCCAGAATCACGCAGCTATTAAGCAACTGTAGCCAGAATTTGACCTCTGTCCGTTTGGTGACCAAGTCCAAAATTTATTGTTTGGTGACCAAGTCCATGATGTTGATCATTATGCTCTAATCACAGAGAGCATCTTCATAATATTAAGACACCAGCCTTTGTTTTTGTTTTTAAAAAAGTTACAATTTTGTACCTTAAGATTCAAAAATAAAAGTGAATTCAACAAACTTTTAAAAAACATAGCAGTATCATGTAATAGTCTAGTTAAGGATAACCATTAAAGAGTTCTTGTATTACTTACCACTACAGGGATTATTATGGTTCATATATTACCATTTAGCTCAGATATAAAGAGATCTTTGTTGTGCTGCTGTTCAACAACAACCAACTGATGTCCCAAAGTGCCCACCTTTTTGGCACATAAGGTAGTTGTGGCGGTGGTCTAACATGTATTAAACACCTTCTCCTTCTTAGGCAATGTAGCATGCATTTTATATGTGCTATTTAATTTAAATTTTATAATAACCACAGAAAGGAGATTTATTTAATCACTGGTTTATACATTTTACAGATTCAGGAAGGTCTGTAACTTGTTACAGCGTACACCTATCACTTGTCCAAAGCCAGGATTCACACTTGAGTCTGTTTGAGTCCAAAGATCATGATTTTTGCAATTTCATAGCTTGTAGAATGCAAAAGTTACCATTATATAAATTTGATAGTACTAGAAGTATAATCCTTTTCTATGAAAAAATACTTTGTTTTGAAATTTATTATGTAGTCATTAAAATGTTTTTAGAGTTTCAGCATTTAAAGCAGGTCTTTCCAAAATACAGGCTTGCTTGTCAGATAGGTGAGAACTAAAATTTCAGTTTTATCTGCCTCTTTTTCTTCACTTCAGTCAGGCTTGGGCAGATTAATGCAGTTTTATGTGCAGCCACAGGCAAGCTTCCATCCACTTTTTGTCCAACTCTAGACCATGGTACCCACCCACCAAAGAGAGCCGACACAACCTGTGCATGAGAACTGCCAATAATGGGGACACAGGAAGAGGGAGGCCTCCACAGCTGCCTGCAGAAGGGAGCCCAGGCCCTGACAAATGGGGATGTACCCAGTAGATGGCTGGAGTGGGAGGATATGTACCATTTCAATGGGCATGCAGGTGTCATAAATCACTTTTTCTGTGGAAGGAAAGGACGGAGTATTTTTCCATATTTTTCCTTCCTGAAATTTTTCTGCTTTGTAGGCTAAAGGAACACTGGAGCATGGGGAGAAAATGATTTCCCCCAGAAAGGCCTATCAAAATTGTTTGCAAGTTCAAAAATTCATGTATTTAAAGTTTTATATTTTAAAATATATAAATATTCTCTTTTACCCAACAGGTGTGCAAAACCCATTCTGGTATTCTTGGAAAGGGTTTAGCTCTTTCTCATTCACCAACTATATTGGAGGCACTTGAAGGAAACTTACCACTGCAAATCCAAAGCAATGAACAGTCCTTCCTGGATGACTTTATTGCTTGTGTTCCCGGATCAAGTGGTGGGAGGCTTGCAAGGTAATGCACTCTCAGTACTGCAGTTACTTTCTCTCGGGGCTTGCCGCCATTTCCACTTCTGAAGAGAAATGAAAGGGGGGTCATTAGGACGTTGTAGTGCTGCGTAAAATAATCTGATTTTTGTGTTTTGAGCTAGCTGAAGCATAAAATGGTAGTTAATATTTCAAAATATTTTTAAAATATGATAGTTGTTAGTTGGTTATTTTAAAGTTGCCTAGATGAACTTTTAATTTAAAAATATGTGGAATACGAGGGAAGACCCCAAAATACCTGGAATTTCTTTATTAAAAAATTGTGTATTTATTCGTACATGTTTAAACTCAGTCACTTTCAAAGTACTCTCCATTTGATGCAGTACACCTATGGGAACAATTTTTCCCACTGCCTGTAAGCTTTTGAACTTGTTTCTGATGCCTTTTAGTGCTTCTGCTATTTTTTGTTTCACCTCTTCCACATTGGCAAAACATTTCCCTTTGAGGACTTTTTTCATCTGGGGAAACAAAAAAACAGTGGCTTGGGGCACGTTCAGGTGAACAGCGAGGATGAGGCTAGGAAGTCATGCCATTTTTTTGCCATTTTTCAGTACTGCTGAATACTTAGTGCAGTTGTGCTTGTAAATCACCCATCATGACATGGGCAAATGCATTGGAAGAGTCTTCAAAAACAAAAAAAAATTCACTGAAGCCAAATGCAGCCTCTCACAACAATGCCAGCTGGTACACTGATACAGTGGGCTCCTAGAACCCTCACCTAGCAGGGGAAGCCTATACCATAAGGGGCTTGTCAGAAGAGCAGATGACAGCTAGGCAGGGTGGGGTGATAATTCCATTTTTTGGGGTTGCCCCTCGTACATGGTGTAATTGAAAGCCTGTGTTTTGAATGGCGATATTTAGTATCTAACTAAACTCCTAAATTTATTACTATAGTTTATCTTAGTAAAATAAATAATGTAATAATGAGTTTTTTCAACTCTACAATGAATAGAAGTATGAATTTAGAATTCAAATCATTTGAGGTTATAGAGTTCTCATTTATTTTGTTGCTATTTGCTTTTTTTAAGCTGAAGAAAAATATGCTGGTTTGTGTGATTTTGCAGTATAGAAATCTGATCCCTTTCTGGTTTTAATTTTAAAAATACAGAAATTACTCTTTTAGTTTTTATAAACTAAAATGGCCGTTGGAGAAGAACAGAAAACCTTGTGCCAGCCTCACTGATATCTCTGTGGACATTTTTATGCATAACAACTACTTATTACTCATCTCACAGGACAGCTTGAATGTTGATCATGAAATGAATTCAGGAATGGCTTTCACAAAATATAGAAAATTGGCAAAATTTGTGTGGAAAGAAAGTAATGAGGGAAGATAGATGAGGGTTTGCATGAAGGGAAGGTGCACTAACTGGTCTCAAGCAAGCAAATGCCATTGTTGTCTCTGCTTTTACAGGAAGCTGCGCTTTCCCGGGGTGTTAGGCTGGCAGTTAAGGCAGACCTTCCTCAGTAAAAATTAGTGTACTTGAGACTTCAAATCATACTGACCTAAATTCATTTCCTTGGTTATTTTAAATCAACCACAGTTAAAATTCCAAGTTTCCTGAATTTTTAAATTTAATCTTCATTGTATTTTTTTCCAGTACCATTTATCTCCTTTATACCCTCTTCCACCTCCACCCATCCCGTTCCTCCCACAGTCACCACACTGTTGTCCATGAGCATAAGGCCTTTTTCCTTTTTCTCAGTCCCTCCACCCCACCCTGCCTAGCTGTCATCTGCTCTCCATCTATGATCTGTCCCCATTTTCCTTGTTAGTTCAGTTTGTTCATTAGATTCCACATATGGGTGAAATCACAAGGTGTTTGTCTTTCACTGACTGACTTATTTCATTTAGCATAATGTGCTCTAGGTTCATCCATGCTGTCAAAGGGTAAAATTAAAAAATTTCTTCTGCTTTACGGCTGAGTTGTATCCACTCATGTACTGGATGGACACTTGGGCTGCTTCCAAGTTTCCTGATTTATTTTTTTAAACCTTAGAAATCTTACCTGCTCTGTCATATTTTTTAATGAATTCATCACTAACAATTTCCAAGGAAGACACTCTGACTATAAAGGAATCAAAAATGAAGATGTTGTTTTGGCATATTGATACATGCTTTATTCATTTGGCATAATTTCATGTTAATCATTGAAGATATTGATGACTGTCTTTTTTATTGTTTTTTGTTTGCTTATTTTTTTCATTTCTGCCAGGTGGCTTCAGCCAGATTCCTATGCTGATCCTCAGAAAACATCTTTGATCCTGAATAAGGACGATATTCGTTGTGGTTGGCCTACCACCATAACTGTTCAAACAAAAGACCAGTATGGGGATGTGGTACATGTTCCCAATATGAAGGTAATTATATAAAAATTAAAGTGGTAGACATCTATGCACTGCCTATTGTAACTAATAAAACTTTAGAAATGACAAGTGTCTAAAGTCCATTTGTAGGACTCTTGTTACATATATGCAATGGAGGAAGCTAAAAAATTGTTTAAGTGATTTGTTTGCATTATTAGCACATATCCGGTTTTCCAAGTTTTGTATTTTTGTTTGTTTTTGACATCTTGCTAGGTGCTGTCATGGTGCAAAAGGAGGATAAAAAAAGTGTCCATATAAAGAGTGCTAGGTGCATAGAAGGAAGGCCCTCAGTACATAGTGATTGAATAAATCAATAAAAGAATACATTTAAAACTTTGTATACATTTTTTAAAAACTCATACATTTCTGCATTCTGTACAGTTGAAACAACATTGAAAATCTAATAATGATACTTATTAAATAAATTTGGATTGTGAAAGAATGAAGAGCGGAAATAGTCATGTGCTGTATTGATGAATATAGTTCTTTGGATACCTCTTCCATAAGAATTAATTAATAAACACATTTAAAACATATGTATAAAGTTAAGCCCTCTATGATATAACTTATTAATGTAAATAGCTCATTTAAAACTTTTATTATATTTCTGAAAAAAATCAGTACTGAGTGAAAATTTCTGTAGTCAATCCCCAGCTGCCAACCACATCTCAAAGTGATTTGATTGTTTGGAGCTTAGAGTTAATTAAGTCACAAAATCCCTTAGAATTAGAGCACATAATTTTACCTCCATTGTTTCTTTTTTTAGAACTACTTGGTACATTTTTTTAAAGATTTTATTTATTTTAGAGAGAGGGGAAGGGAAGGTGAAAGAGAAGAAGAGAAACATTGATGTGAGAGAGAAACATCGATCAGTTGCCTCTTGCATGTCTCCAAACAGGGACCTGGCCTGCAACCCAGTCCTGTGCCCTGCCTGGGAATTGAACGAGCAACCTTTCAGTTTTCAGGATGATGCCCAATCCACTGAGCTATACCAGCCAGGGCCATTTTTTAATTTATCCCATGAAGAGGCACAATGCCAGTGGAACGTTTACCTGACTCATAGTTTAAAAAAAAAAAAGGGACAAGAGCCATATAGTTCACATGTCTTAAGACCATTAATAAAATTGTATGGAAAAGTATTTGAACCTGATACTAAACAAAAATCAGGCTTTACTAGTGGCTTTAAAGTTTTGACAATGACCCACACCATAAGGATTTGCATCAAGACCCAAACATACACAAGATGAAGTAGTATAAATACTCTTTATTACGTACAATATGTACCATACATATTTACATACAGAGCTGCACTGTGGTATTTTCTATTTTGCGTTTCTAAGGAAGATCATGCTCCATCGAAGTGATTTCATGCCCACTATGAATTACTCTATCAAATGCAAAAAGCAAATTATAAAGAGAAAAGCTGACTAGAGAATAATCTTAATAGTGACACCAAAAAATGACTCTGAAGAAAGAATTTTATCACAATACAAAACATATTAATATGAACCTCAGAATGTAGATACCTGATAAAGAACTAAAGTGGTATTTAAATCATAAGTTTGTGGCTGCCTAGGAATCAAGTAGTCTTCGTTAATGCATAAATAAACATAACAACAATAAAATGTTTTGTTAGAATTCTTAGAATAATATTTGTTTTAAGATAATTTGTACTTTCAGTGTTTCAACATGCCTTAGCAATCTGTTCTTTTTTCAAAAAAATAACTTTTTATTTTTCAATCACAATTGACACAAAATATTGTATTGGTTTCAGGTGTACAACCCAGTGATTAGACACTTATATAACTCCTGAAGTGATTATCCCAATAAATTACTACCCATCTGACACCATACATAGTCATGACAAGTTATTGACTGTACTTCCTATGCTGTACTTTACATCCCTGCGACTCCTCTGTAACTACGAATTTGTACTTTATAATCCCTTTATCTTTTTCACTTACCTCTCACCTTCCCTGATCTGGCAAGCATCACAATGTTGTCTGTGTCTGTGAGTCTGTTTCTGTTCTGCTAGTTGCTTTATTTTGTTTTTGTTTTTGCTTTTAGCTTCCACATACATGTGAAATCATCTGGTGTCTTTCTCTGACTTATTTCACTCAGCACAGTACCCTCGAGGTCCATCCATGTTGTTGCAGATGTAAGATTTCATTTGCTTTTATGGCTGAGTCATGTTCCTGTGTACACATGCATCCCTTTTTCTTTATACACCCGCTTACTTATGGACACTGAGGTCGCTTCCATATCTTGGCTATTGTAAATAATGCTGCAGTGAACAGATGGATGCATATGTCTTCTTGATTTAGTGGTTTTGGTTTTTTCAGATAAATACCTAGAAGTAGAATTGCTGGGTCCTTCTTTGTCCCATGTTATAGCCTTAATTTTAAAGTCAATTTCATCCAATATAGGTATTTATTGCTATCCCAGCTTTTTTGTTTTTTTTGTTTCTAGTTTCATGAAATACCTTTTTCCATCCCTTTATGTTCAGTCTGTGTGTGTCTTTGATTGGAGGTGAGTCTCTTACAGACAGCATACGTAAGGGTCTTGTTTTCTTACACTCAGCCACCTTGTGTCTTTTGATTGGAACATTTAATCCATTTGTTTCTAAAGCAGTTCTTGATAGATTGTGTATTTATTGCCATTTTATTGTTCATATTTTTGATCATCTTCTTAAATCAGATCTTTAATGTTCCTTGTAATACTTGTTTGGTGGTAATAAACTCCTTTATCTCTTTCTTATCTGGGAGCCTCTTTATCTGTCCTTTGATTTTACCTGTGATAGCTTTGCTGGGTTGAGTAATCTCAGTTGTAGGTCCTTGCTTTTCATCACTTTGCATATTTCGTGCTAATCCCTTTTGGCCTGCAAAGTTTTTATTGAGAGATCAGCTGACAGTCTTATGAGATCTCCCTTGTAGGTAACTAACTGCTTTTCTCTTGCAGCTTTTAAGATTCTCTCTTTGTCTTTAAACTTTACCATTTTAATTATGATGTTTCTTGGTGTGGACCTCTTTGGGTTCATTTTGTTTGGGACTTCCTGCTTCCTGAGCTTATATGTCTATTTCATTCACCAGGTCTTGGAAGTTTTCTGTTGTTATTTTCTCAGATACGTTTTCAATTTCTTGCCTGCTCTCTCTCCTTCTGCCACTCCCATGATATGAATGTTAGTATGCTTAAAATTGTCCCTTATTCTCTCCTAATTTTTTAAAATTCTTTTTTCTTTTTGCTGTTTTGAATGGGTGTTACCTGCTACCGTATCTTCTGAAGTTTAATTGGATTGCTTAGATCAAATAGCTTATATTGGTGACAGACTTATCTGAAAGTATTCTTTCTGTACTAAACATCTTTAGACTTTAGGTATGAGATTTTTTTTAATGTGTTAATGTCTAAGACTTATCAATGGAGTACATTTTCTTCCACAGAAGAGTACAGCTAAAATTAAGATTAGCACTTAAAAATATATAGAGATTATGAGAAAGTATTTATACTTGAGTTACCAGAGGAAATAATTTAATGTTAGTCTCTTCAAGAAGTTAATGTAGACTCATTCTGCTATCTTTTTCTATACTTTATTAATGGTGACATTTACTTTTATTTTATGCTTTGATGTGCATGATTATCTATTCCAAAAAGAAAATGTCTCTCTTTTATACTGTGTTCAGGATCCATATTGTGAAACCATCTTAAGGTCATTCTGGTGCTATTAAATAAGCCCTGAAGGGATGCCTAAGGTGTATCGGTTATGACATAATGTTTATAGAATTCTGAGTCCATAATTGTAAGTTGCACTTTTTCATGTGTCACAGACAATTATATAACAGTAATATTTGGTTTTATAATGTCATGGTTAGGTGGAAGTGAAAGCTGTTCCTGTTTCTCAGAAAAAAACATCTTTACAACAAGAGCAAGTGAAGAAACCTCAAAGGATTCCTGGCAGTCCTGCCATAACAGCTGTATCCTCTAACACCGACAAGACTTTTGGTGGACTGGCATCGCCAAAGCTGGATGTTTCATATGAACCAATGATAGTGAAGGAGGCTCGCTATATTGCCATAACAATGATGAAGGTAATTTGTTTTACTTACCAGAAAATTTTTGTTATTCACAATTCATTCATTTAACAAGCATTCCAGTCATTCAAATTCAGACACAAAATTAAAGGTCTAGAGAACTGTTGATAGATGGTAAAATTGTGACAGTCGTTGCAGATTTTGACCTGCAAAATCCGTGGGGGGGACCGCACCGATCGCGTGAATCAAACTCACCCAGAGACACACTTGGGAATAAAGTCTGGCAGCCATGGGTCTTTCCCTCCATCTTGGAAAAGGCCTTGTGCCTAGCTCAGCCAGGCTTTTTATTAGAAGCTTTAGGACATATTTACATTGGATTGATTATTCATGAGCTTATGCAGAACAGGGGTTTTCAGTTGGGTCACGAGGATATATGGGAAGGGAATAGATAAGGGGTAGGTTTACTCAGTTACAGAGTATTAGGATGTAAATTCAGACAGGACCGGGGTATACATTAAACAGGAGACAAGTAAATTGAGTGTAAGCTAACTAGGGCTGTTAACTTTTAGGACCATAGAACATTGAGGCAGTGATTCATTAACTTAAGCTTCTTGGCTTTGGGAGGAAGAGAGACTCAGCAAATCACAGAATTTGTTAAGATACATTTTTGCCAAATTCCCATTAGAGGATTCCTTTTCCACTGACATGATCCACACGGGAATAATTTTTTCCTTATGCA
>PVJI01000998.1:0-142500 GCA_004026765.1 Micronycteris hirsuta
GGATGGGGTTGGAGGGGGTGGGGGGAGGGGAGGGAAGAGGACGCAGACAACTGTAATTGAACAACAATAAAGTAATTATTAAAAATAATAAATAAGTAGTTTCTTACCCCTGTCTGGAAAAGATCATAAATAGGGTGATGCTAATACATTTCTACAATTGGAGCACCTGGCAGAGAAGAGCAGCTCAAGGAGGGAATGTTTACATGTTTGGGGTTTACTTCTGCAAAACTGAGTCTTCAAACACTTCATTATCCCTGTCTGCAAGCCTTAGGTAATAACTTTTACACGGACTCAAGTTCTTCCGAGTCATAGTTTAATTTTCTTTTCTTCAAGTGAAACTAAACCCTGAGTAGGAAATAGACTTTTTTTCCTTATAAGTTTGCATAGTAATCTCTATCCTGATTTCTCTGGAAACTATAACCTATAAACCTCAACCCAGTATAAATCTGGTTGCAGCAAGAAATTACCTGGACAAGAGAAAGCAGAGGTGGGCAGATACACAATCCACCAGCTATATTTTTCCAGGAGGCTTACTGGTTTCTCCTTGATTGGAACCTTCCAGCCGGATTACCAAGGAGTCTCTGACATAGGAAGGTGGACTTTGTGTATCACATTGGGAAATGAAGTTAGCTTTTTCCTGTTACTTTTAATCAAAACATATGGATTCTGAGCATTTGAATATAATTAGATTTCCTTACTTAGCATACACTTTGCTCTGAATTACTGGGTATTGCTGAAAATGAAACAATACCTTGAACTCTGTCAGTAAGGCTCTGAGAGAGTCCTTCCTCAGCACTGCATTTGGTGTCTAATGTATCTTAGAGAAGGGGGTCAATGTTCTAGTTTGTCTTTGATAAAAAATAGTCACCCAGTTATCATCCTGGTAAATAAGAGCTTAATTACTGAAAGGAGTAGTCTTCCTTTGAATTCTTTTAAGTTCTTGAGAATAATTTATTTATCTAGACCAGGGATTAGCAAATGATAGTCTATGGGCCAAATGTGGCCCCCTATCTGTTTTTTATAAATGAAGTTTTATTGGGACACAGCCCCGCCCATTTGTTTACACAGTGTCTGTGGCAACTTTTGCACTACAACAGCACTTACACAGAGTAGTTGAGAGACACCATACAGCCCACAAAGACTGAAATATTTTTTATTTGGTTCTTTAACAGAAAAACCTCACTCACTTCTGGTCTAGACCACATTGTGTCTTTTGTATCAGTTTGTTTACGAGAAAATAATTTTTAATGGCTTAAAAATTATTAGTATTCAATGATCCCGATGTTGGTGTGGTTTGCTCAGAGCTCTGAGGCCATTTGATGCACCCAGTTGCTTCTCTGTAAGTCATGAAAGGTCCCCGACAGCTGTCTGAGATGGCAGGGGCGGCGTGCCAGGCACAGCTGTGTCTGTGTAGAAGAAGCGTGTTTTAACCAAAACCACAACCAAAGGTATGGTACAACCAGAGCCCACAGTCAGACTGACACCAGTCTGGGAAGCTAATCATTTGTCATGTCTTCAAATTTATATTCTTTTACTAATTTCTGTATGTATTTATCAGAGAGATTGAGTGCTGTGGGTGGAAGAGGAAAAGACCTGTTTAAGAAGCTTCACTGAGATACTCAACACATTTTGCTGAGAATATAACTGAATAACTGTTGGTAAAAACCAGTATCATCATGTATATTTTTGTCTTTGTGCCATTGTACAAATAAAAATTTAGTATGACATAGGAAATTCCTCATGGTATTTCTAATGAATAAAATAAAATGCAATGTATAAAGCATATTGAGGAAGATAAAGTGAATCTCAACCTGTTTTAGACTGGAAATATTTAGGAAGGGCCAGCAAGTTAAAAAAAGAAAAAAAAAGTATCTTCTAAAAGTCAAAATCGTGCACTTGGGATACAAAGGGTCCATTGATGATGAGGTCAGAACAGGTCTGGCTGGGAAAGCAAACTTAGCCTGGCAACAAAGGGCACGTGAATAGTCATAAAGCTACGAAGGAGGGCAAATTTGGAAAAAAGTGTTATCATGACATGCTATACTGTTTTTAGGGTTTAAGTTGTTTTTAGGGTTTGATCTTCTTGGCACACAGATAACAGAGGATGCAGGCATTGAGACCACTCTGCTTTCTGCAGCAGATCTGGGACTTCAGGGAGAGGCAGAGTGGCAGTAGCAGGTGCAGAGATAAGGCTTGAGAGGAGAAAGATGACTCAGTTGGCCATGCGAAGACAATAGAAGGGATATTGCCACAATGTTTGTGCTTATTAAAAGAATACCACTATCTGCTATATTCACTGAACTGACATTTATGTCTTAAGTGTCTACTATCGCCAGATCCTGTGTGGGCACAGAATACAGGTGGAAATAAAGACATGGAGGAAAAAATCTGCTCTGTGCCCTGTGGCACCAGCGGTGGAGAGAAGGCTTAGTTCCATGATTCATGATGATGGGATGCATGATCGATGTTATTTTTGTTACAGGACAGCATTATGCTAAGGAAGGCAGCTTTAGGAGTTCAGTATGCGGGGTGATCGGGGGAGTCTTTCCAAAGAAACTAAGAAATGAATTTTGAGTGATAAATAGGAGTAAGTCAAGAGTATTCAGGAGGAAGGGAGGCAGCCCTAGTTTGTATGCACATCAGATATCTAAGGGATTAATGCCCCAGGAACAACTCTCAACAGTATAAGATGGGAATCCATCAGTAAAAGCTCTTCACTCTTGTCCTGCGGGTTGTGAAGTCTGGGAGGCCCTCTGGAGGTTTACCTGAAGGTCCCTAGTGTAGCGAGTCCTTGGCACACCGCAGAAACCATGATAATGCACCTACACATTGGCTTTTCTGCTTTCCTCTCTCACGTTTTCTCTCACTCCTTTTTTGTTCTAAGCACAACAAACAATTGTATGGAGGCACTGAGACCAGAAGTACTACTACATACTCCCAGGGCATCCAGGAAATCACTGTGGCTGGAGAGCAGGTGCCTGTGGGCAGGATAAGAGGTGAGCTGTGAGGGCAGGCCAGGGCAGGTCGGACGCTAAGGGGCTGGAGCCTTCCTCTGAAGGCAGGGGTAAGCTGCAGAGTTTTTAGCCAAGGAGCAACATGGTAACATTTCTGTTGAAGCACTTTGCCCTAATTAAATGCTATATATAATATACCCTACACGACCTTGTCCAGCAGGTGCAAAGTTTGCCAGCGAAAGGTTCCATGTGTCTCAGGGTGGCTCTTCCTACACACCTGGACTGTACCGGAGGCAGACACATCATTATTTATAAAATGCACTTGGAAAATACAATTTAAAACATTTTAATAATCTTACAATAGCAAAGGAACGATATATCCATACCCATAGTAGCAAATTTAGGAAGTAAAAAAGCAAAGCAGTAAAATTAAAATTAGCCTTCATCCTATGGTAAGCAGGTACGTTGTTAAAATGTTGGTATAGTGTTAATGTTTTAATATATTTCTCTAGTTGTTAATTTATGTATGTATACTTTGTGTTACACACTATATTTCATATGCAAAATTGTATCTTTTTTCACTTAACATTATGCATGAATATGTCCTGAAGACATTCAATATTTTTAAGGCATGAGTTGTGATGAGTACATAATAGTCCATTATATGGCTATGCCATAATTTAATGAATCTCCAATTGTTGGGCATCCAGTTCATTTCCAATTGTATGCTGTTGTAAATAATGCACATTATTCTTTTGGCCTCAAATCTTTGAGTTTATGACTATTTCCTTAGGGAATGCTTTATGGAAGGCTCAGAGGAGTAATTTTGAATACTTTCTTGGGTAAGACAAGATAGAAATAAATAGATTTAATCAGATTGCTTTCAAATCTAAGAATATAAACTTAAGAACTTTAAGATATTCTTGATGTATATATCATTAATAAATAGTAATTAATAGTAACTAATTAGTAGAAACATTTACCAGTTTATAATTCCCATATTATTTATTTTACATAACTACTTTGCCACCCTTCTTGTAGTATTGTGAATATTATTATTCTTTAAAAATCTTAATTATTTAAAAAATAAAGAATTTTTCTAGTTAAAATTTTTATTACATTTTCAACTTGCCAGTGAGGTTTAGGGAAGTAATTTTTACCTTATCGTGGTTTACTTCTAGGATACCTGAATGTCTAACATCTAACTGACAATGGTGATAAAACATCCATCATGGTTAAGACAAAACCAGAAACATCATAGGTTCTGGATGGTCCACTGTCTTACCTGTTTTAATGAGGGTAACCTAGACATTTCAACAAAACAAAAGCCCTAACATTCTGGGACTTGCCACAATGAAAGCTTATGTTTTGCTCCGATCATGGTTCAATGTCAGTTGGTTTGTAGGGGAGGAATCTGGGCCGTACTGTCTTTCAGCAGAAACACTGTGGGCCCCAGCCCACACCCTTCAGGCCTTATGTATCTGATTGCCGACTCTGACAGGTATGAAAAATTCTTGCAGGCAGCAGCTCACCTCCAGCATACACCCTGTCCCTTATCCTTGCTCTCTCCCCAGGGATCCTTGACCTCCATGATCCCTCAGGAATTGTGTGAGGAGCTCACTCAGCCTTAGCACTTGCACAACTTAGAGCGGCAGAGGGGTTACTACTCTGAGGGCAGCTCTTAGCTGATGAGAGGATGACAGATAAGAGCAGACACACAGATGCTCCTACTTTCCAACCTATGGGCAGCCAATTCTGGGGGGCAATTTGCAGACCTCTCAGGAGGTATCTCACTATCTTCTGCTTCCTCATCTCGCTTTCTGGGATCACTGTCCTGAAAGCTGAAGTCCCTTTCTGAAGCTGAGCTTTCAGGGGAAACCAGCTAAGATATTCAGGGATATAGGTTCTCTCCCTCTTACAGCTATTCTATTCTCTAAATTTTCCCAAAGAAAGTACAAGAATGTGGGGGAGTGGTAGGGGTGGTGTCCATGGTTAGACCTGGAAGTCAGTCCATATTCCGTTGGCCAGAATTCAATCATGTGGGAGGCTGAGAATGATTACCTAACTTTGTCCCATGAGAAAGAGGAAACAGCAATTGAGGAACAATTACATTCTCTGCTGAAATACTTTGCTAAGTTTCAAAACTCTTATTTCAATTCCCTAAGAAGTGAAACAGAACTTGCCTCTTTTGTCAGTGATGGGAGAGGCCAAAGGTAATTGCTTTGCTTCAGCAGTGTTAAAAATTAGGATTGTACCTGGCTGGGGTGGCTCAGTGGATTGAGCACTGGACTGAGAAGTAAAGGGTGACCAGCTCAATTCCCAGTCAGGGCACATGCCTGGGTTGCAGGCCAGGTCCCCAGTAGGGGGCATGAGAAACAACAACACAGTGTTGTTTCTCTCCCTTTCTTCCTCCCTCCCTTCCCTTCTCTCTAAATAAATATTTTTTTAAAGAAAATATATTTAGAAAATAAGGACTATATTTTTCACTTTATTAGAAAGTGAAGCTTGTTCTACTTCTTTGCCCCTGAAATTCTGTCTTTTAGATGCTTTTAAAGGAGTTTGCATACACCAACTGACTTACACAGCTTGTCCCTTGTGATTACAGTTTTACTTATTACTCTTAAGTACTTGCTCAGTTACTAAAGTGATGGTCTTGAGTGCAACACCAGGATGCAGGTATAAATTCATTTGTACTAAGTACGAATTCAGTCTAATAATATTTTGAGTATCTACAGGGGACTATGTGTCAAGCCATTTAGTGAGGAACAAGCAAAATTTATGTAGATAGAGCCCTAACCTGGTTCTTCAACTCATTAACTGTGTGGACATGAGCAAATCAATGAACTCTGGGACTCAATTCCATTCTATGTAAAAATGAGAATAGTAACATTAATCTTGAATTTTAATTTTTAGTTCTTCACTAATATGAAACCATCTAGATATATAACATGCACTTTAAAAAGTATCCCTTCTGGAATGCCTTAAAATTGTCACTAAGTTATTTGAGGGAGAAGAAATCAGAATTATTATTTATTAGCCAATTCTCTCTTCTAATGAAGTCTGATTGTAGTAAATTGGCTATTGTAACTGAGGGAAGACCTAAATCAAAAAAGGGCATTTTAAGAGATCATAGAGAAATGGGGAGAAGGAAGTCATAAAGTGGATCGATGGTAAAGAGGAGGAAACTCTGGGGAAACAAGGAAGTCTAATACAATTGTACTTTTAGGTTACCACCATCTAGTATTGTGACATTAATTCTCCATCTCCTTAAAAAAGTAGTAAAATTAGCACCAGTGCTTCTGGAGTTGGATTTGTTTGTTCTGGGATATTGTACAGTACTGAGTGGTCTCAAAGTGAGCATGAGTAGTCCAAACGAAGGCTACTCACAGGGGCTGCACCTTTGAGACATCCTCTACCTCTCTGGAGATTTTCTGCGCTGTTGATCTGGAAAGTCAATGTCACATTACTGAAATTCGGATGAGAGGTAGAACCCAGAACTTCTCCTCTAAAGATGGGGTAGGGGGTGATAAGACTGAATGGGATTTATTACTTCCTCTGGTCCAAAGCCCATGGAGTCTGCAAATCCATAACAAGCTTACTGGAAAAACTAACATATTTTCTGGAAGCTAGGACCATATAATGGACTACATAAGAGTGTCGAATCTGGAAGTAGTTAGATCTGATTCAAACCCCAGTTCAAGCACCTCTTCTCTGAGTGGCATTGGACAGACTAGGTGACCTCTCTATCCTCAAATTCCTTTTCTACAAAACAAGGACAGGGATGCCTACCGTGTAGGGTTTAGGGTGAGGAGGCTTAAACAAGTAAACATATATAGTGCACTTGTCACCAATTTTGACATATAGTTAGTAGCTGCTTATTATTTATAATAAATGATAATATATACAACACTGGTATATCAGGTTCTATCATGTTGCATTAATATGATGCTGGACAATGGATGAATTCTGTTCCTATTCTCTATGGGTAACTGTAGCTATTTTTTGGCACCTATATTCATTCTACCACACAGATTTGGAACAAGGCCACTATGCAGATGAATTCTTTTTATGTGACAAACTGGGGTATAAAAATTATCCTTGGAGGCATAAGTCTGAAAAACATATTCATTGGCTATAAAAACGAGAACTCTGATGCACTCTGCACTTGTTGTCCAGGTACTGAGGAGACATAGGAGAAGGTTAGCATTAAACACACAGTGCTTTCATAATTGGATTCTAATTCATTATTTGGTCATCAGAGTGATACAGTTCAACGCATCACAGCGCAGAAAAATGCCAGAGAGTTTTACATAATGTTAATGTGTTCTTGACTTGGTAATGATCTATCATTTACCTGCTGCCTTGTGTTTTCAACAGGCACTGCACTCATTTAAAGTGGGCAGGTAATATTCTTCCTCCTGGAGGGCTTTGAAAAAATAAATATACAATAATGTAGGAACTAGAACTGATTCTTAGCTCCTCATTTTTCATAGTTGAGAACACTAAGCACATGAGGCATGGAAGTGGTAATATCTGGTGATCTTTGACCCAATATGAAGTTTTTGTCATGACAACAGATGCCCTTATTCTTACTCATTTCCTCTAGTTAGGGTGATTTTTGTTAGCCAGTGTTTCACGGTCCTTTGTGCTCTAGTTCCTGAACAAAGATAGGAGATTGACATCAGCAAAAGTAAGGGGGAGTCAGCATACTTTAGATAAGAGACTCACATTTACATAGTAGCCCATATTTTCTAGAGTCTCTTACATGTATATTACTTGACCCCTACCACACTATGAGAGTGATAAGGGCAAGAATTATCATCCTTGTTCTACAGATGAAGACACTCCATGGCAGAGTTAACTGACTTGTCCAAGTCAACTTAGCTAGTAAGTAGCAGATGCCAGTCTCAAATAAAGGACTTCCAACCTCAAAATCAACATCCTTTCGGCTCTGTTACAGAAATCCTGTGCTAACCATCTTGGTTTTTTTGAGTGATAATAGTGGAAGCTACAGGGCCAACTTATGGGTTTGCTGGTAGACAGAGCTGCCATCATCTCATGGGGCAAGTGTGAAAAAGGCATCCCTACCTATGAGTGGATCCAGCCCTGATCTAGCCAAGGTAAGTGGTTCAGCTAGTGGAGCATGAGAGAGATTTTAGCTGTCACTTACCCACTCAGCCACACGTTTGTGGAACACTAAAGGTAGCTTTCTGGTGGGCAGAGGAAGGAAAGCGGTGATAACTGGGCTCCAAAGATAGTTGTCAACAATTTCTCCAGGTTCTATATGTTCATGATGTGCTTCCATTAAAAACTGGAGTTTATTTCTCCTTCCTTTAAATATGGTTGGTCTTCTGACTAATTTGCCCCATAGAATTTTGTCAAACTGACAGTCTAATCTTCCTAACCCCAGATCTTTAAAGGATTGTCAGCTTTTGCTTCCTTCCTCTTGAGATGCTTCTTCTCGGAATCAAGTCACCATGTTGTAATGAAGTCCTAATGCTGCAGGGAGAGGCCCACACAGTGGAGATATATGGCCCCTAGCCACAGCCCTAGTCCAATCACTCAGCAACCAGTACCAACTTCTAGCCATGTGAGTTAGTCTATTTGGACTTTTCAGTTATTCAAATGCCCTAGCCAATATCAAGTGAAATAGAAGACCTATGTAGTCAACTTCCAGAATCATGAGAGATAATATTACTTAAGACATTATGTTTGGGGTTGATTTGTTATACAATAGTAGATAACTGAAGAGCAATTCCCATGGATTAGTGAGAATTGGGGTTTGTGTGACCAGATTTAATGATTCCAGAGTGACTTACTGTTTACATTTTTGAGTTCCCAGAATGCTACTCTAAAGTACTCTACAAGCATGATTCCCCATATCCTTTCCCAGCTGAAGCCATTGACTGAAGTAGGGGAGGAATGGCAGAGGGTGAGGAATGAGCAACCAAGTTGCTATCATTTGCAATTCTGTTTCAGAGTCCCGATATTAATCATTTCCCTCTTCTTTTGCTTTCTCAACTACAGAAAGGGGAAATTAAGAGCTTTACTAGTTTCACAACTAACTCAGCAACAGTAACAGGGTGATAGCAAGTGTAGTGGACTGAATGGTGACCTTGAAAAAGATGTTATTTTATGTCTGTCCCACCATTGTAGTTTGGAAGCAGGTACCTTGTGTTATAATTTCAAAAGTCCACAGATAGTGAGGGATTTTGCCCAGGCTGGATCATACTCAGAGTCTCACCTATACATAATTTAAATAATTTTGAAGATGAGATTTAGGACTTCTGAGTTGATATTCAATGAAGATTTGGACAAAAGTTATCAACTCAGATGACTGTAACGGGTTGAGGCTTTTGGGGATCTTGGGATGAAGTGAATTTGGCACGTGGAAATGATGTCAATGCTTTACGTGGGGACAGAGGGTGGACTTAATAGACTGAATAATGACCTCTGAAAAGATATGTCTAGTCCTAATCCCTGGAACCTTTGACTGTTACCTTATTTTGCAGATGTAATTCACTTAAAGATTCTGTGATGAGAATATTATTCTGGATCATATGGGTAAGCCCCAAATACAATGACAAAGATTCTTAGACAGAAGAGGAGGACTCAGGATTTTAACCTTCACAGCTGTGGATGATAAATTTATGTTTTTTCAATCCACTGGGTCCACGGTAATTTGTTACAGCAGCTTCAGGAAATTAACACAGCAAGGAAGTTCATTCCGTGGTTGGGAGGAACTCATTTTCTCTATTTTATTACAGTCTCTCGAGAGTGGTTCTTGGCATAAGTAAGATCCTTTCATGATCCATACAATTCAGCACATCCAGCTCTGTCCACGCTCACAACTGGGAAGAGAGTGCCTGATGCTCCAATCCTGCCTAGCCCCAGACCTTTGAAGTGTGGCATTGCAGCTCCTCTCATCAGGCGGTAGAGCATATTTCCACCTCTTCATTCTAGAATTAATCCGCTGGCTAATAAAAGGGGACAAAATGAGAACACACAATTTCCAAGCCTACACTCAACCTCTTACGTGTGTTCACTCTCCCAGAGCCCTGTCACCAGCCCGTGAACAAGCATACACCAGCCTCGTGGAAGATTAGAGATACCATGAAGGAGAGCTCAGTGGTCCAAATGAAGCCCTTTCTCAGCGAACTTAGAAACAACAGATATCCAAATATGTGAGCAAGCCCAGCCTACTTAATAGTGGAGTCACGTAACCCAACCTCCAGGTGACCAAAGCTTATAGACCTAGTTGACATATAGACTCCCAAGTAATAATTAAGCACCTATGTTTTGGGATGGTTTGTTAAGAAGCAGTTAGTAACTAATGCAGTATGCGGGATAACTTTTTCCTAAAGGTTACTAAGAAGATTTTAATTTCCTTGTGATCAAATGAAAGTCTGCCTGGGAAACTCTAGGGTCAGGTATGGGTCCAATATTTCCATATAGAAAGGTTTTATGTAAATATCTGCAACCTGAATAGAATAAGGAAGCAAGAGAACTTGTCTCAAAGCTATGTTTGCATAGCAAGCACTTTGTTTTTGCTTTGGTATACTTATTTGAAGTTAAAATAAGGCATAGTTTTCACAAGTAATTGACAATTCCTATGAACTTCAAAAGTTAAGAAATGAGTTGGCCAGGGTAATAAGGTGGAGGAGGATGGAGAAAAGGCGTTGCAGGCAGAGGTTTCAGCTTGAGCAAAGATCCAGAGCTCTCTGTCAATCTTGGCATATTTTTAATAAATAATCAAGTGTCCACATACCTCTAAGTGCTTTGCTTCATTACCACCTTTAAAACAACACCCAAGATGCCTACTATGCCAGCTGTTAGCCTCTCCCTCACTTCCTCTTCCCTTCCTTTAACCTACAAAAACACCGACTGCTGATGAGTTGTAAGTCATTTTGCAGAGGAAATTGGGTGTGCAAATCCTGTGATTAGACAAACATCCCTCATTAAAAGTTGTAATCCACTGGCCTTCCGTGTTGACACCTTAATTCTGAATGCTTAACAGCCTGAGCACACTCAATGGCCCCGAACAACTCCACCTCCTTCATCCCTTTCCCAGCCCCCTTCCCTTCTTGTCTGAATCTCCACCAGAAAATGACACAGTCTTCCAGATGGGGTAATACAGCCTTCCCTTACTTGCAGCGATAATAATGTTTTCTCAGTTTTATTACAGTCTCTTGAGAGTAGGACTGATTTGCATATTCCCTAACACTTAATTAACGATGTCACCTTCCTAGTGCCTTGAAAACAGTTTGCATTTTTTTCCTCCTCCCCGGGCAGACCTCCAACAGTTACCTCCCACATTTTCTGCTGCAGTCCTTTTTATTACTTTAATGACAAATAATTGGACAGATTCTGAGTAATGAGGGTGAGAGCCAAAGGACTGTTGCAAGGGAGACGGCTGCATGTTACAAGACACTTTTAGTGGTCTCTAAATCAGACAGACAAGTAGAGTAATGATCATCTTGCCGTAATGAGACACAATTAAGAATCACTGCGGCAAATGACAGAGCAGTTCATTGAACAGTAACCTCCTTCTTCATGTTTTCCCCTCCTTTTTCTTCCAAAGGAGATCGAAGCTTAATTATTGCATCGCTATTTGCAATACTGCCATTAAAATTGTGTCACACTTCCAATATAAATCACATATTTTTAAGGGTTTACTACTTAAACATAAAAACTGGTTACATTTTCAAATTTAGATCTTGATCTAAGAGAATCAGAAAGTGTGTCTAAATGTTAGAAAATGTCTTACAGGTACTCGATTGATATCTGATCTCTGAATGCTAGAATACATTTAACAGATTGGGGTGTTTTTTGCAGAGTTCTTAGGGAAGACCCTTTCATTCAATGTTTCCCAACCTTCAGCATGCATCAAGACCACAGGCAGGACTTGCCCCATGGCAAGTATTTGATTTAGTAGATTTCTAAAAAGTTCCCAGGTGATGTTACTCCTGCTGGTTCAGGTACCACACCTTGACAACTACTACATCAGTCTTCACCATGAATAAGGATCAAAACAAAACTCCAGATCGCCAAACCACGCATGTCAAAGGTGAGTGATGTTGATTTGCCTTTAAGAGATCAAGTTCAAATCCATGTAGTAAACAAAGTGTCCCCCCTTCAGAAAGCCACCCCATGATCAACCCTCTCCATTCTAAATGTCAGTTCTTCTCTTCCAGTTAATTTTTCAAAAATAAAAGAGAAATTAAAACAAAATATAAACTTCATGAGCCACTGTAATTAAAAAAATATTCTTTTCATTTTATTTTGCAAGTATTTTCTCAATGAGCTGAATGCCCTTTAGAATGCTTTCTCATTCTCTATACAAGTTTCCACATTCTTTCCCTACTGATATCTGTCTCTCCCAATATTGCATGTTTGGAATGGCTAACACATTCCCAATTAAATAGATGTAGAAATAGTAATAGAATGTAAACAGTTTTCCCAAAGTCATGGAGATTTTGTGGTAATAGTAGACATATTTGTGGGTGCTCATTCTCCTGATTTATAATCCACATTTTACAATATTTATAAATGGATGGGTTCTTCTGTAATTGGTTCATAGCAATGCAGTTTGCTATGGAGTAAGACCAGTGAAGGAAACTGGAAATTAATTCATCATTTGTGTCCCAGATCCTTTTAGAAAAATGTAGGATTATAAATAAATAATAACAAAATAATTTTTATTCTCTAGTCTTAGAAACCGTGTTGCAATTGGCCAGGTGCATTATGCTACATATTTTATAATTAATATAAAATAAATTTGGGATAGTGGAAAAATTCAATACTGACTCTGTAAACATCTCTATGGACGACCATTCTTAAAGGAAAGTGACAGTTTTTTTAAAAAATTGAATTTACTAAACCAACTAAATTTTCTAGCATTGTGAAGATGCCAACTAAAGACAAGTAGTGAATTAAAGGGTGAATAATACAAAAGCTTTCTTGATTAATGGTATTTATGAGATACAAATACCTAAAGTTAACCAGCTGCAAAACTGTGTGGCTGTATCATATGTAGGAACACAGCAGCCCTGGATGATTATCTCAGTCACTGTACTAGTCAGGAGAGGCTGACTTGTGCTGCAGTGACAAAAATCAATAAAACAAACTCAAAGTTTCGTAGAGCTTTATTTCCTCCTCATGCAAAATCTGTTGTGGGTCCATGTGACTCTCCAGGGCAGTGTTCCTCCATTTAGCAACTCATTTATCCAGGCAGTTTGAATCTTTTGGTTCCACCATCTGAGCCGAGGCTTCCTCAGTCACCTTTGTAGGGGAAAAGAATGGTGGAAGGCTTTGCATTGGCAATTAAAGATCTGGCCCAGTAGAGTCAGCCATCACCTCTGCTGACAGACTATTGGCCTAGAACTAGTCACATAGCTCCATTCAATTCCACACAGTCAGGGAAAGGTAATCCTTTTACATGTTCAGGAGGAGGGAGAATTGGATAAATATAAGAACTAGAAGTCACAGTGATACAGACAAAATTCCCCTTTTTTTTCAATAGTCTACAAAAAATTACCTTTACTACAGAGAATCCATCTTTGCTTTCTAATTTCACAGTATGGGATTTTTATTTGTTGTTATCTGGTTAATTGTCTCTGCTTTGTACTTTTATTATTGAAACATAACCTAAAGCCTTAATCATGTTGAACATATGTGATTTACGAGGTACTTTTATATATATTATCTCAGTTACTATAACCCCACAATAATGTATATAGGAAGGTATCATTTTAGTTATAGTTAAATAAACTCACAAAGCTTACACACTTCCTCAGGTTTTTTTACTTTGAAGTGCTGAATATAAGTGCTGAAGATGAGACTAAAACTCAAATCTTCTGACTATTTTCTTATATTTATTGTAATATTATACTGTGTTATTGTCTTTGTTGGAGTTTTTTGGTGGTTACTGTGCCCTGATCATGGAAGATTCTGTCTCTGGTTTGCTTTAGAGTTTCAGACTCAGTTCAGAGTGTTTATGAGGCCTGGGGTTATTTTGACATAAGGTTGCTGCAGAAATCACTAGTCTATCATTTTCTTAAAAGTTTAAAATGCACTCTAATTTTATACCATTTTATTGGATTTTTACATATGCTTTTACAATTTTGGCATATTGGCCATTAAATTAATTTTATTAAATATCTGTAATTACAGGGTCTGGGTTAATGCAGTTCTGACATGTGCCATTTGTACTTCTTCACCAGTATATTGAGACCTGTCAACTTTTATGGTGTCATTTTATAATTCCTCTTACTTTAATAGAACTTTAATGCTTTTTACAGAAACTAAATTCCTTGGAATTAGGTGCTTGCCTTTTCACCAAGGGAGAAAATGAGGTCCATGGGGAGCCATATTGCAAATTCTCAGACCAGTTGTTTTTCCCAAGGCTCTGGTGATGAATAACAACATTCTGAGTTTATTTTCCCACATCAAAGTGAACTCTAAATGCAATTGTGACATTTGTACATGTTCATCAACGAAATATTTCCCCTTAAGTAATTTAGCCTAAATATCTATTTGCAAGCCACTGTTCCATTGGTACTAGAAACTTATTTTCATTTTATTTAGGGTACCTACCTTAATTACATTCTGTTGGTGCCCCCACCATATCCCCTTGGCATTCATCACTCCCATACATGCCAGCAGTATCTTACTGCCAACTTCTACAACACTCTATCTGAGGACTCTCTCAGTCACCCACAGGGAGGGCAAAATGGAAGTACAGAAGAGAACCCCTCAGCCAATTATGGATGGGAGTTGGAGAATAAATCTCTTGCTTTCTAACCCCTCAGGTGGAAAATTCATAGGTACATTCCACAGGTTACTGTTGGGAATGACTCAAAGTTGCCCACAGCAGTAATGTTTTTATTAATGCATGCAAACTGGTTTTCTTCTCTATTTTATTTCCCCACTTCTCTATGAGGGTTTCCTGTAATCACTACACAAATAAGCCTCTTACTTTCATACCCCTACCTAAGGTTCTCTTGTGTATGAACCAGTCTTTGGCATTCACCCTCCCAATTTCTCCAGCACCATATCTAAATTCCACTGGCTCTCAGTGTTGAGGCACAAGTAAGGGTTGGTTATTATATGAAACTGAATCCCAACTGGGTAGAATTCATGAGTCTGGGAAACAATGGGTGGAAGTAGAAGTGGTTGTGTTCTTTTTCACTACCAGAGGCCTTATGGGAAAATGTGTTCTTTCCATTCCCCAAGTACCCAGATGGGAAAATACTTCCACCAGAAGACAGAATTTCACTCAATTTAAAGGTAAGGTTGCTTCCTATTCACTCTGAGTTCCTGTGCCAGTAGACCAGTAGGCTCAGAAAGGAATTACTAAAGTGGCGGGGGTAATTATCTCTGATCATCATATGTAGTAAGAAGGTTGCTACATAATGGGGCAGAGGAGAATATGTATACTGTTAAGGCAACCCAATAGGGCATGCTTTGGTATGTCCATGTTCAGTTTAACTGTAAATGGTGGAGGAGAACAACCATGGCCTTGTAAGGGCCTCAGATCCTTTAGTAGTAAGGATCTGAATCATCCCATTAGATGGGCCACTTAAAGAGCACAAATATAAGCTAAGAGCAAGAGAAGTCTAGAATTGATGGGAAACGATGGAAATAGTAACATCAATTATGGTCTAGAGTATAACTGCAATACAGGTACCATAGTTTGACCCACAAATTCCCCTCTTGTAAATTTCTCCAGGAATCATGACCACAGAATTCTAGAGTAGCTGCGCCGAGATGCCAGATAGAGTGAACAGAATGTGAGAAACAAGTGGATTTGGGCAGTCCAAGTGGTGGACTCTGTTTGGGTGCCCTACCCAATCCTCTTTAGCAGGCTGCTATGAATGTTGGCTGTAAATGCTCACAAATGACCTTCTACTTTGTAGAAATTGCTCCTATTCAAGGGGTTTTTAATTATCATCTTCCACCTAAGGAAGGGCCAATTGCTGAGTAATATGAGACTACAAAAGGTAAGCCCTTGCCTCAAGGGAATACAACTCTTTGGTACAATTTATGTTCCAGGGCTTTTGTCACTCTGAGACCACATTCTTGCTCAGTTTTTACCTCTTCTCTATCCTGCTTCAATCACTCCCTTACAGGACTTTTCCTGCAGAGCGCTCCGTCAATTCATCATGTATATTCAAATCCCTGTCACAGAGTATGCTTCAAGGGAATTTGACCTAAGATACTCAATTACACAAAGTAGGTTATTTCCTGAGATTTACATAATTTTACAGTAAAAAAGCTTTTGCTCATTTTCTGAAAAGACAGGGCAAGTCAAAGTTATGATTTACAAGATGTTCTTTCATATAAAATTTTATAATCAGTCATAGTCAAGGTCAGATTTGAGAAGTCTTACTTTCTTGGCTAACTGTAGCCCTGCCGGATGGAAACTTTAGCCAAAATAACTGGCCAGAATAATTTTACATTTGAAAGGTGGGCTGAGCCCATCTTAGTTGGTTAGAGATAAGAACTGAAAATAGTCAAGACTATGGAAGCACTCAGCAGGTGTTAGAAAATAAGGGAATACAGATTGGACTACTCAGAAATCTTTTGCACAAAAGAATGCCTGCCTTAAACTCTTTGTCTGGGTCTCTCTGCCTTTCTTTCTTTTTCTTTCTTTCTTTCTTCCTTTTCTTTCTTTCTTTCTTTCTTTCTTTCTTTCTTTCTTTCTTTCTTTCTTTCTTTCTTTCTTTCTTTCTTTCTTCCTTCCTTCCTCCCTTCCTTTTTTTTCTTTCTTTCTTCTTTCTATCTATCTTTACATGTATTTATATCCACAAAGGCTCATTTTTTAGGCCAACATAACTATCTATTGCTAATATAAAAGCAGCATATATACTTTAAGAAAAACACTGGGTTAAAAACTTCCAGAAAGTGCCTCGGTGTCATAGCCCATGGGTGGTGGCTGGGGTGCAACCGATTGGGTGGGCTGCCTCTCCGTTCTCGTTCAGCCACAGCTGCCTGGTTTTATTTGGTTGTACTTTTGGGCCAATGCCTAACCTTGACAGTTTTGTTAGTCTCATTTCTTGCCACTGTTCCTTTGCCTGCCACGCTCTCTCCTTTTCTGAAACATTTCAATACAGTTCTCAGAAAGTGCCCTGCTGTTTTCGTCTTTGAATTTCACACAGATCATTCGCGCCCCCCTGCCCCATGCCTCCTTCTACCACCCATATTTTACACGGCTAACCGTACTCTTCTTCAAATATCCCAGCCATTAGAAATCGCTGATTCCCTGTAGGTCTTGTTTCACTTTACTTACTTAGTTCCTTGTCTTTTAATTCATCAAAATTCCTTTTTAAATTGTCCGTTGATGCCCAAGGTTATACATTCAGTATATTCACACTGTCAAACACAGAAACATTCACACGTGGTACGTGATGTCCTTGTCGTTCAAAGCAGAGACAGAGCAGGCATCTGAATCTTATTTCAGGTCCCTTGGTTTCAAAAGCTCAGTCACTTTTGCTGCCTAATACTGATGTACAACCATACCTGTACCATCAAAATATTTTTGTGTTTTATTCTCTCACATTGTCTAATGTGGATAAATGGTCACAATACAATGCAAATTGATATAAATTTACTGCATGGCGAAATTGAAAATTATCTTACCAACCAGAAAGGATTTTATAAAGTTTATGAAAGTGATGTTGGAGACCTACTAGATTCAATGAAAAGCCATTGGAAAACGTGGCTGTCCAAAAGAAGAGTGAAGAAAGATAAGCATGCAAAGATGGCTCAGTCAGTACCTCCAACAAGAATAACTAATATAATAAAGGATTAAGAGAAACTCTTGGGAAAATTATTGAAATTTTTGAGGATTTTTGCAAAAATTAACCACTTTATAACACTTTAAAAGTAAAATGTAATATAATAAATGTTCTATCAATAAATATTTCATATCTTAAAATTTTGCCTCCTAAAGAAAAAACAAACTATTCTTGGAGTTGGTGCAAAGATGCAATTCTGACTTAAATTTTATTAGTGACATAAGATAAATACACATTTTCTATACTTTCAAGTTTTACTTTCAATATACTGGCCAAATAAAAACATATTTTACTTTTCTCCATAAGGTTTTCGCTACCATTTTAAGTAGATTTACTTTATGTGTCCTTCTTTTATGGGTACTGAGTATCTTCATATATTGAGAATCTATTGTAGTTAATCTCAGGGACAAAACTAGAACTAAAATTTGACATCTGTAAGTAGGTGACAGGAAGACTCTTGAGAATGAAAGGGGGCATACTTAATAGTCATATCAGGACAATAAATATAACCTGGAAATGCTCTAGGAAAACCAAAAGAAACAGCCAAGCGTCTTTTAGGGAGTTATAGATGTTCGACTATTTATGGAAGAAATATCTTCTGATGGTATGAGCAATCTCCTACAATGGTGACTTCCCCGCCATCCAAAGTACTTGATAAGACTCTCTGTCAGTAATGGTAATAAATGATGTCTGAGGTCCTGTTTTCAATCCCTGAGAGTGTTGCTCTTTGATATCTACCTAAAGCCATTATATAATCTCACTTGGCTACAGAGAGCCCTTTCATCTAAGAAAAAGAAGACATCGTATCTTTGTTTCCTGCCTGTCCTCTGAACCTATCTGATGGCTGGTGGCAGTTTTTGGTGTTTGAAAAGCTTGTTGCTGGTCTGTTTCAAATTTTATCACATTTCTCACCTTAGTCATCACTACCTATGGCTGAGGCTTTGATTAGCTTAGGCATCCATGCCAGGCACCACCCAGCCTTATGGAACCGAATTCATAGAGGTGTGAGTGGAAGGGGTAGGGGGAGGGGGAATGACGCTTAATGTCAGAGATTGAAGGTAGAGTGTTAAGTATGTTATTTACAGATGATGAAGTGGAAGAGTTTATTTAATTGGTTAGTGCTTTAAAAAGCAGGGGGATGTTTCTTATTTTGTTTAAAAATATTTTATTTATTTATTTTTAAGGAGAGGGAAAGGGAGGGAGAAAGAGAGGGAAAGAAACATTAATCAGTTGCCTCTGGGGACCTGGCCTGCAGCCCAGGCATGTGCTCTGATCAGGAATCGAACTTGCAACCCTTAGGTTTGCAGGACAATGCCCAACCCACTGAGCATAAAAGTCAGGGCTCTTACTCTTTTTAGTAAAGAAAAAAACTGGATGAAAACTGTCTACTATTTTCTTCAAGCATTGGTGTAAATCAATATTTCCTAAGAGAAAACTTAATAACATACTCTACTAGCCTTCTGGCTCAAAATAGCACCTTGAAAACATGTGTGGACAAGCTGAGAGGCAATCATTAGGTATCTGAATATCTACAAAAGCTGGAACAAAGTAGGATTTTTTCCTTGAGCCCTGCCACTAAGCTAGTTTCCCTAACTTCTGCCAATCATATTTTCAACTTACTTAAGAGATCTTATCTGCAGACAAACAAACAAAACAAAAAAGAAAACAGAACAAAATAAAGAGGTAGAAAATGTATGCAATTCCAAATATAGAACTTCAAATGACTGTGTTTTCATTACCACTTCTCACTTCTCTCCTCCATCTTCTTGCTGCAGCTTACACCTCTCAGGGGTTTTGCTGCTGACAGTATCTTCCTTGTAATCAGCAGGTTTCCTCGCGTGTACTCTAGGGGCAACATCTCTGCTCTGTTTTATCTCTCTTGAGAAAGTTGTTAATAATATTTCATGCACCGGTGGCTTGCTCTCTGCCTATATGCTGTAAAGTGAGGTAGACAAGCCCCATGCACCAACTTGGAACTTGTTTTCAGGCTTCTGGATACCCCACACTTATATGAGTGGAAATGTGAGAACCACTGGACATTTAAGGAATCCTGAAGTAGGGAAGAGGATATACAAAAATTAGCAAGTATCTATAAAAGAGAAATTTACAAGTAATTGAAGAGAATTTTTTAAAATGTGATTGAAGACTTCCAGTGCAGACAAGATGGCACAGATCTCCTTATCTTCATATCAACACCAAAGACAGTACAAAAAGGAAAACTGTGCATCAATATTTCTCCTGAACTTAGATGCAAAAATCCTCAACAAAATATTAACAAATGGAATCTAACAATATATAAGCAGCATTGTATACCATGACAAATTGAAAATGTTCCAGGTATGCAGAAATGGTTCAACATTCAAAAATTAATCCGTACAATAATACATCGTTATCACCAAGCTAAATAAGAAAAGGCATATGAGCATCCTAAATGAGGCAGCAAGAACATTTGACAAAATTTCACACTTATTAATGACAAAAAATAGCAATTTAGGAATAGGGGTGAATTACCTCAGTGTGATAAACAGCATGTAAAAAAAATCTACAACTAATATCATGGTGAGAAATAGAATGCTTTTCTCATAAGATCAAGAATAAGGAAAGAATGTTCCTGCTCACCACACCTTCAGCATGGTACTGGATGTCCTAGCTACTGAAATGAAGTGAGAAAACGAAGTAAAAGGCTTACAGATTAGAAAGAAAGAGATAAATTGTCTTTTGCGGATGATGTGATTACATACATATAGAATTACAAAGAATCTAAAAAATCCCCACCTAGAACTAATAAATTAGCTCAGCAAGGTCATAGCATACAAGATTTACACATACAAAAATCAATCCTATTTCTTTTACAATAAACATGTGAAAACCAAAATAAAAAAACACAATGCCATTTACACTCTAAAGAAAATAAAATGGGTATTCACTTAACAAAACATATGTAAGATCTAGATACTGAAAATTAAAAATGATGATGAAAGAAATCAAGAAATAAATGGAGAGACATGGAGTGTTGATGAATTGGAAGACTCAGCATAGTGAAGATGACAATTTTGCACATATTGACATATCAGTTTAATACAGTTCCTATCAAAATCCCAGCAACAGTTTCTGAACACATAGACAAACTTGTTCTAAATTGTATATGGAAAGGCATATGCCCTAGAAGAGCTAAAACAACCTGACAAAGAAAGGTAAAGTGGGAGGAGTCACGATCACATACTAAGGGTTCCCATAAAGCTACAGTAATCAAGACAATGTGGTATTGACAAAGGGATAGACATATAGATCAATAGAACAGGAAAGAACACCCAGAAATAGACCCACACAAATACACCAAATTGATTTTGGCAAAGGTCCAAAAGCAATTCAGTAAAGAAAGGACAGCCTTTTCAACAAATGGCAAATGGTGTGGAGCAATTGGACATCCATAGGCAAAAAAGCAAAACTAAAACAAACAAAAAACAAACAAAAAATCTTGACTGAAACCTTATATAAAATTAATGCAAAATGGGCCACTTTGCAAAAGACTTTGGCAATTCTTCATAAAACTAAACATGTGACTACCATATCCCAGCAATAGCACTTTTGGCTATTTATCCCGGAGGAATGAACACACATGTTTACATAAAACCTGTACATGAATATTCCTAGCATCTTTACTCAAAATAGCCAAAAAATGGAAACAGCCCGATGTCCTTCAGAGCAGAAATTGTTCAGTAAACTGTGTTACATACATGTCATAAAATAGTACTCAAAAATAAAGTGAAAAAAAAAAATCAATACACGTAGCTTGGATGAATTTCCAGGTAATTCATGCTGAGTGAAAAAAGCAAATCCCAAAAGGTTAATAATATACAATTTAATTTATATAGCATTATGAAGTGACAACATTATAGAAATGGAACACAGATTAGTGATTGTCGAGTAGAGACAAAAGGGTCACAAGGGGGGTGGAAGGTTATAAAAAGGCAGCACGAGGGACCCTGTGGCACCAGAACTACTCAGTACCTCACGTGTGACAAAGGATACACAACTCTACACATGTGATCAAATTGTACAGAACTAAATACACATACATAAATGAGTTTAAATAAAACTGGGCAAATCTGAGTATCAATAGATTGCTAATATCCTGGTGTAATATTATGCCATAGTTTTGCAAATGTTTCTTGGAGAAACTGGGTAAAGTATACTTGGGAAGTCTGTATATTACTTCTTACAACTGCATGTGAATCCTCATCACCTCAATAAATATTTCAATACAAAATTTCTTGAAAAAATGTGATTGGGATTTTCAAAATAGTATGTCACCTGTAAAGCAACAAGTTGTTAAGGAATCAAAAATCAGAGAAGACACAGTACTATGGGGAACTGAAAACATTATTTACATAATAACAAATTTAATAGAAGATTTGGAAGATTCCAGAATATAGAGTGAAAATACAAAGAGAAAGAAAACACTAGGGGAATAATAAAAGGTACAGAAGATAAGTTTAGGAGTTCAAGTGCTGAATTCAGAGAGAGAGAGAGAAAGCAGAGAGAACACAGAGGAGGGAAGCATTAAACAAAGAAGAAGACCAAAAAAATCTAGAAACACGGACAACAGAGATTCACTGCAATGGAAAAATTCAATAACCAGAAATAGGATGAATTAAACAAACCAACCGCACCCCACACTGAGTCACATTCTGAGCTAAACGAGATCATTCCGAACATGCGAGAGCTTACTTCTTATTTGGAATATCTGAGGAAATTAGGATATACTGCAGCACCCGAAAGAGGGAACTTACTGAAGTCGAGAATTCAATAAAACGAAATACCAACCTACCAGCTGGTGAGGGGTTGACAAAGCAGTAAGTCCAACTCAGAACGTAGAGTGAGTGGAATTCCAGTAAAATAGCTTCAAAGGATGGGGATGCATATCAAGGCAAAGGGAATGAGAGCCTGCAAAGCACTAGACACATGATGAGGGATGTACTTTTTTCAACTATAAAAAAAAAAGACAATAAAAAATGCCAGGAAAAAAAAAGATACAGCTCATGGCCCAAACCCCAAACAAACCAAAATATGGCGTAGTTTTGATTTATTGGCAGAGGGAAGGAAAGGAGAAATATCACCAATGACTTTGATGTTGTCTAGAGTCAGCGACTTCGATAATGGGAACATTGTGATTTAAATGACAGAGCTGTGCGTCACTGAACTGCAGACAATGAAATATAACTCTAGCGTGCTCTTTGACTTCACAATGAACAATATTTATAGTTATAATTGTTAAAGCAAACAAAGACAATAGGTCCCAAATGGAGTTGCTGGGCTAAGCCGCCTCTCACCAAACCTAGACTCAATGGCCGTTTGCGCTGCCCCAGAAACGGAGTCTTAAACCCACCAGGAACTGCCCGACGCGCAGGAGCTGGCTGATCTGCCTGGCAGACCCCTGCCTTGCCCCGAAGCGGGGGAACCTTATAATAACCTTCAAATCGTCGGTGGCTGGGCAGCGGGAAGCGGCCAGGCCCCTAAGATTTGGCCAGAAGAAAAGTACACATTTTCTGTTTGTTTTTATAATCCCTGAAAATTTTAAAGGTTGTATTTCAGGGCACAGAGCTGCTATCACTATAACCGAGCCACTGACGACAGAGAAACTTAGCATTGTGGAAAATACTGGAAAACATATTTCTCAAACGCTGTGGAGAGAGAATCCCGTGGCGGAGGCAGAGTCCGCGCCGCCCCCGGGGAGCCCTGCTCTGAACCCCGGGGCGCTTCTCCGCTGGCCTATTTGCTTGTGCTGAGTCTAAGAAGTGACACTGGACTTGAATTAAAGGCTCCGCTGTCTGATCTGGCTAAAGATCTGCCAGACACTGACGAAAGGCTGCCACTGACCCATTTTTTTTTTAATCTAGTATAATTTCCTTGTTCTCAAGCCCTTCAGCCGTGAAAGTTTCATTTTGTGCAGTTCCCCCCAGCTCTTTTCTGTCTGCTAGAGCGGACGCTGCCTGATTCAAGTTTATTTTTGTTTAAATAAACAAACGTTTTTAAAATATGCCTCCATTTATCTTTTAATACAACCATGCTAAGATTTGTGGTGGTAGTAAACTTTTGTAATCAATCCGTAATCAAATGAAGAGCTACAGTTGGATGTTTCAAATAGTTTGGGAAGTGGGAGGGTGGGGGGTGAGAGAGAGGGAGGGACAGATGAACTTAAAATTCTTATTTTACAAGTTGGGGATTTAATTTATATTTTCAAAAATGTGTGGAACACAAAATCAGGGAAGACGTATTTCATTATCGGTTTTAAAGGTAACTATTAGAAGCCCTAAAAATAGTGATATAATCATTAAAAATGAAAAGAAGAAGAGGGTATGATGAGGGTGATATTAGTATCTGTTTCAATAACAACAAGCAGTTCAACGAAAATGATAAGGTTTGTACATCAAAAATTAGCCCTAAATTATTCAGACCCACAGTTTACTCGCAAAAGAACCAGAAATAGAAATAGTTAAATGTGATTGCCCTTGGAGAGTGCAGTGGGAAGTTGTGAGGTGACAGACTCAATGTATTTTATAAGCCAGTCTATTCTATTTGATTTTCTGCTACGTGCATACATTACATTGATCAAGGGAAAAAAAATTATACAAGATGCACTAGCTGTAACCTCATGGGAGGCCTTGGCCCCGTATTGTTCTGCAGAGGGATGTCAAGTCATACAAAAGGTGCGCACTTAGGAAACATCTGCCACTGCGGCAAAATGTTGAGGAGGGAACAATAAAAGCCACAAATGAGAATTGCAACCCAAACACCACATGTACGAACATCTGTGTTAATTCTGACAAATTCTGCCCGTCCCAGTTTGACCTCATCCATCACTGAAAAACACCTAACTCGATCAGGGAAATAACAGGCTTGCCTTTGAGATATTAATTCCATCTTATCAATATAGGCCCCCGCACATATGCAATGTATGATGGAGATTAGGTATCACTAGGGTAATTTTGGTATGATTGCTTTGACAATCCTAAAGCACTCCGTATTTGTAACGGCTGGTTATTCTATTTATGCACTATATCCACTCTCACGAGAGACTAGCTTAAATGATTTCTGCTCTGGCACATATGCATGTTAAATTAGATTTCTAGAGCCTAGTCATTTGTTTTCAGCCATCCTTTAAAATACACACCTTTAGCTACATTTGCAGGTTTTTGCCTCTGTCACGAGTCCCTTCAACTCGTTCACTTCCTGTGAGGAGCTGTGAGAGAATGCAGCCCCTCAGATCTTGGCAGCCTCTTTGATGGGCTGTTTCCCAGCGGGGTCCTCCGAGCGGACTGAGGCCTCTGGGAGCAAGAGCAGAGGCTGGGTTCTGCGCCAGCGGGGCTCCCAGGTTTCCAGCAGCCTCCAGAAGCACGGTAGGTGGAGCTCAGGTGCCACATTACACTTTGCCTTTGGAGGGCCTTGCCGCTGCTTTTAACCAAACAGGCGACTCTGTTGACCCCTTCTGCACGGAGAGCTTGCCTCGGAAATGAAGCACGCAGATGTGAATAATTATGAGGAGAGAGCAATTCTGGGGGGAAGGCTTTTGGCCCATCCTGTCAGAGGAAGATCAGCGAAGGCTCCTTTGGAAGCTGCTCTTGGGAGGATTTGGGGGTCATTCGCCAGAAACTACACAAGTGAAAACGGGCTCTGACAGCATTTACCATACCCTCTTCTCTCTGAGGAACAGAAGTTTATCCTGTATTTTTATTAATCTGCCAAGTTGTAGACCTGCAAGGTTTGTGTCTTTGGGAGAGCTTTTTGTTTTAAGTGCAGGAGCTTGGAGTCAAACTGCTCAGGCTTACCTCCTGGCTCAACCACTTAAGCCCCATATAACTCGGTACAGGTGAGTTAACCTCTCTCTGCACAGGTTGTCACATCTATTAAATGGGGACAGTGATAACAACACCCACCCCAAGGGATTATTGCAATTGCACGAGGCAATCTGTGGGCTGGATGCTAGTATATAGTCAGTAATTCATAGTAATGATTTTCCCCCCACAAAGCTTACATTAGGCACTCTAGGAGGTGTAACAAGGATGTCTTGAAATTGAAAGTTGCAAATGGGGACTTAGAAGTGGGAGAATGGTGTGGAAATATGTTTTAATATAAAATACTTGCTTTTTTCCCCTAGACTTTTTGTATATGACACTTTGCACTTTTTGGCATCAGCCACCTACAGGGCCTCAAGGAGATTTAGATGGCAGTAATATAAAGAGGAAGCAAAGCAGTTAAGGTTCTGTCTTGGATGGCCAAAATAAGCTTGTGAAGCCAGCCTCAGAAACCTACTTGGATAGCCAAACCTTTCACTTGCAAGAACTGATTTTGTGGAGAGAGGGGGAAAATAACCGCTCTAAAGAATCCAAGCATAAGTCTCTGAAGGAGGCAAAGAATCAAGTTTGTGCTTGAACAACAGATCACCAGAGAAGACTGAGGGACTCAAATAATGACCTCCCAGAAAGACTGGACAAGATTAGGGTGACTGCGAAACTCAATCAGGGACAAGATTAGGTCCCTGTTGAGAGTAAAAATGACACTATTATTCATTATACTGGGACTACGTGAGTAAGGTAGAACATGACCCAGGCAAATCAGGACGTGTGGCCCCCTAGCCAAGGTGCACTGGGAGGAGAAGGGGGAAGAGGAGCAGCTGGGTGAGGGAGGGAACAGAAACCTGGGACTACATGGAGGAAAGCAGGATCAGCAGAAAGAGCCCAACACCATCTCTTGCCAGCACTGGAGAGCTGTGGGGGACTAGCTAGGATCAGCAGCCCATCCATCAATTCAAGAGTGAACCCCACTCCTCTGCTGCCTGATGAGCCTTGTGGCTCTCTCTGGGGAGAGCCTCCCACCTGTATCCGCCAGCATTTCCTGTGCATCATACAGCCAAAGTGGGGTCTACTCCTCCCATGGACTTTGGTGAGCCACACTCAAACTGTTATACACAGGCACTTTTCACCCCCAATGGCTTAGGATATGCAGAAGCCTCCAGGAGTTGAAAGAGATGCATGGGAGTCCTCAGCATCCAGCATTGGGTGGAATGAGACAGTGTTGGAACCCACCTTTTGTTACAGCAGATTCTAGCTAAATTTCTTTTACAGTGGGAAACATATCTGGGAGACAGTGGTGGGAAGTGGGACAATACCAGCTGGAAGACTGGGAGGGTTTGAGATCTACCAGAAAAATCTTAATGCCAGTTTTCCCCAGCTGAAACGGGGAACATGACTTGCCTTAAAAACAACATTACCTCGCAGAACTAAAGTAGACAAAAGAAAATAGACACTTCAAAATAATCACAGGTGGACTTTCAGGTAAGGAGATTTCGGCATTTAATTTTCTTGGGGAATTTATTGTCCCTTGTAATTTCCCAGATGTAAACATAAAAGTCACGTTGTTTTACTCTGGTGTCAACATGTCAACATTGTAGGCATCTTATTTGACCTGAAGGGTACTTCGTACTAGCTCAGACTGTTCATGTTTGTAATCACCCACTCTTGTAACTCCCATGAAGCTTTTGGAAAACGTTTCGTAGGATGAATTTTGTATTTATATGTAAAATATCAGCAAACATCCTTTTGGCCATACATTTTGGGTGTTTTCAAACCAGATTATAGTAAGACAATGTATTTTATTCAGCAGATTTGTTTTAATCTAATTATGTAGGTGAATAAAAATTACTGCATGCTGGTGCATCTAATGTAAGTTATCTATTATTCACACCACATTTACTTTTAATATTCATGCAGATTCCCTTTGACATAACCTACTGTGTCACAGTTAATCCAATAAAGATAAAATATAGCTCAGCAAAACACCAGTCGATTCCAGCTTTCTGGTAATTATTAAAGACTATTTCACACAGGTTCCTTCAATCAGTGTATTTCCCCTCGGATAGAATGGCACTCCTCTTTGAAGCTTTCAATCCTCCCAATGGATTCAGAGGAACACTCAGGCCCCTTTTCAGTCTCCGGGTCTCAGAGGTAGTTCAAAGAGCACAACAAGGCTTCACAGGTTTATCCTCAAAGGCTGACAATGTCTGTTTGATGTATGGTGACTTTAAAAGTCATTTCTGGCAAAGCATGTGTTTGCTACTAGTCTATCGAATCAGCCATTTATCAACTCATCTGTATTCAGCCAGTGCACCTGCTAACAACTCAAAGGAGAATATACACTGTCTCCTGCCGGACTGACTATTGATTTGATTCCCTCCTCTAATTTTATGTTGTTTTGCTGCCCTGTAGATGAAGCAACTCCTTTATGGGATGAAATGAACATGGAACCCGTGAACTGATGGCTTTTGGCTGTTGTGTTCAAGAGCCTGGAGGGCAACAGACTCTTCACAGGGCGAGGCGGCTGAGCTGGCTGAGTGGGTTTCCTGTCCAAGCATGCCTTGCTTTTCACTTTTATCTACATTGCAGGCATTTCATTGTATAGACTCTGCTAGGAAATCATAGAGAAATCACTAGGAACTCCCAATCTCATCATCAAAAGCTTGGAATATCCAACATCTACCAGGGCATGCAGATGGAACGCTGGATTGCAGATGAGGATACGCCAACCCCCTCCCAGTCTGGCCATCTCACCTTAACTGTCTCCATGGTCCAAGGAATATTGCCTTTATCCTTTGCAGTCCTGAGGATGTCATTCCAGCTGAGACTTTTTCCTTTCCACTTCTCTGTCATTACCTGTTTTTAATTAAAATAAAATGAGGCTACCTCAGTGCATCATGATAGCCATTATTATCATTTATGAATGTCTTTCTCATCAATTTAATTTCTGGCGTGGTCATATAATTTGATTAACATTGTAGGTAATGCTTCAACTATAGAGAACATTATTTTAATGGATTCTAATAGAAAAGGACAAAGATCAATATTTTCCTGTACAACATTATATATTTTAAGTAGAACAGTTGCTATTTTGAGATGGCGATAATAGCAGAGTAACTTGTAACATGAGGTGAATGTAAGAGAGATTATTGTTTGTTCCTCATTCCCTTCCTATTTTACAACAAATCAATCTCTCCCATTCTCTCTCTCTCTTAGCATGCACTATATGGATGATGAAATTCACCAACATGCTCTCCACAGTATGCTTTTCTTCTCGCTTTGTACGCATTCCCTAGATGACTGGATTCAATCATGGCTCCAATTATCATCTAAATGCAGAACACTCCCTCAAATCTATTTCCAGCTTTGATTTCTCCTCTGAACACCATCCTCTATTGCTCTCTGATGCATATTTACATTTAGATATGTTGTGAGTAACTTGATCTCAACATACTCAGGACTGAACTCCTAACTTTGGCCAACTTCTTTGTTAGCACCATTGCTAGTTACCACGTCCCTCATCATTGGAGTCAACACTCCAGGTATAATTAGTTTCCAAGTGGTATCCATTGAATCTTTTATATCTACACCACCATTGTCACAAGCCCATCTTAGGGACCTGTCATCTCAAATCCTGACCACTTTAATAAACTCTGGATTCACCACTCATCTGCTCTATAATTGTTAATATATTTGTTTAAAACACAATTTGTCTGTGTTGTTTCCACTTAACATCTTTATTAAAAAGCAATAAAAAAGCTAATTTATTGCTTAAATTGTTTTACTGCCTCCCATTACCCTTCAGGATAAAGTTCAAAATTACCTAGCAATGCATAGCAAACTCACCATAGCCAAGGAATTCACGCAGTGAATCCTGGGTTCTTTGGTAGTTTCACTGGTTAGAGGCAAATGGAGGCCATCCTCACAACCTCCCCAGCAGGCAGCACAAAGTGAATGGGGGAGTAGAAGAGTAGAACAAGTAGTCCAAACATAAACTCGCATATACATGCCCACCGATTGATTTGACACTGCAGAGTAGAGGAGAAAGGATAATCTTATCAATAAATAATGCTGGGTCAATTCCATGTCCACCTGGAAAAAAGAATGAGTCTTCATCACTCCCTCATACTGTATATACCCTAAGCCAGTTGAGGAAGGCCGCACATTTAAATGTAGAACATAAAACAATAAAGCTTCTAAAGGAGAGATTTCACGTGTGAGGAGGATTTGGCGTGCTCTGAGATGTAGGAGTTCCACGTGCAAGGACTAAAGAGAGAGCTGGAGGAGGTGAAGACAGCTTCCAGTTGACAACAGCAAGGAAACAGGGTCCTTAGTCCTACAACTACAAAGAACCCACTGCTACCAACTACTAGAATGAGTGAGGAAGCAATTTCTGTCCCGGAGCCTCTGGATAAGATTCCAGGCCTGATTCAGCCTTGGAAGACATGGAGGAGAGGAACAAATTGAGCCCGCCCGTACTTCTGACCCACAGAACTGAGAGATAAAAAATTTGTATTATTTTAAGTTGCTAAATTTGTAGTCATTTCAATTAAAAAAAACGAATCTACTCATTAAGAAGAAAATGGAGAAATAAATTGTGATTAATACTCACGATGGACTAGGATAGAGCAGGAGTCAATAAACTCTGACCCACAGAGCAAATCGGACTTGCGATTGCCTTTGTATCTGAAGTGTAATTGGAGCAGAGCCAGGCCTCTTTGCTCCCTTAAGGGCTGCTTGCCCGCTGCAGCAGCAGAGCCGAGTCGTTGCAGCAGTTCTTTGGGCAGCCAAAGCAGAAAATGTTTACTATCTGGCTCTTTAAAGAAAAACTTTGTTGACCCCCAGTACAGAAGAATGAAAAACAACATACAAATTATGTGGATGAATATCACAAACATAATGGTGACTGAAGCCAGAAACAAAAGAATACTTACTGCATAATTTTGTTTCTATAAAGTTTACAATCAACCGCTTTCTGCTTCCAGGAGTCACAGTGGTGCCTTCGGGAAGGGAGGGGGAGAAGTAGTGACTTAGACTGGGTGTGAGGAGGCTTCTGGGATGCTGGTGATATTCTCTTTTTTCGGTCTGGTTGGTGGTTAAATGGCTTTGTGAAAAATCCATGAGGCATGATTTGCTCACTTTTCATGTATGCTATTTTCTTCCACAAAAAGAAAAAAATTAAAAATTTAAAACAGTATGACTTTATCTAGACACTATCTATATGTATACATATACACATATATACATATACACACACACATACACTTTTGAGATCCTTAGTAATAGGGACCTCAGAACTCCAAATATCTTATATTTGGAATGTCCTCTAAAGTCCATATAAGAACTTTCACTTGTGTCTAGTGTCTCCTTGTTACTTGTCTTGAATGAGCAGCATTGACGTCACCTAAGAACTTATTAGAAATGCAGAATCTCAACCTCCCCCGAGACCCGCTGAGTCAGAAACTGTACTTTAGTCAGCTCCCTGGTAATTCCCTTATACATTGACGTCTGAGAAGTACTACTTCTGTGAATTTGCTGGGTCACTGCTAGCATATATATTCCTAAATGGTCATAAGTGAAGTTCTTGGCAGTCCACACTCCCCAGACTTTTCGCACGGACCTGGGCAGGACTGCTCTGGAAGCTAACACACTTGCCCCTACCTCTTGGGCTAAATGAAGCTCTCTGGTTTCTGCAGTACTCTGTTGGACTTCAGGAGATGCTGGGTCCTATATTTCCCTAATCTGCATTTGGATAGGTAAATGGATCCTGGATTTATCTTTTCTAATAATAATAAAGGGAACAAACATGAGAAGTTTACCGGAAATAAACATACCAGCCTCTTTCTCTGTCGCTTTCCATTTCAGACCTCAAGGGGAATATAAATGTATCTGAGGATTATTTTTATAATCTCACCAGGTCAGTATTTCATCTTTGGAGAGTCAACTGGAATGAGAAAAGTTGTCTCTGGGAGAATAATACTTCCCTCATGTAGTAAATAAAGCCATCTTTCCTTCTCTAGAAAACTGAGGAAAGGTCATGTATTACAAAGCTAGATGTAGGAAAAATAATAATGTACATTAGAAGAGAAGAATGGAGAAATGACCCTTGTTGGATTTCAGTTCTTATGTAAATGGCTCAGAATCTAAAGTCAGAAAAGGCACCCTGGCAATTTCTAGGTAATTGTCCTATGGTTTGAGTGCTCCTGGTATTTCTTTCTTGCATACAATACAGCTTTAAATGACCATTATGTTGAATATCTTTGCCTTTTGTTGTTTTTCTGAATCCTGAAATGTCTTGTGTTACTGGAAAAATCAAATCACCTAATGGTGCAAATTTAAAAGCACTGGGCTGGGGCAAGGGAGTCACTGGAGGGAAGTAACTAAGTCTGCTCTATAAAATATTATAACCAATATGTCATGAAGCCAATAACCCCGTTGTGGCAGAGCATGAGTAAGTAATCAGATGTGGGGCCTTAGTCTGTGTGACAGAGTAACCGGAATAAGTAGTTTTCTGTTAAACATTAGATTTTTGTGTTTTGAGATATAAACCCCTCAATATTGCCAAACCTCTAGTAAAGACATCGAATGGGTAAATGGGTGAGTGAGGAGGGAGGGAGGGAGGACGAGAGGGATGGAAGGAGTCCATGCACAGGTCCTGTGAAAATCAGTGGAAAGAGCTGACTTCCACATTAGGGTCAACAGGATGAGAAGAAGGTTTGGCACATGTGGGAGGGTGAGACCCACACGTGGCACTGTGCCGGGTCCAGCTGTGGAGCTTTGTGTCCCCGTCAGAGCCAGAGGACACATAAAAGTGTGAGGCCTTCGGGGAATTTTCCCCAGTCTCATGGATGACAACAGACTTGCCTGCCCAAACCTCCAGGAATTAGGAAGCAGAGCGAGCCCAGCTGATGTTTGTTCCCTCAACTGAAAAAACAACCTGAAAGTCGCAGCTCAAACTAGTCTATTGGTCGTATTGCAGAGTATGAAGTTACCTTGGAGTGGCTGGGTTTTCTTGTGTTTGTATGGATAATAGGCAGTTTTTTACTTTATAGTCTCTCACATTTAAGAATAAGAGAATATTAAATATATTTAATGTATATATTGGAATGCATTTCATTTGACAATTATTAAAAATCATTATTTTTAAATGAGAAAATTATTTAAATTTGGTTCATTTATGTTATGTTGCTTGTTATGTACTTTAAAGTAGTCAACACAAAACTAGTATAATATAAACCAATAAGCAGAATTTACTACTCCAAGGGGTAGTGAGTTGTTACAAATAGAAATCCATACTTCAGGGGTGGTTGTCTAATAGTATATAACCAAGGCCACAGTTCAGAGATACCTTTTTATACTTATCTTTTACCCACAGTGGTAGTTTTATTAACCAGCACAATGGATATTAGGAATAAATTCTCATTGGAGAAACTGGCAATTTCTAATCAGCAGTGTAATGATGATTAGAAACAATGTCTCTCATTGGTGAAATGAATGGTACTGAAGTTACATGGATTGTGAAGGTAAAGGGATTAAGCAAAAAAGCAACAGGAAAAACTCAGAGACATGGACAAAAGTATGGTGATTAGCAGAGGGAAGGGGGTAGGCGGGGGGCGGTAGAGGAAGGTAAAGGGGGATAAATGGTGATGGAAGGAGACTTGATTTGGGGTGGTCAACACACTATACAATACACAGATGATTTATTATAGAATTATACACCTAATACCTACATAACTTTATTAATCAATGTCACCCCAATAAATTCAATTAAAATAAGTGAATACACAAATACTCATCTGTGTATATGACACATTTTGTCTGCAACGTGGTCTGAGGGTAGCGGAGTTGCTGCGCTTCAACCACCTACAGCATTTCAGCAACTACCATGTTTCAAAAGCAAATAACTAAGAGTTGTTCATGAACAACTAGCTAATGTCAGTGTTCAATAATTTTTAAAACTTTATTTATATGCATTTTTCACTTTTATTGGTGTTCTTTCACCAGTCTATTGATATCTATGGGGGAAAATGTTCAGACATTGGAGCTGGGGGCCATGAGTGACATCCACTTTTGGCAATTCCCTAGGTGACAATAGCTATCATTTCCCAATTTGGTTTCCTGATGCATTTCTGCCTACTTAGGCCTATCCCATTAGTCTCCATCTGTGGGGATATGAAGATTAACCTTGCTCAGTGTTATGTTGAAGATTTGAATTGGAGATCAATTTCCTTTAGAGAAGAGACCATCAATCAATGTCAACCTTTTATTTATTCAACACCCACTGTATGCACAGTATTGTTCTAAGTCCTTGGAGAATTATCAAAATTGTGTGTGTATTGTAGACAATGATCTCCAGAACTCATGATCTACAGGGGCACCGACGATAAGAGGGTGTATTTAATTTTGTTATCTGAAAATAACCTTTAGTGACAGCTGTCTGTAATTCACTGCTGAGGCCTGGGACTTGTGGTGGATCCCAGGTTCTTTAAAATTCTCTCTCTTTTTTCATTCCTTTCTTTCTCCATCCTCACTTTTTTCTCTCTCTCCACCTTTTGCATCTTTCCTTCATTTTTACCCTTCACCCTCTCTCACTCATTTCCTTTCCTCTCCCCTCCATCTTTCCTTCCCTTCTTCCTTCTATTCATTCCTCCCTTCCTTTCTTCCTTCCTTCTTTCTTTTGCCTGAACAGTTTATTTGAACATTTTGCCCAGGATAGTGAAGCTTTTAATCCATTATTTTGTTCTCCTTGTCTTTACATAATAAAGTTTAAATGGTTTTCTTTAAAAACAAGTGACAAGTGTTCTCTCCTCTCTCACAATGTGACTGTGGGTTACTAGGTTTTGAATACTTCCTCTTTAAGGCCATGCTAAGGGCAGTTGGCTCTCTGTTTCACAGAGCCTTGGTAAATTTCCCAACAGCCTAGATTCGTCTGAACCCTCCTGCTCACAGAAGCTCCTTGCCCTCATCTTGCTACTTAAGAATCCAGGTTTGAATCTGGAGTTTATTCTGGGGTTTGAATCTTGGTTCTGCCACATTCTGACTCTGGCACTGGGTGAGGTGTCTAAATTCTCTCAAGCCCAATTTCTTCATCCACAAAAGTAGGAGACATAATGTTTAAAAAATAATATATACAGCATTCTTTCCAACTTTGGTTATTGTCATCACTTCTGCTTTATTTTTACCTTAATTCTTGGTTTCTGATCCTATGGACCCTCGACTCTCCACTTCACTGCACTGGGGTGACTTGCCTATGTTCATCCACCAGGTATCAGATGCAGGTATGTCTCCTGACCTCAGCATCACTGTCTGTATCAGAACATCTCAACTCCACAACCCCTAACACACACACACACACACACACACACACACACACACACACACAGCTGGAGTGATAACAGAGTAACAGAGTCTCCTGGCTCTTTCTCTAATCTGTACCTGAATCCTGGGGTCCTCTATGCCAGGAAGATTTATTTTAATTGGGAAGATAAATAATTTTTCATTCATTTTCTCTCAAGAGTTATAAATTTATATAATTCCCTTCCCAAGATATATTTAAGCTCCAGAATGATATCTGCCTAGATGGAAAGATTTAGAAAGCCTAATCATCAAAATACTTAAGAATTTAAGACCTGAAGTCAGAAAGACTGGCTTCAAATCCTGGCTTTGCTGCTTACTTGATGTGCAAATTTGGGCAAGTGTTTTAACAGTTTGAGAACTTAGTTCCCCACCGAACCCCACCTATTTACCTCAAGATGACAGGTTTCCTGCAGTGGAGGGAGCGTGCTCTGGAGCAGCAGAGACATAGTTTTAAACCTTGCTTCTATTATTTGTGGTATGAACAATTTTTACAAAAATCTCCGGGCTTCTGTTTATCATACAAACAATGGGATAATGATCCACAGTAAAGGATCGTGGTAAGGATTAAATGAGGTCAGCTCGTTTTTGCAGCATCTTGGTGGTGATCAGCTTCTTCAGGATGAAGTGGAACAGCTTCTCAGCCACTGGCTGCCAGACACTCATCAAAGTGGATGATAAATGCAAACTTCATTCCTTTATGGGAAGCGCATAGACACAGAAGTTGCCGCTGGTGCTCTGAAGAGTGAAAAGATTGTGTGCTTGAGGTCAGTGGTGGGAACAAAAAACAAGGCTTCCCCATGAAATGGGCTATCTTGACTCACTGCCAAGCCTGCCTACCACTGGGTAAGGGGCATTCCTGTCATAGACCAAAGGGAACTGGAGAAGGAAACACAGGTCTGTTCAAGGTGGCATTGTCCATGCCAATCTGAGTGTTCTCAACTTGGGTTATTGTAAAAAAAAAAAAAAAAAAGAAAGAAAGAAAAGGAAAGAAAAGAGGAGGATATCCTGACTGACTGATAACTACTGTGCCTTGTGGCTGGGGCCCAGGAGAGCTATCAGAATCTGCAAGTTTTCATCTCTCTAAAGAAGGTAATGCCCCTGAACGAAAAAAGATAAGAGCCCCAGGATCAGAGTGCTCAAGATGCAGTGTTTTGTTACCCCAGGTGTCCTTCAACACAAATGCCAGTGTATTGCTCAGAACAAACAGCATCCTAAGAAAAATAAGAAAGAAACAGCAGATTATGATAATCTTTTAGCCAAGAGAATGAAGCAGGCCAAAGAAAAATGCCAGAAACAGAGGCAAGAGACAGAGGTTGTCCTTCTGAGAACTTCTGCTTCAGTCCCGTCAAAAATAGGATTTTCTAAGGGTAACAAATAAATAAGATCAGACATTTAAAAAGATTAAGTGAGAGAAAAATCCACAAATAAATTTAATTACAAAAGTCTAGGAAATGTCATTTCCAGCTCCAGGAAGGGTACCTTTACCTAAAGATTCTAACCGGTGTTCAAATAGAAAGGACACAGCCTCTTTCTTCAACTTGCTTGTCATGGTCCTTCTGGCTTTCCTGGGTCTCTCCCATATATTGCTCCTGCCACCTTTTTCTTTCTGTCTTTTCTCTTTTGGGGGGCAGTTGTGCAACCCAAATCAATAAACAACAATAACAAAACCAACTGTCTTTAGGTCTCTCAACTCTTACTACAGAGTATACCTTCCTGTCTGCGATTTTATTTCCAAGTTCCAACGTCTTGCTCTGAGGTTTTCTGTGAGAGACGCTGCTCCCAGAGCTGTGCTCACTGTGGTGAATGAAGCGCAGGGTAACAGAGCATGTCTGAAAGCCCACTTATCACTGCAGCTGGCCCCAAAGACAAGCTGATTTCAATGGTTGGGCAGCTGGTTGGTTATGGTTCTTTTGACAGCATTGCCAATGGATTGAATGAGCTGTATAGGAAGTGAAGAGTGCTGAAAAGATTTCTATCTGTGTTTCTATGCAGGACAAGCTCCCAAACAGTCCCAGAAAAGGCTGCCTTTAGCATCACCTTGCTTTCAACCCTGAAGAGAACTTCCCTACACGGAAACCAGGAGTATTGTGACTCATAGTATTCCCTTCTGACAGTGAAGAAAGAGTGGGAAGAATAGATTTCATGTGCAAGGCAAAAGTTGTAATTAGAAATTCTCCCCAAACTTAAACGTTGTCAAACATAGAGACTGTTTAAAGAGCAATACTGGAAATGAGTTTGTCCTGAGAGTATATCCTCTCTCAATTTAGAATCTCAGACTGTTGTAGCTGGACAATGTAGATTGGAGGCCCAAACTCAAATACCAGAAGGAGGCAAACACATTGCCTAACTAAGAGAAGGTGCTTGGCGGGGACTCTGGCATCAGGAAAGGGCAGAATCTAAATGGGCAGATGCAACTTCATTTCTGGTGATTGTTGCCTTAATGCTCACTGTTGTCAGATTCTCTAGTTTATTAGGAGAGACTGAATTTTAATGTGAAATCCTTTTAAATATTTGCAATTAATTAGACAAATAAACAAAACACCATGTGGGCCCAGTGGCTGCTGTGTTGTACAATAATTGTAATTCTAATTAAAAGACTTTTATCTTTTTTTGCAGAAACAGGCTCAGTGATGAGAAGTGACTGTTTTGCAGAAAGTTATCAGAGACAATTATTTTAGATATGTTGGATAGTAAGGCCCCAGTCTAAATTTTATTCATTAAGGCCAAGTGCATGGCCACTCAATCCCTAAAAATATGCTGATGGAACATAAATGTGGCAGATCAAATAATCTAATTCTTCATTCTCCTTAAGAACTATTGTATATTCATGCTATTATCATGGCTTTGTGGTATGTGGAGTATATTTAGACGTGGTTGACTTTGAGCTTGATATTGTGGTCTGATTTGGCTAATGGGCCATTGGTGGACATGACTCAAGCAGAGGCTTGAGAAGTGCTGTCGTGGTTGGTCTACTCTTCTCTGTTTTCAGCATGAGGAGAACACGCCCCCAGTGGAAACTTGCACTGTGAGAATGCCACAGTTGAACTTAACTTGCAAACCAGAACTAGGACAAATGGAGTTCAGACAAGATTAACTAAACCCCAGCCAGTCTGCTGTTGTGTGAATATAAAATAAAATTTATAGGCTACTGGAATTTCTGTGATTGTCTGTCGTGTGGTGATAACTGATGAATACACTGAGGATTGTGTTCCCATCCAAGCCAGTGAAAATTTACATCCTAGTGAAACACCAACCACTACTTCCTCCATACAAGATCTATCATCTATCTACCTATCTATTTATCTGTCATCTATGTATTTAAGGGAACCAACGTTTTGCCACCCTGAAGCTGCGTTTTTTTGTGGTATTGATATTAAGCTGTTTATTAAGAAAGAAAACTCAGAAAGAACCTTTGACATACTTCCTGCACCCCAACTTCTTGCTTAAGAGATTCAGATAGAAAAACCTGTCTTAGGAAAATAATCTCAGGAAGTTCACCTTAGCCTAATTTTATTAAGTATGGTAAATAGGAGGGTTTCAAGCAGCGGCCTGTCAGCTAGATACCCCAGATGCTCATTGTTTCTGAGCTGCCTAGGAAGAACTTGCCTGCCATGTGTGTTCCACTCTTCCTCAATTGCCTGTAAATCACCCATTCTCACTTGGGAAATCTAAGACTCCATTCCCACTCTCGTTTTACCCTATGTCTAAACTAGTCATATATCCCCAGTGTTGCCTCACTGTTTTTGGAATTTTAATGCTTATGTGAATTCCCCATGCATATGTATTAAAATTTGATTTTTCTCCTCTTAATCCATCTGTTAATTTATTTTTGCCCAGCAGGAAGAACTTAGAAGGTGGGAAGAAAAGCATTAATTTTTTTCAGCTCTTATACTATTGATCTATCTGCCTATCTATCTGCTAAATATATCTAGTTTGCCAGGGCTACAATAACAAACTACCACTGAGTGGGAGGCTTAAACAACAGAGATTATTTTTTTTTACAGTTCTGGAGGCTAGAATTCAACATCAAGGTGTTGAGAGGTCTACTTTCTGTTAGAGCTTCTCTTCTTGGCTTGCATGTGCTGAAGGCTTTATAAGGCTATGAGCCATGGTGTTTCCCAATGCCACAGCGTCAGTCAGGAGTGATGCTTTATCAGTGGATTTGTAGAGTCTGTATTTTGCCGTGCAAAATGCGCATCCACGTTTTTGGACCAACCTTTCAGGGAAAAAAATCTTCTGTTTGCATTTTTTAATTCAATTTTTAATTTATATATAAAACTGATCATTGTATTCTAGGGTATTATTTTGCACACAGATACTGTTATTGCTTTCTGGAGTTATACTTTTAACATGTAAGCATAAATGAAAGAATTAAAAACCTTTATATAGATATGGAATTAGTACTACCCATGTATAATTAGCCCCCTTATTTTTTCCCTCAAACATTTGGGCAAAAAATTGTGCATTATACATGGCAAAATACAATAGTTGCAATCTGGACTTCTTTGCTTCATTGGCGCTGGCTCGTTTGTAGTCACTGTGGCTGGTGGGACGTGGAGGGCCTTGAAGTGAATTCTAACAGAGCGTCAGAAATGAGCCCCAGATATTTCACCAGGAACCTAAAGAAAAAAGTTTTGAAAAAAGAGATCGAGACCTGTCCTGTTTCTGTAGTTCGCCTGGATCAAGCTACACCTATCTGTGGCCAGTCACCAAAACTCATGAAGACCTAAGGCAACTGGACATAACTTAGGCAACTGGACATAACTTAGGAATAATAGCACCTTCTCTGCTGCTGTTGAGCGTTCTCAGTCACATTCCATCAATATAACCATTTGTTGTTATTAACAAAAAAGTTATTATATTGAACTCATAACAATACAGGTGTAGTGGGTTCATTGTGTGCCCCCCAAAAGATGCATTGAAGTCCTAACATTCCTACCTCAGAACACCACCTTATTTAGAAATAAGGTCTTTTCAGAGGAAATCAAATTAAAATGGGTCGTTAGGATGGGCCCAATTCAATATGACTGGTGTCCTTACAGAGAGAGGAAATATGAACGCAGATACAGGCACGCACAGAGGGAAGTCCATGTGAAGATACACAGGGAGAAGATGACCATGTAACCATAGTTACCTACGTACAAGCCAAGAAATACCAAGGATTGCTGTAAAAAAACAGAAGTTAGAAAACGCAAGGAAGGATTCTCCCCTAGAGCAATCAGAGAGAACATGTGCCTGTGGGCCCTTGGATTTGGATTTCTAGCTTCTAGGACAGGGAGACTATAGATTTCCATTGTTTTAAGTCACTTAGTTTTTTGGTACTTCGTCACAGCAGCGCTAGAAAACGTATACATTAAGTAGTACTAAAAATGAGTTAAGAAGACGTTTTCCAAAAAACCAAGAAAAAAAAAAAACCCACCCCCAAAAACTGGGAGAGGAGATTCTAAAACCAAATAGCTCTTTTGAAAGATTCTTTTTATGAATAAATGTAAGTACACAGATGCTTAAAATAAAAAACTGAAGATCTCTTTGCTTAAGGATGTCATATTTTCCAGCATGCAATGAATGGAACTTAGAGTTGTTTGTGGAACTGTGTTTCCTCTTCCAAATCATTAAAACATACGTTGTTGCTCTTTATGTTAGTTTTATGATGCATGTCGGGGTTCTAAATTAAATATTGTTTAGATGCTTATGCACCAAGAAATTTTTGTTTCTCAAGGAGACATAAGACTAGATGGAAGAATATCTTTTATACCAAGGCAATGAATCCTTACTCCATGGCCCAAATGTACTTTGACGCAGGATTTTATTATGATATCAAAATATTTTGATAGGCAAGAAGATGATCAATGCAGAGAGTCATCTGTGTTCTGGAAAGTCTAATAGCGAGCACATTTGTCAAGATGTTAGACGCCACCTTTTCAAACATGCTGGTATCTTTTGTTTCATTCTTTGCCTCTCTGCCAGTACACCTGGTAGTGCTAAATACAGGAACCTGGAAACCTTTTCATATTTTCCCTCCCAATAGCCCCAGATGAAAGTATACATGCTAACTTTGCCGAGCTTTTTCATCAGTTCCTGAAGTTTCTACAAAAGCATGTGGCTGACCAGGAAACTGGGTCAGGCGATTGTTCTGCAATAAAGATGATCTTTTGAAGCGTCTCAGCAGCTGCCTACCTTGAACAGGAGTCCTGTGGATCCTGCTCTTCGCAAATTGAGCCTCGGGGCTCAGATATTTCTCCTGCTCTAATAACAATAAAAAAACTTTTGACCTTTTTTTACACCTGCCTTCGGGCGTTTTGATTGATGAACCTATTCACTTAAACAGAGTTTTAAAAAATGTTAAAAAAAAAAAATTCAACCCCTTCCTGATATATTTGTAAAGGAAAGCTATCTCTTGAAACTCTGAAGCTAGTACTTAAAAAATACTGCCATGTTGCCACAGGACACCCACCATTGACTTGGGCAGGATCTCTAAGAGGTGGCTTGATTGAGATTTGAACAGGAGTTGATCTTTCAAAGTCAGAGTATTTTCCTGGCCTTGGGATTTTCTAACCCCCATCCCTAGCCCCAACAGAGGCATTCTTCCTTTAATTCCCCAGTCAAGAAATAAATAGTTTGCCCTGGCTGGTGTAGCTCAGTGGATTGAGCGCGGGCTGGGAACCAGAGGGTCCCGGTTCGATTCCCCTTCAGGGCACATGCCTGGGTTGCGGGCCAGGTCCCCGTGAGGGCCATGTGAGAGGCAACCGTACATTGCTGTTTCTCTCCCTCTCTGTCTCCCTCCCCTCCCCTCTCTCTAAAAATAAATAAAAATAAAATCTTAAAAAAAAAAAAGAAAGAAATAGTTTGTGGTTTTCTTTTGATGGAAACTGACAATATTAGCATATTCAGAGTGAGATATGTACAACTCATTGGATCACATACCCCTTAACAGGAACATGAATTATGAATCAATGAAAGAAGCTGTCATCAGCTATGTTACCTTGATATTAATAGAATGAACAGCTGAAGCTGGATGTATCTGGGGCACATTTGCCACTGAACCTCTCCCGTCTTTCACGAATGAGATAGAGGCAGAAGATGGATGGAAGGAGGGGAGCAGGCTAAAAGAATGGGCTGGAGAGTTTCAGAGATAATACTATTTATGAGGATATCTTTTTAAACAAATTTAATGGTTTTAGAGAAAGAGAGGAAGGAGAGAGAGAGAGAGAGAGAGATCTATTTGTTATTCTATTTTTTATGCCTTCATTGGTTGCTTGTTATATGTGCCCTGACTGGGGATTGAACCCACAACCTTGGCATATCGGGACAACACTCTAACGAAGTGAGAAATCTGGCAAGGGCAGACAGGAGGATAGCTTTTAACAACCAGTGGAATTCAAATAACTCACTTGTTAGAGTTCCCAGCTAATGCAGGTTCACTCAGATCATTCAACTTGAGCAAAGAGGCGTCATCATTAGATTAACCTTTTGTCTACAAGAGCCAGCAGCTTCTCTTTGCATGGCTTGAGAGCAAAAATGGTTTTTACATTTTTAAATAGCTGATGAAAAATGAAAAGAATATTATTTTGTGACATAAACATTGTATAAAATTCAAAGTTCAGTGTCCATAAATAAAGTTTTATCAGAATACAGCCATGCCTTTATGTAATATCTACAGATGCTTCAGCATTATAATGGCAGAGTTGAGTAATTTTGAGAGCTAAAATATGGCCTATTTGTCCCTTTGCAGAAAAAGGCTCACCAACTTCCTATATATTCAAATACATGCCTTCACACATCTGCACATACATGTGTACAAATAAATGTAAATCTCTATCATCTATTTATCTTTTCATCTGTTAGCTACCTAATTTTTTTTCCTATACAAAAGCAAACCTTTCCTGGCAGCTTTTCTTTCTTCTAATCAAAGTAATGTAAATCCTGAAGCACAGGAACCGTACATCTCTATCCATTTATTCTATTTTCATAGTTAAAAGCAACACTGGTCAGATACACAAAGAGATGTTTTATTCCACTGTGCACTTACCTTGATAAAATTCAAAGTGCTTGATATTTACTCTGGCAGGCAGGGTAGTACATTCACCCAGAGTCTGGACCATAAAAGTATTTGGTATTCCTACAGTATCAACTTCAAAGGTAATATAAAACTGTTAGTAGTAAATACACTAAAGCCTTAACTGCCCATCTCAGGTGGCAGAATTCATTTCCTATCATCTGTAGTTAAAAAGGGACTTAAATTCAGGCTTTCAGCTGGGAATTATTTAAGCTGTGTTTTAAATGGATGTTCAAGGAAGAGCTTACAGATCATTACTTCCAGTGGGAGCATTTTGATCCTAGAACTGAAGACCCTTTTATTTAATTTTTATAAAGTGACTAATGGGAACTTGAAGGTAGCCAACTCAATTCAATTTGGCAAATGTGTCTCAAATGGTGTGATGTCATAAAAGATACATCTGATCTTTGTTCCTGACTCCTGACACGGAGCTTCAAAAACCCTTGGAATTTTCCTGATAGGAGTTATCTTTAATTGTTCATAACAAGCCCCTTTTCCACCATATCTGAGTTTATGCTAGCAAGGTGGCTCATAGTGGGCCCCTAGATAGTTTCAAGGGCAGCTCTGCCCATGCCAAAGAGACTAACCATCTGACTAGAGGGTTGGGACTTTTGGTCCCTTCACCCTTGACTTCCAGGGGTACTGAAGAAGGGAATCTGGACATTGAATTCAAACATATGGCCATTGATTCAGTCATGCCCGTCTAGTGAAATTTCGGTCAAAACTCTGAGCGATGAGGTTCAGAGAGCTCCCAGGTTTGTGAACATGTGTAATGTACTGGAGGGTGGCGCGACCAGAGTCCACAGGGCTGCGAGCTCAGCGCTCCTCTTCCCAGGACTTGGCCCTGTTTATCTCTTGCACTTGGCTGTTCTTAAGCTGAGTCCTTTATAATAAAATGTCAATTGTAAGTACAGTGCTTTCAATGGGTGCTGTAAATCATTCCACTAAATTATCAACCTAAAAGGTATTATGAGAACACCTGAATTTTTATCCAGCTGGGCAGAGGTACAGGTAGGTAGCTTGGGGACACCAGAGACTAGTGGCTAATATCTGAAGTGGGGGACATCTTCTGGATTGGAATCACCTTAACCTTTAACTCCAGGTAGATAGTGTCGGAATTTAATTGAGTTGTTGGAAATCCAGTTGGTGTCACAGAATTACTGCTGAAATGCGTATGGTGACGGCAGGCCAGGTCCAGTGCTAGGTGCTGAGGGTGGAGAGATGAGTGAGACAGTGCTCACAGCCTGGTTGTGTAAATTTTTCACATTTTCAAAATGTGGTCTTAGCCTAAGACAGTCAACCTCCTCTCTTAAGAAGGGAGTGAAAAGAATAAAAGTACATAGAGGAAGCAAAGGCTCTTAGTTTTACTATTTACAGACAAACACTTTGTGACCTGTGAAAGCAGGAGTTTTATTCCTGCTTTCACAGGTAGTTTTTTTGTGTGTGTGTGCTAATTCTCATGTTAGTGAGTTTGTCTTCTTGGGATATTCTTCAGATGTGTGTTTTTGGGCTGTTCTTCTCTGTGGGATTTGTAGTGGGTGAAACTATTTTACACTAAGAAAAGAGGAAAAGATTTTTTTTCAAAGTGAGTAGATCCAGAAGCCCTCGTTGGGTTAAGTTATTCACTGAGGCTCAGTGAGTGTCTGCAAATCATTCGTAAAGGGCAGTGGACTTCCTAATGAGAAGCTACACCTTTGGGCTGGAGAGCAAACTGAGTGGGGTAGGTTACATAGCCCTGGGTAAAGAATGTACAGCCAAGATGTATGGCCCAGACTCTAACTCCTCTCTGGATAAAGGCAACATTACTAATTCAGTTTCCAGTGTAGGATAGGTAGGGTTGCAGGTAAAAGTAAGGGAAGCCAGGGAGGGGGAAGATACTGGCTAGAGAACAAAATGACCACAGCAACAATAAAGCTGCCAGGAAAGGCTGCTAAAGGGATTATAGCAGTAATTTTCTAGCTGTTTTAAGCAGTAAATAATTTAATACCAGGATTTAGGTGCCTATGAAATTGTTGTTGGGCTGGAGAAAGTGGGCTGGTCCAGACAAGGCCCCTCAGAAAGGGTTTTTAATACAATGTTACACAAATAACATACCCTGGTAGCAGCTGCTTCTGCCACCATGAGAGAACCAAGAACTTAGAGCAACAACGGCCCAGCGATGGCTCTGGCACCACAGCACCCCACCTGCAGTCCGCGACTGAGGAAGGTCACTCGTGCCTAAGAGAGCTTTAGCCTTGCCGGCAAAATGGACACTGCCCAAGCCAGTCCATCACTCTGCATGCTCTCCCCACTTACTCAGTGCAAGCGAATCTAAGTCATGTCTGCAAGTGAGCCGTAGGAGCATTTGGGATGTATAATTCAAAACTTTATAACTTCTGAGTATGGGTGGAAATTAGAGCAGATATTGAACAAATGAACCAATGGACGATTGTTTCCATGGGATGGAGAAAGGACACCAGAACAATAGAACTTAGTCTTTCTATCATGTGCCTATACTTGAGGAACTTGGTCATTGTTATGTTCCATGAAGTTTTGGACTGCTGCTGTGACCATGCAGAGAATGAGATTTCGGTCCACATCTGAGGGAGGGTTTATGACAGCAAGTGGGTCTTTTATTGGGGAGGGACACGCCAGTTTATGGCAGCAGAAACAATCTCATATGGAACAAGAAGAGGGGAAAAGAATTGAGGAATAGGTTTATGATGATCTTTTTCTCTCTAGAGACTCTGATTCTAAGGCTGTTCTCTGCTTCCACGTCAGATGGATTTACACTATTTTAAGAAAAAGATCACTTTCTCAAACTTACCTGTTATGAATGTGACTTATGCTTAGTGCATCACATCAAATGTCCATCAGGTAAACACTTCTTTGAAGAATTTTAAAGAACCCTGACATGTATAACACAATAATTAAATAACTGGTACATGTAAGCATAAACATCTTATTCATTCATCAATCATATTCGTGATCTTTAATTTTCACTCACTTAACATTTATGAAGCACCTATGTGCTAAGCACATGGGAAAACAGTGACAAAAGATCAGTTCCTGAACTCAAATTGCTCACAGTTTAGTGAGAGATGTGACAACATGCTAAAACAACATGGTGTCGCCAATCAGTGATTGTTAGTTAACATTTATGGAGAACTTAATAATGAATCAGTGTTGTGCTAAGTCCTTTACTTACATGTTGTCATTAGATCCTTACACTAATCTTTGAGTATAGTACTATTAATATCCATTTTATCGACCAGGAAACTGAGGCACAGAAAAGTCAATAACTTACTTTAAGTTGACTCAGCTCTTAAGTGGATCATTCAAAGCCTGCTATTAGACTGCAGAACTGAGCTCTTGACCACAGGCTGGGCTACAGACACCGGTGAGAACACTGGCTCATACTTTTCATCAGTCTAAGGAGGATGATTCAGAGAATTGACTCTGAGTGAGGAGATACAAATTGATGTTTTAGGTTGAGATGAATGAAATTGGCCAGGTAAACAAAGGGGGAGCCATTTTGGGAGCAGAAGGATCAGTACGGATGTAGGCCCACCAAGGCAAGAGGGTAAGACATGTTTTGGAACTTGCAAGTAGTTTTGTACTGTACGGAGTGTGGGGTTGTGTAAAGGACAGGTGAAAGGAAGGCTTTGTGAGTCTTGGCAAGGAATTTCAACTAAGAGCAGAAGGCATGGGAGGATTTTAAACAGGAGAGATGAGATCCTTTAGAAAAAACTCTCTGGTAATACCTTACATGCAGGGCACTGATCTTAGAGCAAAAACTCCCAAAAGTAAAATCATTACCTGCTACCCCTTGGCAAGGATTTAGTGCCGTATAGACTGAATGCTAATACAAAACATCCTGATTTTAAAAACTCATTAAAGAACTCAATCTCCCCATTGATGACTTTCTAGCACTAATCAAAAACTGAGATGCAGGAAATCTGAGAAGGGTAATAGAACAAGCATACCTTTCAACTCTCCAGGATTTACCTACCCTTGTGTCCAACTAAATTCGGCTGATTGTTATGATTTCCTCTCTGTGTAGAAACTGAGGTGTGTTGATGAGATCTGGGATGGAGTACACTCTACACTCTTTCTCACACCCTGCTGTATCCCAGGCAGCTGGTGGGCTAGTCTGTCTCCTGTAAGATCTACAGATTATGAAATATCCTCCTCAGGGAATACTGATTTCAGATGGCTGCTAAGGCAGCTTTTGAAATGAACTGCCCATTCCAGCTCTCTTGTTTTACTTCTGTAGATGAATCAAATAAAACATGTAAGACCTGGATTTTTGAAAATGGAGGGGGAGGCTCTGTTGAAGGGCAATGTTGTACGGGGGTTACACATGCAACCTCTGGATTCACCAGGAAACAATCTCAAACATTGGCATCAGCACCTAGTAACAGTGTGACCTTGTATAAGATGCCGAACCACCCACTCCTTCACAACATGTGGGAGAATAAAAGGGATAATCTATGTAAATGTCATCACAGTCCCTATCACAAAATAGCTACTCAATAAAATATTTGTTTATTGTTGTGGTGGCGGTGGTAGACAGAAAAAGGAAATGGCATGATTTCTGTTCTCTCACACTCTACAGCAGGAAGTATTTTAAGCAGATGAGATAATCTCAGGATCCTGGCATTCTTTTCCTCAAAAATGACACTAAAAACAAAGGCAACAAAAGCAAATATAGACAAATGGGACTACATCAAACTAAAATGCTTCTGCACAGCAAAGAAACTATCAATAAAATGAAAGGCAACCTCTGGAATGGGAAAAAATATTTGTAAACTACATATCCAATAGGAGTTAATATCCAAAATACACAAGGAAGTCATACAACTCAACAGCAAACAAAACAGACCAAAACAAAGATTAAAAAAAAAACATGTTGATCTAAAAATAGTCCAAGAACCTATAAATATTTTTCTGAAGAAGACATACAAGTGGCCAACAGGTACATGAAAATGTTCTCAATCACTATTCAGCAGGGAAATGCAAATCAAAATCACAATGACATATTACCTTCTACCAACTTGTATATCTATGATCAAAAAGACCAGCGACAAGTGCTGGTGAGGATGTGGAGAAAAAGGAACTCTTGTGCACTGTTGGTGGGAACGTAAATTGTACAACTACTATGCAAAGCAGTATGGAGTTTCCCAGAGATTGAAAATAGAACTAGCATCTGATCTGGCAATGCCACTTCTGGGTATATATCCAAAGGAAATGAAATTAGTATCTCAAAGAGATACCTCCACTCCCAAGTTCTTTGCAGCATTAGTCACGATAGTCAAGGTACAGAAACAACCTAAGTGCTGTTCAACAGATGAATGGATAAATAAAATGTTGTATAGATGTGTGTGTGTGTGTAATTCAACTTTAAAAAGAAGTAAATCTTGGCATTTGCAACAACATGGATGAACCTGGAGGGCATTATGCTAAGTGATTTAAGCCAGACAGATCATACAGGTAAGAACAAATATGGTATGGTATCACATGTGTAGAATTAAAAAAAATTTAAACTCATAGAAACAGAGGATAGAATGATAGTTGCCAGGTTTGGGGGGTTGGGGACATGAGAAGAGATTGTTAAAAGGGAACAAACTATCAGTCCGAAGATTAATAAGGTCTGAGAATCTGTTCTAAAGTATCACATGGTGACTATAGTTGATAATACTGTATTAGATCATTGAAATTTACTAAGAGAGTAAGTAGATCATTAAGTATTCTTATTGTACCCCCAAAAGGTAAGAATGTGAGGTGATGGATATGTTAATTAACTTGATTGTAAGCATTTCACAATGCATCAATTTGCACACTTTAAATATATACATTTTTGTTAAATATACCTCAATAAACACAGAAAAAATAAAAGTAACCAACGTTAAAAAAATAACCTATTACAATGTTTGCAAAAAAACCCCTAAAAACAAAACAAAGCAAACAACCAAACAAAAATGCAAAGACAAAAATACAGAGCACAGCCTCTGAGAGGGACTTGTGCCTGCGGCAGCTCCTTTTGTCTCGTAATGTAAGACTTAAAACAAATTCCAAAGTGGATTGTGCCGATCTGAACAAAATTATTTTTGCTCTATTGATTACCACATATACTAAATAAAAAAATTACTCCATATCTAAACCTTAAGTGTGTTATTAGTGAATTTTACTTCCTTTTTCAAGGTGAAATGATCACAGACTATTTCTAGAACACACTCCTTCCGAACACCACAGTTGTAAACAGAGGCTGGTATCTGCTCCTTTCTGTATTTCCATGGTAAAATGGTCAGAAACAAAACTGTAGGAAGTCTACACTCACCCATGTAGAACACACAGGAAAGAAATGTCAAAACAATAGACCAACGCACAAAATGGCAATAAAGTGAGGTCAAAGGTATCTGAATTCAAGCGACAGAAGCCAAGGTAAAAAGAGCCAGCTTTTGACAAGCCTATGAAATAATTTCATTAACTAAGTTGCTTCCTAGTGCTTTCTGCATTAAGCATTGTTCAACAAATATAAAGATCAATGACATGCTAGATATGTTAGTAATTTCAGAGAGAAGTGCTCACTTCTTCAAAGAGTTTATAAACCGATGGATGTTCTGTGCTGTGGCGCCCTGTTAAAATTGACCAGCCCTCTGCCTTGCTGCCTCTGCGTCTCAAGGTGACAAGCTAATCTGGTAACACACTAAGGTATGAGTGACCTTCTGTGCCTTCTCTTCTCTTTCTATGCAGTGCAACAGAAATATGAATAAATTATGATAATGTCTTAATTCCAAGGAATGTCTCTAAAAGTTAGTATCAGGCTTGTAGGCAGACATTTATGAACGAATCTTGACTCCGCTACTTATACGCAAGGCAGACTGAATTGCAGGCAGGATGTCTGGGGGTGGGGAAAGTGATGAGATTTAACTCTTTTTGATTAGTCTGCAAAAACACAATTTCAGGCACCGTACAGATTTATAGATAGAAAATTCTTCGTATATTTTATGGATTCCTGGGAATTCAAATGGGTGGAAGTGACTATTAAGCAGTAGTGATGAGTCATAAGTCAGAACTATAATGCTGATGGTCAACATGTCTGTACTTTATGGGAACTTTATTACATCAATCAACAACCATTCTTTTTATTTTAAAAAATCAGACAGAAATGAACAAGACTAAGATACTATGGAAAGGGAATGGATTACAGATTGCAAAGTAAGTGGAAAACAACTTGAATGTGCAGATGAGTGGAAGAAGGGAGAATACGTTGTAGACTTTGTGATGCTCATCTGGGTCAGGTTATTACAGTGTATGATGTAGAACTCAAGGAATGTGCCTTTTGACAAATTGCATTCTGAGATCTTTTCAGGGGAGCCACTGACATCTGCATTGCTAGCTGCATAACAACCTGTGTGGGGACTTTGAGACATGTGTGTGTGAAGGGAATGGGGATAAATCATTTCCTGAATTAATGGAATTAAAATATAGAGAAGGAAAACTTTTGTAGATGACAAAGTCTATAAAGAGCTTTGTAAGACTGGGATTTCATGGTGAAATTTTGCATGATGTCACATATTTGAAGGATTTTTTAAATGGACTTCTTCTCGGATATATCTGAGTGGACCTAGCCATTTGCATTTTTTTAACCAGTTCATCAGTGAAATAAATGCAGACTCTTCAAGCCACATTCTGAGAAGCAGACAAAGAGCTGTGATGACTTCCCTGGTGGTCAGTTCTGCTTGCTGTCACATCACTGCGCGCGGCAATAGTGGGAAGGTCGTTCTAACCGCTACACTTTCCTCTTTATCAACAGACAAAAATAGCTATGCCTTTCCCAAGTACTCTCTGTTAGGTTGAAAATTGATATAACTCCCCTCCAGCTTAAAAATTAAACCAAATTGTAATTTGACAATTATCTAGAATGTGACTGTAATAGAATGGACGTGAACATAGCTGATGACTGGGGAATAATAAAATTTTAGAGTAGAGTGTAATTTAATCATAGCAAGAAAGATGTCAATGTCACTTTTCAATTTGACTCCCACATTTGCTGCAGCCCACGGCTTCTATGAGTGCTCACATATTATTTTTTAGCCATTTTAATGACTTGCATGCTTACAGTTCTGAGAGGATATCTGAGATGCTCCCAACAAGTAAGAAATGAAGTCCAAAGAATAACTGATTTTCCCATGTAATCCCCTGCATTTTCTAAAGCTGTAAGATTCTGGATTTGAATCCCTTGCTTTAAAATGTCCTCAGTGGAAGACCATAATTTTGGAAAACCAGAAGTTGAAAAAGCAAAGATTTTGACAGTTTTCATACTGATTACCTTCAGGGTAAGGATAATGATATGAGCTGAGTAAAAAGAAATGTAATTGCATGGAACTCTTAAACTCGGTTTTCTATGAGCACTCAAAACATTGTTCTTATTTCAATGAGAAATCCCTTTGCCGTGAAGTGATAAGAGTAGTTGAATAAAAGCCAGCTTAATAAAATAATGGAAGGAAAACTTATTAGTAAGACTCCTAGCCCAGTGCATTTGCAAAGGTGTCAGACGGGGCAAAAGTGATATTGCTGGCAGGGTCATTGCCGTTCAAAGCCTAAGGAAGAGACTGCAAGGTCAACCAATTGCATGCATGCAGAATGAAAATGAGAAAGACTATGTGGTGCCTCAGAACTAAGTCATGAAATAGGGGAAACAAAAATCAAGCTATAGCATAGATTATGTATTAAAAAAAGGTGGAAGCAGAGCCTGTCTGTTCTGCCTGCTGCTGCTGCAGGCCCTGCACCCACAGTTCTGGAGGGCAATTCAGAGCTGTTGTAATGTAGGTCTTAAAAATTAGCTCCCTCCTCCAGACACACTGGAAGGTGGAAGAGGGTAAAAGTTTTTTATGGGTTTCTTCCAAACTCTTTTTTTTATTGTTGTTCAAGTACAGTTGTCTCCATTTTCCCTCCTCAACTCCCCCCCACCGCAGCCATCCCCACTTCCCACCCTTGATCCTTCCCCCTTTGGTTTTGTCCATTTGTCCTTTATAGATGTTCCTGAAAACCCTTCCAAACACTTGACCTTTGAAATCACATCTCACATTGGGGCTGTCTTCCAAGTACGAATGTTTCGATTTTCTTCTTCTCAGCTTCCTTCTGTTAGCAGGATCTTTCTGTTAGATTTTCCAGGTCTTTTTAAGTTTCCCTCTAAAGTTTAACCCAGAGTAATAGAGATTCCTGAAAACAGAAATGCCATGATAATTATGGAAATAAACACAAGTGAAAAGTGGTTTCTAAAGACAGGTTGCAGTACTGAGAGGAGAATCCCACCCTATCTTGTTGAAGAGGAGAGAGACTCAGAAGTGCAGACACTGCCCCTCAAAGATCTGAACGGTCTTCTAGGGAATGAGCACTGCATTCATTCTGGGTGTTTGTAATGGGTCATACCCACCCAGATGTTACACAGAGAGATTTTTGCCTCAGTATAAGGGAAACTTTTCTAAAAGTTAGAACACTGTAGTCACCCTGAGTCTCTTTGGTAGAGAAAGTTTAACCATGCAAGATGACTATTTGTTGGTATGTTTTAGTAAAAACTTGTGAATCACAGAATGGGAAATTGGAAAAATGGCTGTTTCTAGCCTCTTTAACCCTGGGATTATATGATTACATATTACTATGATTCTAATAGGCAAGAAATAGCTTAATCACATGGACATTTCTTTGGATTTATAGAGGATTAAAACTTTATCATTCTTTCCCAGCCTCTTGTTGCTTTCACTAGTTTTTTAAAAATGATAAGAATCTCAATCATTACTTTAATTTTTACTTTATGCTACTCTATAGTAAACCATTTTAAGGGTAATCATTGAAATAACATCAAAAGTTCTATTACTATTATTATTATTATTATTATTGCATGGGGTTATCATGATGTAGGATCATTAGATGTTCACCTGAAGATGTCATCATGTTGCTGGCCTGGAATAGCAATATGTTAGGCTGTTTAAACATGGGAGATCATATATTATCTCCTGTATCTTCATGATATGTCCTTTTAATACTTATTTAATTTAAAAATATGTATGATAATACCTATTGTTGTCAGATTGTTTATAATAATGGACTTCTTTATGGAGTGTAAAACTGAATAAAAATTAAATTATAAACATAACTTATTTTAGTTGAAAATGATAACCTCAATCATTATTAATCAATCAACAGATATTAACATACACTATGTAGAACGTGTTGCATTATATATCATGAGGAACAGGAAGACATACCTGACATGAGTGTGATGTCAAAAACATTATAATTTGAAAATATGATATTTAGTTTTATAAAGCAAAGAATACTAAGTGGGAAATGAGTGACTGGCTATTGAAGCTGAGTTATTAGCAAATGGATAGAAATTTTTGTTTTTTCATCAAAGAAATATAAACATGTAAAAAATATAGAAGCACTTACAAATAAAGATATAGTCACACAAAGCATTCCAAGATCCACTCCCAGAGTCAATTACTTTAAATCATTTCTGTTCTTTTTTCTTTTGATGTTAATAGTATATCCTAACTATACACACACATACACAATTGATTTATTAACTTTAGACCTTTTTTTACATCCTGCTATGGAGAGAATGATTTAGCTCACTTACAGTATCACACCTCAGTAGTTAAAAACAAGTACTGATTTTTAATATTGAAATACTTTACATTGAAAACTGAGTGAGATATGCTATTTATTGATTTCTATCATTTCTATTATTCCATATGTATGGGTTTGTGTTCTATTTCCTTTCTAGTAAAGCATTACTGATGAACATGAAATGTGACCTTTTCATTCTTGAATTTATTTATTCATGCACTTGGTAATTTTCATTCAGTGACTATCACATGCCAAGAACTAGGCTGGGAATAAGAAATAAAATCCAAACCAATATTTTCCTTCATGGAGCTTATTTTCTGAGCTGACAGCTTCCTTGTCTTTATGTGTAGTCCAGTTACTGAGACAGGTATTGAACAGATCATTGTAACTGTACTGTATGTTATGTAGAAATGTAGGGTAATTTACAAGTGTGATAAAGGGGTACCGTCACGTTACCCTGAAGATCAGGCTATTTGCACATGATTAAACCTTTATCACTTTCTCCCAGAATCTTACAGCATTTACTGATTTAAAGAAATGAGAAAAATTCCGATCATTATATTAATTTTAACTTTATACCATACTATACTAATCCTCCCTCCAAACATTGCATTGAAACTGAGACATGAAGGGTGAAAATGAGGTGGATGAGGAGTTTTAGGCACAGAGAGAGAAGAGAAATCCCGACAGAAGGAACAGTTAGGAAGTTAGAACTAACATGGATACAGTAGATGAACAGGAAGTACATTCTTAACCTGAAGAAACTGTAAAATCAGAGATTCACTTACTTCATTCTTCAAGTGTTCCTCACTATTCTTCAGTTCTGATTTCTTTAACATAGAACTTGCAAATTAAAATAAGAACAGGCCGCCTTCCCACCCAGAGTGAAAGGAGGTGATAAATATTAAATACTTGTCAGACATCCCTCTGAGCTCTTACAAATACTGTGAGGTACATATCCTAGCTTCCCTTTTATGGACAGTCAAACCCCTGCATTCACTTAACAAATGAGTTTGTTATTTTATTGTAGAATAATCCAAATATCTAATAAAAATCATCTGACTTAGAAGCCAAAAACAAAGCTACACTAAGAATGTGTGTTGGAGCAGAAACAATGACATACCATCCCGACTTCAGCTGAAGCTTTTGATTTCCTTCATGTCCTTCTGCATGGCCTATGTGGGATCCAAGAACCAGAAGAGAGCAGAGCAAGCATGAAAAGAACACTTTTAGACTCCCTCCCTTCCTGCCTCTCTCTCCACTCCGCCTCCCTCACCCCAGCATTGTAGAAGCACTGATGAGAGAGGAGGCCTGTGGATTGAGCGTGAGTACCAATGTAGCACTTTTAAGTGCTATTTCCCCCCTTTAAGCATCAGGAAATCCAAGAGCTAAGAAAAGGAGAGAGTGCAGGTGTATAACCTGCCACTTTTTCTCTCTCCAAAAACTCTCTGTGATGCTTCTTCTGTGTCCTTCCTTCTGATTTCATATTTAATGTATGAAGGGATAGAAAGAGGAAAAAAGGCTGTCAGCTCTGGATAAACATAAGCTAGTTCTATGCGCCTACTTCCAATTTCTTGGGAAAATTCTGGCAATTTTTATTAGATCAAAGGCCCACATGGAGACTGGGGTACACACCAAAGAGCTGAGAAGACTGTGAGGGATGAAGTTTATGGGCAAAATGGGGATATGTGGTTATAAGACCCAAGGATATCTTATAAAAATAAGGACTTATATGTTTATGGCTAAAATGTTTAATTCTCCAATACTGCTTTGTTAAATCTATTTAACAATCTATGATCATTTAATCTTACTCAATAGTTAATCATATTTATTCAGGCAAATTTCTTACATTTTTATCTAATATTAACTTAATGAAATAGAGTGGAAGGCAGTTTATTCATAATGTCTGGGAAATGCTTGGTCTCCCAGTTAATGCTATTTCTGTAGTTCAGCTATCATAATTCTACAGTAACATTGTCCAGTAATATAATGCAAGCCACATACATAATTAAAAATTTTATAGCCACATTAAAAATGTAAAAATATATAGATGGAATTAATTTTAAGAACATGTTAATTCATTCCATGTAGCCAAACTGTAATCATTTCAAGTTTTATTCAACATAAAAAATAGAGAAATTTTACATTTTCAAACCATCTTCAAAATCAGGTCTGCAGTTTACTTCTAAAACACATCTCAAATTGAATGCTAAATTTTCATCAAAATATTTGATTTGTTTTTAGAATTCATAAGATTTATTGTTGAAAAAGTAGATTCATATGGAGAAAATAAGAAGATCAGGGGTTGGAGATAAGGAGGGTTGAAAAGGCAGAGCACAGAGGATGTTTAGGGTATTGAAACTATTCTGCTTGATATTATAATAATGGAGACATGTAATTATACATTTGTCAAAACCCATAAGAATATACAACAGCAAGAATGAACCTGTTACTGCTGGAAGGCCATCTGTTACTGGTGGAAGCAGGACTGTTGCAGTATCTTAAGGAAAAGAATTGCCTGAGACCTACATGGGAGAATGGGGATCTGTGTTATGGTTTATTGATGACGTACAATTAAGGAGGTTCCCTTCCTGACTTCCTAACGTCCCATCTCTGTCCATCTCACGATGGAAAAAGTCCCATCTTATCTTTAATAGAGACAGGATGTAGGCCACTGCCCGGAGTTTATGCTCCATATCAAAGCCCAGTCCAGTCCAGCATCCAGCTAGCTTAGCATGTGTTTCCGGTTGTAGCCAATTTTAGGCTCCCTCCCCCTGGAGCCTACATGTGGAGTTGCATGGCCACGGGCTACAGGGCTGCTAAGGCTGAATGGTCATGGAAGGAGGACGCACAACCGCATTGGGTGAGTATGGGTCGCTCAGTCAAAAGAGAGAGCTTGTTTGTTCCCCTGGGTTGTATTAGCTTAGGTTTGCGATAGACCAGGTGCTTTCTCAAAATAACCAATTAACTTCCCAAAGTTTTGCGTGCTTTGGGTGGGTTCATCTCCCAACCAATCCCTTTTTTCCTCGTGCTTGACTGACAGGCTTCTCTGGTCCAGCACCACCCCCCGCAGCATTTTGACTTCCATTGCACACGTGCCTGCCTTTCCCTGCTCCCACCCCCACTCTGGTACCAGAAGGGAGAAGGGAGAAGTGTTAATCCTCTTGAAGAAATGTTATAATCCCCTGGAGTGTGAAGCTATAGCTTCCTGGCTGAGCAAGCAAACAGGCTTACGCTTCCCAGTTTATTAAATGCAATGTCTAGTTTCCTTTGCTCTCTTTCCTAGCTAAATATAACATGTAACAAACCCTAATGTAAATTATGAACTTTGGGTGACAATTAGGTGTCAGTGTAGGTTCACCTGGTAGGTTCATCGCAGCGGTAACAAATGTCTCACTCTGGTGTGTTACATTAATAGTAGAAGTGGTTCTGTGGAGGGGTGGGGAGTGGGGGGCAGGGAGGCACAGGACATATAGGACCTCTCTGTACTTTCTACTTAATTTTGTGGTGAAAGTGCTCTAAAAATAATGTCTATGAAAACAAGTAAATTATGAACTGACCAGTGGATTTTCTCCTTAAACTTTCACCCTGATATCTTTTCCGAGAAACTTAGTATGTTTTATATAATGCAGCATAGAGTTCAGCATTTGCATAATATCTTCTGATTTAAAAATATTTCTTCCCTTTTAGTCTTATCAACTACTATAGAAAGAGAAATTTGCAAAGGCCAGAACCTTGTGTCACATGTTTGGGTTCATATGTTGTGCTTATTACTCTACAATTTACCTTGCTGTCTATGATTAGTAGAATAGAGTAGACCATCACCACGTTAGGGTAATAAACCTCACAGGCCCCAGCCACTGAACCAAGAGAGTAGTGCAAAAGGTTTTTTTTCTCTCCTACACTTGCTTTTGTGATTATAAGAGCATGTGCTTTAACAGAGATTATTTTTTTTTAATTCCTTAATAAAAAATTGTGTCTCTTTGGAGCCTAGAGTATTGAGATTCCTGGGTAAAACCCCATTGTTGTAACATAAAATGGTGTTGCTCCTTTATCTGGGCTCATCACCTCTCAGAGTCTGTGCAGAGTGGAAGCAAGGATACATTTTCTATAGCATTCCTTAGAGAATTAACATTCCGTAGTTTTACTTGAGGCAGTAGTTAAAAAAATATAGATTTAAGCAAAGAAAAAGCTTAGCGAAATAAGTACATTATTATCTATTACACACTTGCTTCAGGGATTAGCAATATATCACTACGATGGGATGCCTGGGTGGACAGCGCGCACGTGGCGAAGCCAAGTGTTAAGTAAGGAGTGCTTTCTGGATCCTTTTGTTCCTTTACAGTGATTTCAAATACCATGTCATCTCCTATCAGGATTCCTCAGATGTGGGATGAACAGAGCAGTGAAGATCAGGCCATTCAGTTCATTTCAGAGAGCACTGATTGGAAACACAAGACATTGATTTGTGAGCAGCACAGAGTAAAAAAGTGTGTAACACATAGCCCTTGGCTTCAAAGAGCATTGCTCATCTGAAAGTTGAGTCCACTAATAAAGACAGGGCGTTATCAGTATACTTCTATATGAATAGATTCAAACTCAAAATTTTAGCAGAAACTCATCTACTTTTCTTCTTTCTAATAAGAAATGGAAATTGCAATATTGCCTGATGTTTTAGCACATTATCTTCCATCTCTCATGTTCTAAAACTATGGGCAAAATTGAATTGGAAAAGCCCTTTCAACTTCCATTGTCTTTTGAATTTAAATCCAAAGTCTTTGCCAAGACCACCAAGGAAACTAGCTAGAAGATTTCTTCTCTCTCTCTCTAACTTCATCTCTACCTTGCTTCATCAGTCTCTTGTACCTCCTCAAACACACACAGGGTCTCATAACTTTTGTATTTGCTATTCTTTCTGCCGGGAATGATCTCTTCACGTAACCAACTCCTTTCATCAGGCAGTTCTATTCTGACATGACCTCTCTTCCAAGAGGCTTTCTCTGACCACCTCGTCTATAGCAACTCTTCTCATGTCCAGTTTCTTTTTTTATTTTCTTCACAGGACTCATGATTGCCTTCATTCATTTCTTATCTCTAAGGTCCGTGATGGGAAGGACTTTGTCTTATGGCATCCACAAAAGAGTAGTCCATGTTTCAGATTAGGTGCTCAATAAATATGTGTTGAATTAATGAATCTTTTGGTCATTTATTCACTGCTCATAGGGCCCTGGAAAAATCAGTTAACCTCTTTCAATCATAGTTTCTTCATTCAAGGGATTTTTAGCTGGATTTAATAAGATACTATTTGTGAAAAATAATGGAAATCATTAAATATCACACTAATATAAATAAGTATTGTTATTTGTCCTACTGAGGTCAGCTGGACCTCCAAAGAGCTATTGAACTAGCTTCAGAGCAGAACCCTCTTGTGTCTGCTGTGCACAGCAAAAGTGAGATGCTTGCTCTTTATATTTCAGCCAGCAAATGGCAGTGTTGGGGGGGGGCATGCTATGAGGGTTTCCCACCTCTGTATGACTGTATGCAATGAGTCTTTTAAAGAAGAAACAGACTAGGAAGTTGTAAAATGGTGACTCATCTCCAAGGGTCCTGTGGTCTTTTGTTAGTGTGTCTGTTGGGAAGGTAATAGCCCTACTGCCATTCCCATAGGCCGGTCTCAATAACTTCCTGTCCACAAAATTACTTTGTATTTAGCCACTACGTTCTGTGAGCCTGGGCATTATTCAGCTTCTGAAAGGCTCATGCAAGAAAATTGAAAATGAAGGGCAACCAGCTACCACTTTTTAGATAATGACAGTAATGATGTGGTAAATTGGCATATTCTTCAAGGAAATGTTCAGGGAGGCTCATTTCAAAGAAGCCACCTTGTATTAAATGAGATTTACTTAAAACAATCATGTAGCTCAGGTAGATAGGATATGGGAAAATGAATAACTATGTAGAAACACTCCAAAATGAGGATGGCTAAATTCTAATTTTGAATCTCAACAATATGCATCTGACATATAGGAAAAGAAATAAGGAAGTAAAATATTAGCTGACACGTTAATCACAAAGCCACTAAAATGTTTCCGTTCACTTAAACTGATGGTGGTACAAAGCCACGAGCTAATAAACAGAAGAAACAGCTTGCTGTGTACAGTCACTCCTTACGAAGGTTAACAAACTGCATTAACCATTCACTCATCTGTAACTCGTAATTAATCACTCCTTGAAAATTACATTGTATAATAAATGAGGACAGACATGATTCATTAAAACTTCTAATTAATTCTATTTAATACTATTTCATAGTTCATTGATAAGTGCTGAGAGAAGGATTATACTGTAGGATATTTGATGCATTGCTGCTGAAGAAGTAAATAGGGGAAACACTATCTAAAATGAAACACGAATACTTGCAAATGAAAATGTCAGATGTTTATCACTGCAGCGCCTGGTTTTGCACTTACAGGTCTCTTGGCATTACCAGTGGAAAACTCCATTTTCAGGGCTGTATCAATTGGTTGTAAAAGCTCTTCTCAGTTCAACCTTGATGCTCAGCATCTCAGGCTGGGAATAATCTGAGTCTGCTTTGTTTTCCTAATAAATGTTCATGCCTATTTTGTGGGCTAATGACAAGACTATTGCTAAGCAGGTATTTACAAATTTGGAAAGAGATCTATTTACATACATAAAAAGATAAATACTCAACAGACAATTACGGTATTGGGTCACTTGATTATATTGTGTGTGTATACGTGTGCTTTTGTTAAACTAGACACAAAAATAGCAAAACTATTTAAGTGTCAAGAAAATTCCTGTGCATTAAGCATAATGTACTCATTTTCTTTTTTTTTAAATAAAACTAATTTCAATAACAGTTGATATACAATATTGTATTAGTTTCAGGTACAAAGCAAATACATAGTTTATAGCCTGGGCTGGAGACGATAATCACTGTTAGTTAGTGAATAATGTGTATTTTAAAATTAAATTATAGAAAAATGCATTGTTAACTTTTTTTGCTTTACTAATTATATAATATGCCTCAGAAAAGGGTTATAGGGATCATTAGTGTTTCCGCAATGTAAATGGTGAAAATTCTGAATGGGAGAAAATATTCACAAAACATATACCAGAAAAAGAACTTGTATCCTGAATTTATTAAAACACTCTTACAACTCAATAGTAAGAAAACAATCAATTCAATAATAGATTTGAACAGCCACTTATAAAAAGGAGATATACAAAGGACCAACAAATACATGAAAATATGCTGACAATCATTAATCATTGGGGAGATGATAATTTAATTTAGAGTATATCATGTTAATAGCCATTAAAGTTATTAAAGTAAAACAATTGATAATACCAAGTGCTAGCAGATATGTGAAGCAGCTAGAATGTTCGTGTGCAACTGTTGCAGGATACTGGTGGTGGCCACTGTCATATGTAACCGTCAAAACTCATCAAATTTTATATTTTAAGTGGGTGCAGTGTATTACAAACAAATTATTCTTTAATGAAGCTGATTTTTAAAAACGAGACATAAGTTTGGTTTATCCACACACATCCTAATCAAAATAATAGGACTCTTTAGTGAAACAATTACTTTGAAGCTTCAACTAAATTGTATCTGCACGAGCATCAATCAGGTAAGATGAAGAAGGGTAGTAACACAGGGAAGAAAACAAATTCCAAAGAATACAGAGCTCCTTTCCAGTCCTGAATGGTTGGGCATCTGGTCAACATGTTTTGTCCTTCAGGGAAGGCGATTCTGTAACTGTTCCTCAAAGCGAGTGACTTTTGAAAATGCAGAGTAAATTGCGGCCCCAAATAGGACCCTTCCCCCGACTTAAAGAAGAACTGGTTGAGGCAGAGGCCTCGCTGTAGTCCAGAGAAAGGCCGCTGAGGCCTTAGACACTGAAACACCCATGAAACCCTGACTTCAGCCCTTGACATGCCTGGACATGTTTCCCGACCTGAGGAGAAGGGGGTTGGACTAGCTAGTAATTTTATTTATTTTTATTTTTTATTTATTTTATTAACTTTATTGAAGTGACATTGGTTAATGGGATCATATAGGTTTCAAGTGTCCATTTCTTCTTGAAGCCTGATGATTGTGTGGGTGTGTGGTGAAAACTCACAGGGCCTGTGGAAGGGGATGAGAAAGAGGGCTTGCAGGGGGAACTCAACCTACTAGGTCTCCAGCTTCTGCGTTTAAGGTATCTACAACTGAAAAAACGTTTTTTAAGTTGATAATTTCTAGCCCAACATCGTGCAACTCAAAAAGGGGCGAGACTCACAAAAACACTTGTTTTCGTTGCTTTTCATTGTTTTGAGGGCCATGTTTCACAATGCAGGGTTTCAACTAATATCGTTTTAAATAATACTGTCAAATTTATTCAGCATTTTCCTAGAAGGAAGGCAGGTAGCCTCAGAGTTCTTCAGTGGTTTACTTTGCAGAACACTTCAAAAGCAGATTTTGCAGTTCTCAAAGCCAGACCAAGTGCTTGTGAAAACTTGAATAAAAGCATAGAAAATTAAAAAGACAGTAAATTTTATATGATGCTAAATTACTAAATTCACCTATTTTTTCTCTTTTTATAGGGTTGACCTTTTAGTGGACTGGATTATCTACTCATTCTTTTTTTTTTTAAGATTTTATTTATTTATTTTAGAGAGAGGGGCAGGGAGGGAGACAGAGAGAGAGAGAAACAGCAATGTATGGTTGCCTTTCACATGGCCCTCACTGGGGACCCGGCCTGCAACCCAGGCATGTGCCCTGACGGGGAATCGAACCGGGACCCTCTGGTTCCCAGCCCGCACTCAATCCACTGAGCTACACCAGCCAGGACATTATCTACTCATTTTTAATTAAGTTTCTATATGGCAAATTGAAACTGACCCTGTTACAATTAGAAAACTACACAGAAGGAAGGAGGCCAAAGATATTGTGAAAGAAATTATATTTTGTACATTTTGTATTTACTTTTCTAACCAAGAAAAAGAAAAAAAGGCTAAGGAAAAGAAATGGAGAGCTGTTACAATACATTGGGGAAAAAATAGACAACCAGTTAATTGCCTAAATAATTATAAACGCAGCTCCTACCATTGGTATTATTTGTTCCAGTTGCCTGGATTATTGATGTAATTTTCCTGTGTAGGGTGTAAAGATATTTTATTTAGTTTCCAAGTATTTTAACAAAATTTAATTGTTATTAACAAGCAACAAAGTAGAAAAATATGATCCCTGAAGGAAGTAAACCAGCTATCAACTGGTTTCTGTGACTTGATAACCTGGGAAAGTCATTTATATTTCCTGGAACTCAGTTATCTTATCTTGAAAATGGGAGTTACAACACCCCACTTCTGAGAGTTGTCAGGACTGAGTGGCACAATATGTGATTTCTCTTACAGCCAGTATTTTGGTATTACTTTTTACATCTGTGGTGAAATTTCTTCTCACAGAGTATTTCTTAGATTTCTAGTCCTTTCAAGTGTTTGAAATAACCTGGGGTCTGGACACGATAGTGACATACGAGTCTCCTGGGTTTCTGTCCTCCCGTGGCTGCAGTGAGAACAGTGCACAAACCAGTTCCCACTGAGAGAAATCCAGAAATGAGTTGAGTGACTCCTACACATTGAATGACAGAAAATACCCACATCAAAACAGTTGGAAAGGCTGAGATGCTCTCTTGTCATAAATCTCACACCTGTCATAGTGCCACAGTGTCAGGAAGAACCTCCAACTCTCAGCTTCTTCCTGAAGAGCTGAAGGTTTAGACCACAAAATCTAGCACCCCAACTTTGAAGGCTATAATTCTAGGGACAGCCTCCCAAATCACCTCGCTCTGAATGCAAATGGAGTTTGCAGTTAGCACGGAATACAGCAAAGAGGCAGTTGTTAAAGGGCACACAAGCACTTGTTACGGCTATCTCCCCAGGTCTGGGTGCAGAAAGATCAGGCAAAAATTCTCATCCCCCAGTCTTTCCCTGGAAGGGGTTTGACTGCGTACTTTACAAGCTGCTGCCTGAGGGTATCAGATGAATCCAACAAACATGTACAGAGCATTCAACCCAACAACAGCAGAATATATGTTCTTCTCATGCACACATAGAATATTCTTCAAGATATGTTAGGCCACAAAACAAGTCTTAAAAATTTAGGAAGATTAAAATCCTATCAAGCATCTTCTCTGACCACAATGGTATGAAACTAGAAATCAATTACAAGCAAGAGAAAAAACTGGAAAATTCAAATATGTAAAGATTAACAACACACAACAGAACAATCAACAGGTTAAAGAAAATATCAAAAGGGAATTAAAAAATCTTAAGACAAATGAAAATGGATACACAGCATACCAAAACTTATGGGATGCAGCAAAAGCAGTGTTAAGAGAGAAGTGTATAGTGGTAAATTCCTATATTAAGAAAAAAGACCTCAAAACTATGAGGCATGCACAATAGGAGCCACAATGACCACCATAAATGGGAGAAGTCTAGTCTGGGAAAAAGATTGGATAGGATAAGGGCATGAAACCCAGGTAAGATCCGGGAAAAGGATTAGATAATTTGAAATAAAGCTTACTCCTTCCCAAACCCAAGGAAATATAATCAGAGCTTGAGAAAGCCTGAGACTGACACTCTTTCTCTTTTTCAGCACATGGGCCAAGGCTCTAGAAGTCTAACTCAGTCTCTGTTCTTTCCAAGTCCATGACTGGCACTTAGCTAACAAATTAAAAAAAAAAAGAATTAATCTAGTAGCTGAACAGATTGATCTTAATTAATAAGGAGAAATTGATTTGCTACTATCCAATGAGGGCAAGGGAGAATATGTCTGTAATCTATGGATTCTTTGAGTCGTCATAGTCTTCCGTGCTGACTAGTGAATGTTACAATGAAAAAATATCAACAACAGCAAAAGGCTGATAGCTGAAGACTTGAAGACCTGGACTATTAGGGAATGAAGTTCTGGATCGGTAAAAAAAAAATACTGGCCAGCTGAGGCTCTGGCTAAGAACAAAGGAATTGGGGAACAGGGAATGAAAGAATGAGATCCCTCGGACACCCCATGAAATCAGTTTCTTATCAGAACCAATTACATTAGTAATCAGTTATTAAATTTAGCTAACTCAATTACCACTGAATCCTTCTTTGTTAAATACTGAGTTTTGCTTCCATGCTTGTGCCAACTCTACTGCAACCACAATACATGTGAATGCAAATGAACAGCAATTCCAATACAATGAGCATACTCAGGTTAAAAACTAAGTTATATGGTAGCTGCCCCATGGAGTATCAGCTACTGCTTGAGGAGAGAAATCATGCAACAGAGCACATCTTAGGAGGAAAGATCTGAATAAGGGAAAAGCCAAAAAGGGATGCAGAAGGGCTAAATACTTGCTTTACTTCGTAATCTCTATCCAATCATCCATGAGAGATTTCTTTTGAAAAAGTAAATACAAAACAAAGAAATATTAACCAAAGCTGCAAACCTCTGTGCCTGTTATTTACACTGCAGGATCTTGATCTTGGGAAGAAACAGGCATTGTAGTCCCAGCTCAGGCATCTACAAGGAGAGAACTCCATAGAAAACATGCATCCTCAAGTCAGAGCATTTTGTGCTCCAACCTAGTGCTTGTTGTCCACTAGATATTTCTGTGATGATAGAAATTTTTATAACTGTGTTGTCCTATATGCTGGCACTAGCCATATGTGGCCACGGAGCACTTAAAATATTGCCAACACACAGAGAAATCAGTTTCAATTGGATTTAATTATAATTAATTACATTTTAAATATAAATAGCCATACATGGTTAGTGGCTACTGTACTGCATATTGTAGTTTTAAACCCTGAAGATAAATGAAAGGAAAAGAGAAATATTTTAATAAAATTTTAAAAAGCTATGATAATGATAGAATATGCTACATGTTGTATCTGTCTCCGCCAAACCCTGTCTTTGTAACACTTGACCTTGTCCAAGAAACCTGTTTTCTTTAGACCATCCATGCCGAAACCAGTCAGCACATGACATCCTGGTATTGAGGACCGGTTCAGGGATGGTCTAATGAGCACAAAGCTCATTGATTGTGGGAAGCCCCTTAGACTTCATGGGAGAGTTCCTAGATAAACAGAAAGAGAATGTAGATTATCTGGAATATGATCTTGGCCATCAGAGGAATGAGAAGAGCTGGCCCCGTGGGGACAGCGGTTAGAAAAGTCTGCTCAGGTGTCAGGAAAAGACACTTACCTTCTGAAGACAGCACAAAAATTCTTCATGTTTTAGTAGGTCCCAAAGTTAATTACTTCTCCCACCCCTCAATTAGGAACGAGATGCAGGAGGTTGCATTGATATGAGCAGCCAGCTTAGCTGGCAGAAAAAGGAAAAGTAGCAAGAATTAAAGAAAAGTGGAGCCATGACTTGATCATACCTGAAGATCATTCTCTCTGCCTTTTAGCATTTCCCAACAAACTGCTGTGGTCATATTTCCTTTTCCACTGTTCCCACTGCCATCCCATCCTTCACCACATGCCAATCAACAATGAGTATTCCTTGTGTGAAGATCAAATAATTTTTTTACTGTACACATTGTTCAAATTCATGCTGAATTTCAGATGCACATTGGCCCTATGATGTTTGTGTAGCAGTTCCTCCCCTTTCAGATTGATTTGTTTTTTTTCTTAGGAGATGATACATACACTGTTGTCATTATATTCCTGATAACCTCATTTCTTATTCATTTTGTATTTTCCTAAAATATTTCCCCTTTTCTTGAAAATATTTTACTTGGAAGCTACTGAGTTACTGATCTAATGCCCTGGTTAACTTGCCAAATATTTAAATCATTGAATTATCAATTTTCAGGGAATTTATATTCCCTGTATGAAAGTTCAGTACTTGCTGTTTTCTTGTTCCTATCTTGCCCCTGCTTTCACGCTTATGAGTTTGTACAGAAACAAATAAGTGGACTTCACATTAACACTGTTTAATGGCTTTTCTATTTTCCTGAACTCATGCCCTGTCTTTGCCCCTGCTGTGGCAAAACCACCATGACACAGTGTTTCAGACCAAGGCAGTAGAGAAGAAGAACATACGTCATCAAAACACCGCAGGGGATTATGTTTAAGGGAAGGCTCACCCAATCAAATAAGGGGTCAGTGGCTGTAGCAGCATAAAGGCTTCAGAAGAGGAAATCCTACTATTTGCAACAACATGGATAGACTTGGAGGACGTTTCCTAAATGAAATAAACCAGTCACAGAAGGACAAGCACTGCCTGATTCCACTTATATGAGGTGTCTTGAAGAGTTAAACTTAAGCAATCAGAGAATTGATTAGTGGTTTCCAGAGAGTGATGAGACAGAAATGGAATGTTGTGCAACTGATGCAAAGCTACAGTTATACAAGATAAATGAGTTGTAGAAATCTGCTGTACAACATACTGCCTGTAGTTAACAATGCAATGTTGTACACTTATGGATGTAAATGGGTAGATCTCTGCTTAGGTGTTCTTAATGAAAACAAAAACTAAGGGACACAAAAAAGCTTTTGGAGGTGAGAGGTGATGGATGTATTTATTAACTTGCTTGTTGTAATGACTTCATGGATTTGTGTGTATATCCAAACTCATCAAGATGTATACATCAGCCCTGGCCAGTGTTGCTCAGTTGGTTCAGCATCATCTTGCAACCAAACGTTTATCGGTTCGATTCCCAGTGAGGGCACATGCCTGGGTTGTGTGTTTGTTCCCCGGTTAGGGTGCATGCAGGGGGTGGGAGGTAACCAATTGATGTTTCTCTCTCTCTAAAAGCAACGAAAAATTTCCTCAGGTGAAGGAAAAAAAGGATGTATACATCAAATACATGCAACTTTTTGTAAATAAATTATACCTCAATAAAGTTGAAAGACTTCAAAATAAAATCCTAACTGTTCATCAAATCAACCTTTTGGTGATTTTGTCTGTTTCTACTTTCATTTGGACTAATTGTCCCAGGCTACCTTCTGGGGGTTTTCCTTGTGTTATCTCAGATGCTTCTGGATCCCATTTCTTCCTTTTGGGGTTCACACTCACATTCCTTGAGTTCAACAACTCCAAGAAACCTCCTCTGAAAGGATTCCAAAGAAGTAACATTTTAAGATGTGGTTTTATCCCAGACAAGAAAAAAGCTAAAAGAATTCATCACCACCAAATTCAGTATTACAATAAATGTTAAAGGAACTTCTTTAAGAAGAAGGAAAAAAGATAAAAAAGATGAATAATAAAATGGCAACAGCTACATATTATAAATAATTTCTTTAAGTGTAAGTGGATTAAGTGGTCCAATGAAAAGACACAGGATGGCTGAATGGATAAGAAAACAAGACCCATATATATGCTGCCTACAAGAGATGCACTTCAGATCAAAATACACACACAAACTGAAAGCAAGGGATGAAAAACAGGTATTTTATGTAAATGGACACACACAAAAAGCTGGAGTAGCAAAACTCACACCCAACAAAATAGTCTTTAATACAAAGGCTATAACAAGAGACAAAGGACACAGCAATTTCATTTCTGGGTATTTATGAGGAGAAACAGAGAACACTAACCTCTAATGAGGAGAAACCCAAAACACTAATCCCTGTGTTCATTGCAGCATTATTTATAACAGACAAGATATGGGAGCAACCTAAGTGTCCATCAGTATATGGGTGGATAAGAAGGGGATGGAATACATATACAATGGAATGGAACCGTAAAAAAATAATGAAATCTTACCATTTGCAACAACATGGATAGATATACAGAGTATTAAGCTAAGTGAAATATGTCAGGCAGAGGAAAACAAATAGCAATTGATTTCACTTACATATGAAATCTAAAACACAAAATGAATGTGCAAACAAAACAGAAATGAACTCATAAATACAGAGAACAATTTGATGGTTGTCACCTGGAAGGAGGGTTGGGGGGATGGTTGAAAAAAAGGAAGGGATTAAGATGTGCAAATTGATGGTCATAAAAACAGCTATGGAGATGTAAAGAACAGCATAGGGAATATAATCAATAATAGTGCAATAACTAGGTGTTGTCTCACTGGGCACTAGACTTATCGGGCCGGTCACTTTGTAAGTTATATAAATGGTTATGGACCTGACACTAATATAAGGTTGTATATCAACTAAAATTGCGAACTAAAAAACTACTTTTTAAAAAAGATGTTTTACTGAAAAGAACTTCATTTTGCCATCATACTCAATTGAAAAATTGGCCAGGTTTAGAATTTCAGGTTTTAAATCATTTTACCTCCAAAGTTGGAAGGGCAGAATTGCTTCCTTTTAATGTATAATTATTCTGATAGAAAATTTGAGGCCAATTAGACTCACATTTCTAAGGGTTTCATACTTCAAGAATTTCTTCCGTCTCTCATCTGCAGATGTCTCTGTTTTGACTTCTGTCACTTGTAGGAGTTGCTGCTAGAGAAAAGAGGAGGTAAATGCATGCGTTCAGTCTGCACTTTGAAATACTAACTTCTGATTTTCCTAATCAAATCAGTTCCTTTGGTTTGCATAGTGTATAATAGCGTCTAACTGTCTACATTAAACAATAGATTATGTGACATTGGAGGGAAAATTAGGTGGCTTTTGATCAATCAAATTGGATCAATTTGAAATCAGACAGTCTTGGGAGAAAAATTAAAGTAAAGAAGAACTGAAGGATGAAGGAAGAGTTAATCTGTACATCAGGAAAGGCACTGAGGAAAAGTAGGTTGAAGTCAAGCCAAACCAAGCAGTGATCTTGTGGCACTCCCGTTTTGATCAATATTTATGTCAGTCCCCGGTTGAACAATAATTGCACTGGTCCATGAGGGAAAGATAAATAGAAACAAGGAAGAAGTGGTATTTGACTGTAAATTATATCTTATTTCATAAATTGCTCCATCCAAATCATTTGCTTGATATGAGTTGCCACCAGATTGAATGCAAATGAGTTGTAGCCAAAGCAAACTGGGAAACAAAGTCCTGAGTTTACAAAACAGCACCTGTTCCTCCACAAGTTGTGAACTCTTTCTCAGTCAGTCCAGATCTAGCTTCTCTGCATTTAAAAAATTTTTCCATTTTAAAATAAAAAGAGAGCATGGTATTCCCTGATGTAACATTATATCCTGAGTTCTAGAAACATTTCCCTTCCATTTTCCAGTAAAAGCCCACTTACATTGATTAATTAAAACAGAGAAGTTTTCTTTTGGCAATGGAAACACTGGATGGCCTTATTTAGAGCCTTATTAATAAGAAATACTAGGCATGACATGCACATTAGCAGAACAACATTTCAGCACTAGGGCAAGGCTTTTGGCCTCGTGCCTTTTTGAATTGCTGGCTTCCTAAGTTCTAACTGGCTGGGGCCCTTTCTGTGACTGAGAGAGACTTCTGAGATCTGGTGAGTCAGGAGCAAGGCAAGGCCTTCCATCATAGTTGGTCCATTCAAAGACTGACAAACAGATCTGAGAGGAAGAAAGCAAAACACCCAGAAGCTATGTTGGGAGGCGTGGGTGAGAAATGAACCATCAAGCAGAAAGTTGCATGAGGAAATGTGAGAAAGAAAAATTAAAAACTTGAAAACGATTTTCTAGTATATGAGAAAAACAAAATCAACTCCCACAGCCTCCAGAGTGACATTTCAACAGGAACTGGGAAGGCCAAAAGAAGCACAAATATCTGGGCCATAGCCACGGCAATTGTACTGGAATCTACTTGGAAAGAGTAAGGTGTAGAAGGGTCACAACAGAAAAAGAGGCTGTGAGGAGATCACAGAAACAGAAGTCTGCTGTTGGAGCTGCAGCCTCTCCTCCCCCGGGTCGTTTCTACTGTCCACAGCAGAAGGAGCACCATTTTGGTTTTGCTTGTTCTGACCAGTGTCATGCGTGACGTGCAGACATATATATTCATAAAGTATAATTACCATGCCTCCAAAGTAGCACCATTTGTGACTGCTTTCCTCCCAATATATTTGTGGATAGAACATTATAGCTACATTAACTTTATGGCTATGTCAAAAAGAAATATTAAGTGATACACTTGGTACTATTAAATATTAACCTATGTTATCAGAATTTTACCTAATAAAAATAATTAAATGTGCTTAAATACTCAATGTAGGTCATCCACATAAATCATAGTTTACTTACAAAATAAGAAATTTATTTTGTCATTTAAAATTATCTTTAGGGAGAGCTTCCAACCTGGCTCTTTTAAATGGTGCGTTAAAAAAGCAGTATACTTAATTGTGTATATGGAAACAACCTGAGCATCATCGATGGATAAATAGATAAAGAAGATGTGGTACATATTTACAATTGAGTACATATATACATACATACATATATATATATGCATATGTATACATATATACAATGGAAGGAAGAAAGGAAAAGAGAAAGAAAAGAAACAGAACTCATAGAGAAGGACAGCAGGCTTGTGGTGACCAGGAGGGCGGGAGCTGGAGAGAGGGGGAAATGGGCACGGAGGTCGAACGCATGGCGAGGTTGGAAACCAGGCTGTGGGCGGTGGCCCTGCTCAGTGTCAACAGGTTCTGACCTGCATTGCTGTGCACCTGAAAGGTCTATGATGTTATAAACCAGCATCACCTCAACAAAAACCCAGAATCTGAAGTATATGAAAAACACATAGAAAAATGTGCCAAAATATTATTGATCTAAAAATAGATCATTTTAAGTTTTTAAAAACTTTTCTTCTCAAATTTCATGTGATCAGCTTCTAATATTTCTATGGTTAGAAAAAAAATCTTGATTTTATCAACCACAAATAAAACTGGTTTCTTTAGTAGTTTTTGTTTATCAGCTCTGCTTCAGCAGATGTTCTTAGGCCTTGGAAAGCCATTAATTCGGGAGACAAGAATTGTTCATGCTAAGGGCAGCTTTGAGTTCATAACGGGCTGGTTAGTTTTATTCCATGCCCAGGATGCAGAATCCATCCTGAATTCTGACCAGGTATTCCTAACAAGGGGAAAAAGTAAAGATGTGTGAGGTCCCTGACAAATCTTCCACTGTGCCAGCATTTTCATCCCCGTACATGGTCAGAGGTGTCCCACTGAGGCCCATGGGCTGCATGAGGCTCAGGAGGACTGAGAACATGGCCTGACAAAAAATCATAAATTTATTAAAAACGTTATGATATTTTTTTGTGATTATGGGTCACAATGTATTTAATGTGGGGCCCAAGACAACTCTTTTTCTCCCAGTGTGGCCCAAAGACTCCAAAAGGTTGGGCACCCCCGGGAGTTTTAGAAGCACAAAAACTTCAGCGCTAAAGTTGACACTATGCAGAACCACCTTGAGGGACTCATTGGAAAGTTTGCTGGAATATAATACATTTAAAGGCAATAGGATGACATTTAGTATGGATGCCACAGAAGGGAAAATTTGTCTGATGGGGTCATGAATCCTCTGAAAGGGTTAATTTACTTTCCTTTTTTGTTTTCTTCTCTTTTCCTTTTCTGTCTGTCTTTCTTTTTCCTTTTTTTACATTTTACAAAAGCAGAGAGAGTTAAAAAAAGATTACTAAGGAAATTTGGGAGGAAAGATCCTTTTTTTTGAGTCTTGTTTTTGTTTTCTAATCAACCCCAAACCTCCCCTCTTTAGATGTTTGTGGGAACCCTGACAGGACCAAAAGGTGGGCCACAGGTACCCTGACTCCACCCAGTTACCACAGATGGGACTGTGCTCAGGTTGGAGTCACAGGAGTGAAAAAGGGCCATATGGGTAAAAACAGAGCACCCTATCCTGCTTCCATTAACCTCCCTTAATTTGGGCACTCAAAGATGGACACCACCATTATGTCACCTCTTTCCCAAATATTAATCCTAGATCCATTTATTCAAGATTGTGACTTTTTGTTGACACCATGGAAAACAATGAAAATCTACAAACACTTGTTGTTTTTCTTCCTGAACCACAGAGTTAGTCTCTTACTTGGAGCCCTGTGAAATAGAAAGATGCAAGATGAGGATGATGATATATACTTTATAAGATTGTGGTAAGATTTGGGGATAAAATATCTCCAGGTTGAGGTCTTCTTGCACTTTCAGATAAATACAAACGCTATGTTTCTCTCCTTATTGTATGGAAGGGGAAAACCTTCTTCAGCATTCTTGGGAACTCCATCGGCTACCACTGTTTTATGTCTGCTCTATGCCCGGGGTTCAGTTCTGCTGAATCCCACTAATTTCTCATGTCCTCTACACTGATTTCATTCTCACTTGTAGAACTTGAACCCTTCAGCTCACAGATTGGGAAGATGAGGGAGCTTTACATATTTATATAGTTTGCTAAACTATCTGGCTCTAAATGTTCCTTATATTATTACTCTTTCCATTTTTCTGCACTCCTCAAACTTGGATCCTCTGGGAAGACACTTCATCTTAGCTTATTATTGTTCCTTCTACTTGATTGGAGACCTATTAAACTTATTTAGTGATTCATTCATACCTCTAAACCAGTCCTTTTTTTGCATCCTTGGAAAAGACTAAAATTTCCATCTTCCCATGTCCCCTTTTCTACCAGTCTCTGAAAGAGAAAAGAAAGAGTAGACAGATTGAGCCAAGTATCCATAGTATGAACTAAGCCATCTGTCTGAGAAGGTAGAAGTGCCATAGGTTGATCTGGGTTCTAAATAACAGTTTGTTGGCTCCGTGTACTAGCAAAGTCCACAGAAGCCCTTGGCAGCTACTGTGTCTGCGCGGTGCTCAGTAAATGGTGTTTATGATGATTTTTCCTCTTCATCAGACTCCAGAATCTCCTTTATGTGGTTCGTATTTAACATTGCTACCAAATTTCTTGTTTTATGTTCTCACTTAAACAAAATCACCTCCAGCTACAGTGAACTTTCTAGTTTATTATGAACTCTAGTCAATAAAAAAAAAATAGAATAAATCCCCTTGGATTCCAACCCCTACATTTTATAGATTAGGAAACCTGAAGACCAAAAACTTCCAACCTGCCCAAGTACACACGTAGTTGGTGGCAGTAGGAAGGTGAAACCAGGGCCCTTAGCCTGACCTATAGGGATCTGCTGATTAAGGACTAAGGCACAGAGGATACTTTGAATCAAGACCCATGAGTCGTGGTGTTCTTTTTCTGTTAATAAACTTACCATGTGACAAAGCCTATCTTGTTTTTTATCTACCTAGCATTTAAAAATATATCAAATTATGATGAATTGACAAAATATACAAAAATCTTACTTTTTACTGGAATTCTGTTGCTTTTGCACATCACTTGATTATATAGGGAGGTTTTAAAAATTGATGTCCACAAGATTTCATCAAATTTGTTTGGGGGAAGAAAAAAGTGATAAGGAAAATATTAAAATTTTAAAAATTCAGCTTAGGTAGAGTACAAGATAGCCTGTGTAAGACAGTTAAATGTCAGGACAAACCGGTGGTTTATGACTTCAGATTTTGAGAAGGAATCTGTGTAAAGTGCAGGTTATAGCGCTTTTTTTTTTTTCCCACCGTAAGCAAACATTAGTGGTTGGAAAACCTCTGCCTGGAATCTCTCCATCCTGGATAGTGAGCATGCACACACACTCAGAGCACTTCTGCGCATTAGGAAGTCCCCGGGGCTGACTCTCCTTCTTGTTTCTCTGGTTGTTTTCTGACAAATGGTGTTCCCACGTCTGGCTGCCTGGCCACACAGCTCAATCTGTTTATCTTCCATTCCCTGACTATTGCAAGTAGAGGCTCATGGGATCCAATTATTACTGTTTCTTCCTCCCTGATAGAGTTGTTAAACCTATGAGCTGTGGGCAGCCTCCACAGGATTCTTGGGGAATATTTGAATTCAAAGACTAGAATTCAGCTCCTATCCAGGGATAGGGAAAAAGGACATCACCAGAAGAGAAAGGCTTGAACTGCCTATTAAAGTGTCAGAACCCCTGGAATTGGTGAAGTGAGATGTTGCACTCCAGATTTTTGCCCTAGCATTTTCCGCTTAAAGCAATCCTTTACCTTGCTCATTTAACTCTAGGGTTAATCCCTTTGTAAAAAGCTTAGATGACGTTTATTCTTAACTTTGAGACTAGGATATTAATTTCTATTTTTCTCTTTTTGATACATATGAAAAATGAAGATGGCACTGAATTACACTTTATTAATTCCAGCATAAAAGAACAAACAGTTGGTGGTTGTCCAATTAAAACATCTGTTCTAATCTCTGAAGCTCCCTCCTTTACCTAAGGATGACTCGGAGCTTGCTAATTGGGCAGTTTTACTCTGTTAGGTCACGCTTGTTCTAAGATGGAGACTTGCAGATATAAGGAGTGGGGTATACTTAAAACAAGTACCAGGCTAAAGCACGACTTTCTTTATGTAAAGTAGGACCTGAGATATTGACTCACTTTATTATTTTCATTTTAAATTGCCCTCAATTTAAGTTGTCTAGCTGGTAATGTGAGCTTTGTGCGGGGCCCTGGAACTTGAATTAACTCCTAGGGTTTGCAAGTGGGAATTTAATGATACTTAGTAAAACAATGAAAAAACAGTCCAACCAAGAACTTCTTGAGGCTTTTGCTGATGATTTTAACATTTTTTCAGTAAGAAAGGCCCTGCCAGTTAGCTACCTAATTAAGCAAAATGACTTGTCTGATAAATTCAATCCTCTTAATGACGACCAGATGCCCAGCAAAGCCACTAGAGATTTTACGAGTAATGATTATTAAAAACTGTTATTAACTATTTCACACTAGGATTTTCTGTTCCCTGTGATGACTATGATTACATTTTAAAATAAAACAAGAGAATAGGAAAATGAGTTCAAAAAATACAGTTTTGCATGATGTAAGAGATAAAAGCCCAAACCCCAGAAAGCTGATGAGCACTGTGTGAGGTGTGGCTGTTTAGACACAAAACTACGTAATGTCTCAAACTATTCATATTCAATTCAATTCCATTGTAGTCTCCATACAATAAGGTATTATTTCAAAACAGGAAGTGGTAGAGCTCCTCTAATGGACTTGCCACTTAATTGGTACCTTGTTTTCCCAGTGGATACAATGAGGTAATAATTGCTACATTATTTGTTGACATTTTGAAGAAGGGAAATATTGAGTTCTGTAGCATGTTAGGATTTCATAGAAATTATGCAGGAGTATAAAGAGATTTCTCACTGTGTTATGATTTCTGTGGCAAGAATAACTTATGTGATTGAATGGACAGTTTTGCATTATACTTGGCCCGAATGCCCATCCAGGAAACTAGTATAAGCTCTTTGTCGAACAAAATTAAAAATGTTATAAACATCCTTATATTTAAGTGTACAGGCCATGTAGTTCTATTCTTACTTGAGATGGGGGAAGAGTGGGTGAAAAAAAACTATCAGGTACCATGACTTGTCATAGTATGCAAAACTCCATGTCCCAAGGCTCGATTCGATGTGCCTGGGGAACACACTGTGTCTCCTTCCCACGTAGTTGTCCACCAGGTGTGACCTTTCTCTGTCTCTGTTTCTGTCTCTGTCTGTCTGTCTCTGAAATGGGGCCAGATGCCTTCATCCAGAGGTTTGTTTTACTTATTTTCCAGATTTCTGCTGTGCTCCAGTTCCCTCATATGCTTCTATTAAGCCAGGAGGATAACAAACAAATCATACTGAGTTTTCTGAGACAAGCTGCATTGCCTTTGGCTAGCCCAGATGCAGCAGGGCTCCCATTATGCACAGTCTGTGGAAGCACAGCAGTCACTGTTGGTACCTCCTTTCTCCCAGCTCTGTGCACCCAGTCTTTGCTTCTAATGACTGACACCTGTGGCTTTCAGCGGTGGGCACTGGAGCCCACGCCCCAATGCAGAGATCAACGGGCTTGGGATTTTGTTAACTTCCCTTCCCCAAAGCCAAAAGCTATGTAGTAGTGGATAGCAGTGGAGAAGGGGACGCCGAAGCCCAGCTCCCTTGATTTGAGGTCATGCTATAATGTAACGTGTGTTCCTGAGGTCCTCTGGCTTTTCTGAAATCACACCTTTGCTTTGTTTCTTCCCCATCCCTATCCTGCTTCTCATGGTTTCTTGAAGTGAACGTCCATAATAAATCTCTTGCACAGGAATCCTTGTTCAGAGTCTGCTTCTGGACTTCTGGGACAAATTTAGCAAAGGGGCCAGGGAAGAGGGATTAGGGAAGGAGGGATGAGGAGGAGGAATGCTCTCTGTTCACTTCTAATCCAAGAACATGGTGGCAGCAGGTGGTAATTTGCAAAGCTCAGAATTCTTGTTCTAACCAAGAGTATATTGATAGTGCCTTTCAATGATTTTACATACTTTTATTCATTATTTAGAGATTCAGCTGTGTGCTGTAGACAAAGGGATTTGCTTAAGGACATAAAGTTCTATGGCAAAGTTAAAACTACAACAAGGTTCTCCAGACTTTTTTGGCCCCAGGTTTCCACCCAGCTTGGAATCAGACAGAACAGTGCTTAAATCTCAACTCAGCTACTTACTCGTTCTGTAACCAGTAGTGCACAGGTAAATGCTTAGAAACCAGTTTTCAGGGAAGGGAGGCACACTGATTTGTAGCGTTTGCTACAGTCCACGGTGTAAACACTTACATGGTGACCACTTTCAAGCTGCCACGTGAGATCGCTGAACACAAAGTTGGGAGAGTTGTGTACAATTAGCTCTCATAGGTTGGCGTGAGTCAGGTCCAACACATCCCTGTCTGCAACCTTTTCCTAAACCTCTTTTTTTCTATGCCTTTATCTATTATGTTAGTATATACTCAGCCCTATTTTATGATTAATGTTATGCTAATTGCCAATGCTACTTGATAAAATGTTTGTTATATGTTATGCTATTGTAGCCAATGCTACTTACTAAAATACTTGATGAAAAAAAATGTGTAGAGGAGGGAAAGTGAGATATAAATGATACTTAATGACAACAACAGTAGCAATGCCCTATATGGTTTTCTACTCAGTCATTTGAGAGAGTTGAGGTTGTCACCTAAACTGGCCATTTGTGTCAGAGGTCACACCTAGCTTAGGTCTATGTGTCTCTGGGATACAACTTGACAATTATCAATGCCCATTTGTAAACCGTCTACTAACAATTTACACATAAAGTATGTAATAGGAGACATATAAAGCAGTATTCTTGTTCCTGAGATCAAATGGTAGCAAATATCAGGTTGTCACTATTAATGGGGTTTTCATTGGAGACAATTCACTTTGTATTATAGCAACTGGTAATAACTTCCTCAAAGGATCAAGGAAGACAGGAGATCCTTTTTCATCACTGTCAGGAGATGGAAATACCACGATGCACCGAACAAATGCGGGGCACTGTTGCAAAACTTGTTGTTGTGTTAATAGAAACCATTATGTAAACATGGTGTCAGTGATTAGAAAGTTGTTAGCATTCATAAAGTGCGTGAAATTTGCCCCTCGGAGATTTGCATGCATTCTGAAAGTATATTTTCCAGGGAAGAGAGTGAGACAGGAGGTTGTCAGGGGCTGGGCACACCTGGCAGGAATCTATTCACCTTCCTTCCTCAAGAGCCGAATTAGAGCTGCTAGGTGTATTTGCACAAATATCACCTCTTTCTTTAGCACTGGAGAATTTGGCTTTATCCATACCCTGGGAACCTTCTTCTATCTTGACTTACTGCATAGAAATGTTGATTAGAATTTGCCCTTAAGGCGGGCAACAAAAAGAAGGCAGCCTCGCAAAACTGAGAGGATGAGACGAAGAAAGTGAGCGTCCAGTTGTTGGTCCAAGGCTGAGTCTTGTTCATCAAAATATTTGCTGAGAGGAAAGAAATGTTCATCCCATTGCCTGAATTGTTTTCACTGGCATTTGTTTTCAGGTACAATATTTGTTTCATGACCACAATCCTGCCTGCAACTTGTTATCTGTACTTTGGACGTGGTTTCAACGTGAGTTCAAAACAGAAAAAGTTGCCAAGGCACCAACCAGATATGAGGTAATGTGATCATCTGAAGGGAGGGTTTCTGTGAAATCGCATGTCAAGTCGGCCTCTCCCTTTAGGGAGAAAAATCTTACAGAAATCCTGTTCAGGGAGAAAAATTGGCTACTGAGAATGAGTCGCCTTTTTTCCTTTAATAAAAATCCGACATTTTTATGATGTACATGATGTCTTCATAGAGATATACATTGAAAGCATCACTGTAGTCAAGCTAATTAACACATGTGTCTCCCCACACAGCGGTTTTTGTATGTGTGGTGAAACCAACTGAGATCTATTTTCTTAGCAAATTTCCGGTGTTCAGAGCAGTGTTACTGTCTACAGCCACCATGCTGGGCACAGGTCTCTGGACCTGTTTGTTCTACATCTCTGAAACGTTGTAGCCTTTACCAGCGCCGCCCATTTTTGTCCCCCTCCCCCAGCATCTATTCTTCTCTCTGGTTTTCTGAGTTCAACTTTTTAAGATTCCAAATATAAGTGAGATCATGCAGTCTATTTCTTTCTGTGTCTGGCTTATTTCACTTAGTATAATGTCCTCCAGATTCATCTACATAATTGCAGATGGTAGGATCTCCTCCTTTAATGAGACTGAATAGCATTTCAATATATCTGTGTGCTATTCATCCATCAATGAACACAAAGGGAATCCTTATTTGGTATTGGAGGGAATGTGAGTTGGTGCAGCCATTACGAAAAACAATAAATAGGTTCCTCACAAAAAATAGAGCTACCTTATGATCCAGAAATCTCATTTCTGGGTATATACCCAAAGTGAATAAAATCGGTACCTCAAGGAAATGTCTACCGCCGGTCTCATTTTCATTGCAGCGTCATTCACAATAGCCAAGATATGGAAAAATGGCCTTTTGATTGGTCTCTTAAAAATGCTTCTCAGACAAAATCAACAATATTTACCAACCTTTCATAAGAATTGGAGGAAAGTGTTATTACATGAGAAAATAAAAGAAAGAAGAAAAATAAAGGAGCCAGGTACAGGGGCCCCCGCCTGCGTTTCCATCCAGCGGGATCCAGATGCTCACGCAGGGATGGCCGCTGCCAGTTTCCTTGGGGTTAGATGCCAAAAACAAAACCAAACCCCGCATCTCTACTTGCTCTCTCTCTCACCCTCTATCCTCTCCCTTTGGGGGCTGCAACACTGTCCTTCTGTTTCCCGCGGTGTGCAATGGGTCATTCGGGCTGCCTCGGGCATCTGCCGGTGAGCGGAGCAGCGGGTCCAGCTTTCTGTCACGCCCCATCTCTCCCAGCTCCTTAGAGGCCTGTGGAGAAAGGGCCCAGCTGGCAGGAGCACAGGCTGCTGTCTGCCTCTCGGTGGCTCCTCTCCTCACACACTGGCCAGAGGCTGTTGTCTGTGCTGAGAGGGAGAGGGGCCAACCACTCCTGTTTATAGTTGGCTTTTCTCTGCCCCAGCGGTGATGAGAAAGCATGACATATTTCTTCCTTCGTTGTCTCCACTTTTTAGTGGAGGTATGCCCCTTGTATTTTCAGGTCAGGAAACTCAGACATGAACTCCATAATCTACTCTAGGCACAGCCTGAATCGTGCAACCAGCGTGTATTGAGCATGGAGCACCTCCAGGCACTGTGCTAGGTGTGGGGGTACAGCTTGTAGAAAATCTGACCCTGACCCTCAAGTCAAAGCTCTTAGAGTGGAAACAAGTCTATTGCCAAAAGCATGACAACTTGAATACAGAGTGTAAGGTAAAGGGATTGAGAAGTACACACTGGCAATTACAAAATAGTCACAGGGATGTGAAGTACAGCATAGGAAATATAGTTCATGATATTGTAATAACTACCTATGGTCCAGGCAGGTACTGTTAATATTGAGGGGAATACTTTGTAAAGTATATGATTGTCTAAACACTAGGCTGTACACCTGAAATTAGTACAAAAGAACATTGAGTGTGAACTATAATTGAAAAAATAGTTTTTGAAAAAGAGCATGGAATGGGTGTTTAAGCCTCTGCATGACACTGGGGAAGAATGACAAGTGGCTAGCCTGGTCACGTGCATGTGGGGGAGAGCACCTGGGAGCATGTTCCCTACAGAGAGAGCTCCCTTCTTCACACACCTGCCCTGGCTGCGATGGCTGTGCCTGACACGCAGTTAATGTGCGGCATGCCTGCATGGAGTAAGGAGCAAGTGGGTCGTAGCTTATTCCCAGGTCTCCATGGCTCTCTCCATGCCTGTCTTTTTCTCTGGTCAGCACTTTGTCCTGTTCTTTGTGTTGGTTTCAAGCTCAGGTAGGCCCTTTCCGTGTGAGAGCCACCGAAACTTCAAGCTATTCTAATAATCTCCAGGAAGCAACTGCAGAAGTACAACAGCCAGTGTTTCCCGAAGTCCCAGCAAAAAGGGGTCCTCTAGCCATTCCTGAAACAAGCCTGAGGCAAGAAATACGCTGATTGTCAGGTCTGACTCAATCTCACTCAATACAGAGACTGAGACGGGACCCTGAGGGAGAAGCAGGCTTCTGTTGACAAGATGAATAGGAATAGATGGTGGGCAGGCAAAAATAAAAGCTACACTTGTATTCAGCTCTGGGCCTCTGTTTGTCTATCCATTAAATTAGGTAAATGCTGTTTAGGAAAATCTAGGCAGAGGAAAAGGCAGGGGCTAGAAGAAGGACAAAAATCAGGAAAGAAGGGAACGATCCTATTGACAAAGCACAGTAAAGATAGCAAACAACTTTATAACAATTGAGGTGTCTCAGACTTGTCAAATTTCCTTTTCAATTTTGTCCACGAGCTAAGATCCATTTATTTGGAGTACCTAATACATCCTGGGTACAAGTGTAGATGCTGTGGAAGAGGAAGCACCATGTTCTCATGGAGTTTACATTCTAACGAGGATGTAGATGGATGGCTGGAGGGATGGTTGGATAGATAGATAGATAGATATTGAGGTAGACAGATAGATAGATGGCATTACATGCAGAATGAGGAAAAGGAAGACTTAACATAGTGGAGGCACTAGTCTTGACCTTAGGTATATTTCTAGGATGAAACTAAGCATATATAGGAAAATAACTAAAGACAATAGCCCAATACTATAAAAATTGTAGAAAAGTACAACAGATATGATATACATAGAGGCTGAAAAATTTTAAAAGGAGAAAGCAGATTTGGTTGAAGTTATTTGAGAAAGGTTTCCAGCCTTGCATCCTTGTTTGGTAAAGTTGAAAAACACCCAAGTATTGTAAGAGGAAGGGAACAAATACTGGCCAGTGTTTCCCAAACTTGCCTGACAGTAAGATTCATCTCAAGTGCTTTAAAAAATCAGATTCCTGGGCCCTATCCAGACCTTCTGATTTATCTCTTCCCCAGGTAGGCTGGGTAATCTGTACTTTCATCAACACTCTGGTTGGTTCTTAGCATCACGGAAGTGTGAGAACCCTTGCCTGGAGGGCTGGTGGGTACAAAGCAAGGTGGAGCCTCAGTGTGGGATGTCCTATGCCCTTATGCATTCTCAGCATTCCTTCTTTTGTCTACTTCTGGCAAGGACTACAGAACTGTTGCTAAAGAGCATCCTTCCTTTGTTTTATAGAATGTGAGGGTGCAAGAAGATAAGAGAGGGCTCCTGGGTATAGTAGAAGGTACAGGGAATAAATCCCAAATGCCTGCAGGTCATGTGAAAGTTGACAGATTTTCTCGGACAAACAGAGAGAGGGCTGGAAAAACTGCAGATTAGAATATCCAGAGTGTGTGCTTTAATTCAATTAAGCCCCTCCGCTTTTCATCCAGCCCTCTTCCCAAGTGCTCCGCTAGCATATGCTGCTGCACTGCCAGTGCCTTGTGGATGCGCAAGCCCTACCCGCTGTGGGAAAGGACAGCTGCTTCACAGCCGCAGTACACAGCAGGATGGCGGGGGGAGAGAACAAGCTCTGGACACGGCTTGGGAGGCCCTAGGTAGACCACAGGGAACATTCCTGACAAGACAGAAACCAGAATGGAAATTCTACTAAGACTATTCCTGTACTGCACATCCATAATCTGTCAGGAAATGTCTTGGGTGTTTGCAACTATAAATAACTAAGGCCTTAGGGCTTCCTAACTAAGCCCGTGAGAATTAATAACATCACTACTTGCTGCTGCGGGTGGGGTCTTACTTTGGAACACTCTTTCTGATTCCTGGGTAGTTTGTGAGATTCAAGGCAGCCAAGACAACACTGCTAAAGATGAAGCCATGCCCGACGGGGTGGACGTTAGCACTGCTCTCAGAACGATGTTTAGTTCTAACTAGGCATGCGGTAGGATTGCACGACTCTACTCCCTGGAAGTTGGATGGGGCCATTCAATTTCCTTTGCCCAATACAATTTCATGAAATGAAATTTCCAAGCACACTTGAAAAGCTAGCATATGATTGTTTACTTTCTCTTTCCCTCTATACAATGGAAAGCGAACGGTGGCAGCGGTGGCTGCTCTCTAAGCCTGATCCTAGAGCCAGAATGCTACAGAACAGTGCCCTCAGCTGACCATTGGTGGGCACGTAATGTGAGTGATGTGAGGTTTTAAGCTACTGAGGTTTTGGGGTTATGTACTACTGCAACACAACCTAGTCTACGGTAATCAGTGCTTTCCCCATTCAGATGTAGCAATCACACGTTGTTCTATCAGACAGACAGGAAGAAACCTATTGTTAACCAGTGAGACATTAGCAAACAGAAGAGACATTAGCAGGCAGAAGCTTGAATAGTGTTTATGCATCGGGTCTTGCCTTCTCTTGCTGCTTTTGAAACCTTGGGACTGCCACCATGTGAAGAAGCCTGGGCTAGCCTGCTCAACGACTAGAGGCATGTGGCCTAGTTGTCCCCATTGCCCAGGCTGACAACCTGCAGGCCACTACACATGTGAAGGGGACCATCCCGGATTATCCAGCTGACCTGCCAGCCCATCACAGATTCATGAGAAAACCAGCAGAAAACATCCAAGGCAGCCCAGACCAGAACAGCCCAGCTGACCCAGAGCTCCATGAGCTAAATAAATGGTCATGGTTTAAAAACAAAACAGAACAAATCCTTAGGATTGTAAGCCCCACATCATATTTGGCTAAAAGCAAGATAAATCTTTTTGTTGCTGTTGTTCTTTGCCAATAAAAATGTGGCTTTTTATTAAAGTCAAACAAGTAGGCTTCTAACTATGCTATCATGATACTTTCATTAGTTTCTCCGACTTAATTTAGGTTTTGCTTGCTGGTTTCTTGAGTCTGTCCACTATTATTTCTTGCCTAGATTGCTACATTAGTGTCCCAGTTGGCTTCTCTGCCTCTGTGACTTTTCTCTTTTCATTCTGTTTCTAAGGTGTTTTATATTAATTTCAAGCCCAGAATTGAAGAATTTACATTCTTGCTTCAAACTACACTACAGCTTCCCATTACCTTTAAGATAACACACTGTGATATGCAAAAAAAAAGAGATATTTTTCATTTTTGCTTATGAATGATCTAATTTTCTGTAGTAACTCACACACACAGACCATGACAAGCATAAGAAGGAGCTGAATCATCTATTAGCACAATATCTGAGTAAAGACCATAACTTTCTCCCAAGTTCCCGAGAGTAGCTGCAGAGCCAGATGAACCTCAGTTGAGGCCCAGGCTCCCAGGCCCTATTGAGCCCTCCATGAATTTGGGACAATTTAAAATTCCAGGAATTTTAATGTCTTATATGTTCTCACAATAAACCACTGTACGTGCAGCCTTTGAAAACCTCTTCTTGTGGATGACGGAGCTCACTAACACACCTTTAGTCTTACTGATTGGTTGAGGTCCTGAAAGCCAGTATGTTTTTGGAACTAGTAACCTCATTATAGATATATACTAGGTTCAGGCTGATTAATTCAATTCTATTCAACAAATGGATTTTGTATTATGCTCTAGTGAGTATATACAAGTCACTAAAGTCATCTATACTTTTAAAATTCCCTGATTTTATTAAAAAACAAAGTTTATTATTTTTCATTAATTAAGCAATAGATCAAGTATATTTATTATGAAAAATAGAAATTATATGGTAGAAGAAAAAAGGAAAACATAAATCTTACATAGTCTTACCACCAAAAGAAAGTTTGTAACATTATTTTGGGTTGTGGGTATTTCTTTCCAGTCTTTTCTCTCTTTCTATGCATAAGAATCTCATTCCGTACTACTCCTCACCTTTCAGACTATGGACAAACTACAAATAAAATACATGTTCTAAAGATCAGCAAGCCCAATGCCCCTCAATTAGATGAGATGCATGGTCTGCATGCCCAACTTTTAATCTCTCTTGCCAGCAAAGTTTCTGTTGAGGAAACAAAGCTCTTGTGAGTATTACGGAAATTAGAGCCTATACAGGTATGGCTTCATGTTGGGAAAGTGAAGATCCGGAAGTGAAATTTGAAAGATCAGAGAAAGAATTATTGATACATATTCCCGATACCCCCTGGAAGCTCCTGAAATCAAGAGCTTGAAGAGAAATACAAGAAGCCCAGCACATCCTACCACCAAGTTACTACAACAAAAAGGGAAGCTTACAGAGCTGTCCACGGAAAACTGTCATTCCTGCGTAGCTGCTGCCTCTGTGCACAATAGGCAATGGGAGGTGGGCTCAGAGCGAGGGCTACAAGCCCTGGTGAGCAGAATGTATGTAGTGGATTCTATGCATAACCTCCATTCTTGCTGACTTGGCTACTGTGTTTATTAATTAGCTCAATGAGCAAGGACAGGAGTGGCTAAGAAAAGAGGCTGACCAACAGCCACAGAATAGGTTGTCTTGCCCCTCTGATTATGAAGACTGTTTCATATTTTCCCTATTCTGAGAGATCTACCCATAGATGTCTCCCCTGACCTCATTGCCAGCAATTTTTAAGAAGTCTTTCTCCAAGTCGCTGACCATCCAAACAAACCATAGTCAATATAGGTCCCTACCATGTTCTCTGTCCTTCTAGGTAAAAATGAATAACCCAGGTGCACTGCTGCAAGGGTCTGCCTGCTGGCAGGATGTCCCCTCACCAAGATTCTTCAGGCCACCACTAGGTCAGGCTGTGGTATCACAGCCATCTAAATTTAGATGCTGCCAATTATTGCACAGAACCATCTAAAGCAAGCTTGAATTTCATTCTTTCTTGGTCATCTAGCCATAGGGAACTCCTACTGAGTCCCTAGAGGTGGGTTGAGAGAAATGGGGGAATGCAGCAAAGGTAGGAACCATGAAAATCTGAGGCATGTGCTCATGGAGAGTCTCTCATATATAGCATTTCCACTGGGTGATGGAGCTCTGCTGTGGCCCCCAGCTCTGGGACTTGGTGTATCAGCCTCACACTGTTCATGAGTTCCTGGTCAGAAGCACTGCTTTGTGGAATGACGTAATGGTAAGAAGGTTTCTGTAAGTCTCTGGATTGATGTCTATCATCAAGCATTCAGTCGCTATCAGGGCTGAGCAGCCAACCAGCTGCTGCTTCTCAAAAGAATTGTTAACTGCGGAGCATGTCCTAGCTTTGGTCTTAAATCTTAAACGTCTGCACTGTGATTTTCCTGGAAGGAGCCAAGGCTCCATAGACTGTTCCCACCTGTCAAGGAAGCGCCCTCTCTTCAACCTATATGAAAGAATGTCCTTTCCTAAGCCTTCTTCTTTAGGCTACAGTGTTCTGTAGAACTTTATTGCTGTCATTGTGACACCTACTTCCAGCGGGAGCTGTTTTCCATTCCTGTTCTATCATATAATGGAGCAACCACCTGGGAAAACCCTTAGTGGAGTGAAACTGAAAGATCACACTTTGCTAGGGCTATGAGAGGAGGAAATGCAAAACAAGTTTTTCTTAAAATAGAGTCCTCTGGGATCCCCAAGGCCTCTGTCTGTAAAGAGCAGCTTTGACGCCTGTGATTTGGTCCTCAAAAGCAGGAGTGGGAGGGATGGTGTCTATAAATTCTGCCTTTAGACTGGCAGGCAAGCCTCACGCGAAAACATGATTCAGAAGCTAAGGTTAAAAGGGACTTCTAAAGATCATCAAACACTCAATAAAGTGGAAAAGACATTAACCCAGGGAAAAGAAAGCCATGTTTGTCCCAGCTCTGCATAAACCAGAGATGACAGAGAACTGGGGAATCTGGCCTGACTTGAACCCTCGTCTGTAATGCAAGTGAGGGATGCTGATCTTTGAACATCTTTTTGGATACAGTAACAGTCAGGGAAGCTGGACTCAAAGCTCCAGGTTCTGAGGTGTTACCTTCCCTATCATCTGTGTCAGGAAGGTGTGGGGATGACACGCAATATTTTTGCTCTGATTGAAATTTCAGCCTCCACTGGGCCCAGTCAAACGGACTGGGGAACATCTGCATTTGGAGAAGGTGGGACAAAGTGATTTAATCTCTGTCAAAGCTCTGGGTTGAGATCAGATGTCAACTCTCCTGGAAAAGCTCCCTCTGTGCCCCAGCTGGAAAGTGCTGTTCCTTTCTGAGTGCCCTCACAGTCTGTTGCTTGTATTTCTGCTAAGCCCTTCTTTCAATCTGCCTGGATTGCAGTTAATAGCTGGGATGTCAGCATTCTCCTTTCACTAGGTCAGTTCTTATCTGGGACATCAAAACCCAGGATGTAGCAATCAGCAGTGAAGTGTGTTGTAATTTATAACTAATGGTAGGTAACATAACAACAGGCAAATGATTCAGGGTGACATCTCTGATGTGTTTTGAACTTTTTAATACTCCTTTAACTCTCTCACATTCAAGTGCAATTTCTTAAATATAGGAGACATGGGAAGAGAAAGCAAATTGTACCAGGAATTGTTTATAACTTCAACCTTGCTCTTGAGAGCGTCTTGCACATATTAATGCCATTCATTTTGTTAGTCAAGATAAAAACATTGAGAACTGCAGTGTTAGAATGAGGGCTCCTTAAAAGAAATTTCTCCGATTCGCCAGTCTCTGTACTAACCATGTCACCAAGCTCAAGGATATGTACTTAATAATAATAGGTAGAATAAAGTAAAGAAACTAAAGAAAATTGAAAGGTGAAAGTATAAATGATAATTAGGTTACAATGAGGAGCAGGAGAGGGGGAAAAAAAGAAAATAATAATTTCCTGATGGAAAATGAGCCAATTATGTATGTGACTTTATAAGCAGTCATGAAACCTTATAATAATAAACCATAGACATGTACTACCCATGTGTCTGGGGTGAGCTGGGCTTTGGCTAGGTAGGTGTCTGCTGATCTGGGCGAGGCTCACTCATGGGTCTGGAGGATGAGCTGGCTCTCAGCTATTCTGTCTGGCCTTGATTTGGATAACTAGGGTATCCTGGAGCTGCTCCAAATTTCTCATCTTTCGACAGATTAGAGCCCAAGCACATTCCCATGGTGATAGCAAGGGTGCACGAGAGGTTAAGGGGTAATATGCAAGAACTTAGAGGTGTAGGTTCAAAGGTGGCCCGCCATTGCTCTACATACTCTATTGGCCTAGGAAGTCATAAGACCAGCTCTCATTCAAGAAATGGAGCAAGATCCGCTGCATTTTAAATAAGGGCAGCAATTTTACATAGGCAAGTTTAGATACAGGGACTGTGAAGAGCTGGATACAGGGACTGTGAAGTAATGTCACTGTGATTGACATTTGCTCACACAGGAAGATTGGAGCCAAGGACTGAGGACTAGATTCAACAGTTTCATCACTTCCAAATCTCTGTTGGCACAACTTCTGGGGTTGGAGTGTTCCTCAATTGTGATGTCCAAAACTCTGCACAGATCGTATCAGTAAATGCAAAAGATAGTCACCCCTTTCCATTAGACTCTCTGTCTACAAGGACTTAGCAAGCAAATATTGGGATTAGAAGGGGTCATGGTTCCTGGACCCTGCCTCATTGTAAGCATGGGCCACTGTGCATAAGTACTCCTGCCCCTGGCCAAGGGCTGCGACCACAGCTCTGTAGCCATTTCTGGACCATTGTTCCTTTTAAGGGCTCCTGGGCTCCTGGGGGAGTCAGAGAAATAAATCAGGACAGATGAGATAGTCCCTCCAGCAGATCTTGGGTAGCAAATATGTGTAGCAGTGGAAATGCTCCTGATTGCTCTCCATTTATTTCTGCAGTTCCCAGTTTCCCCTCTTGCTTGTTGTAAAGTTTAAAACAACATCAATTTTTAAGGACCTGAAAGTGCTTTTCTATTTAAAATCAAACAAGACCAGCATCATTTTCATTCTGGGGCTGTGCTTTGCTTCTTGAAGTGTGCTGAATATATAGACACCCACTGAAAAATAATAATAATAAAAAAGCTAAGTGATGGAAATGAGTAATTGCTTGGCAGCGAGTCGGCAGGGAGAGCCCTGACACCGCACGGCACATATTTCATGAATAATGAGAGGAGTCTCGGAGCTGTGCAATCACTGCCTATTGGGTCAGAAATTTCACATTAGTGGATTCATCAGAGCAGATCAGTGTCATAAAGACACTCTTTCCCGAGGTAAACACACCTTTTCCTTCATTGAGCTGCCATCTCTTAGTTGTACAGTTGATACAGCTAAGACCTTCTGGGAGAGGAGGGATGTGACTGCATTAGAAGTAGTTTATATCATTCTACCTGCACACTTGGATAGACAGAAACTGTTTTTAGCAGAGATGAGCTGGTAAATCTATGGTTAACAAAGGGTTTAATGAGGCATTAAAGAAATAGAATCAAAATGCACACCTAGTTCTATGAAATTTCACTTCGAAGTAATTGGAACTCCAGCGAATTAAAAGCTGCAAGAGAGACTTTAGATCCTTTGTTCTATGAATGCCTTGGTGTGGTAGTGACTGGTGCTTTTCACCAACTATTCCTTTTCTCCTTTCTGCTTTGTTGGGATTTTACTTCCTGTCTTCATGGACTTAGATGTAGTCATATGACTTGAATTAGCCAATAAAATGTGAACCAAAGTGCTGTGTCTCTTCTGGATGAAGCTTTAGGATTCAGTGTACAATAAAGAACAAACTTACAGTGACCAGAAGGGAACAGGGAGGGGGGTAATGGGAGGAAGAAGGGGAAGGGTCAAGTCAAGGAACATTTATAAAGGACCATGGACAAAGACAACAGGATGGGCAGGATTGAATGTGGGACATCAGGGGTGGGTAGGGCAGGGGAGAGTAGTGGGGAAAAATGGAGACAACTGTAATTGAACAACAATTAAAAAAAAAAAAAGATTCAGTGTGCAATCTGCCATTCTGTCTCTTTCCTTGTACCAGTGTACTGGGGCCTCAGTCCACATGGTGGCTACTCTATCAGTTTGGGTTTTAGAGAGGAAATAGCATGATTGGAAAATAAAATTTTTAAACCAGTAAAATTTGGGCTATTGGTTATGGCAGCGTACTTTAGCCTGGCTTAACACATATGGTAAGTACCTTTTTTGCTCAAAGCATCCTAGACATGGCACAGTGGTTAGGAATATGCTATTTTACAGTCAGAATTCATTTTGAAAGACGGTTTAAAGTGACTATGAGCTCGTTTAAACAGCAACGATAATAGTTTTTTTAGGATTAAGATCTTTAGTGCAGTGTCTACAGAGAGTAATCTTTCCACTCATCACTAACAAACACTATTAGGGAAGTTAAAGGCAGTTGTACTAACCTAGGAGGCAAACATGGCCCTCAGAAATAAGTGATATTCTTTCATTCAAAGCATATACATTTCATAATCCCCAAACCTTACTTTGTCTTCTTGTACCCTTAATGGGACCATGGAATAAGAGGATATGGGGTACCTTAGTTATAATCGCATCCATGCCCTTGAGAAACAGGTCCAGGGAGGTGAGGGATTTAGGCAGAAACACACGGCTGTTCATTGGAGCAGGCAGGTTTAGGACAGGCCCACCATATCGTTTATTATCTCAAAAGGACACTTGGAAAGTGAAGGGAGAACACTGTTAGTAACTATGCCAGAAGAACAGGTGGAAACTTGGACTTTCCCAGGCAAACCAGAACACATGGTCACCCTAATTAGGACTTACTTTTCCTGACTCTATGTCTGGTGTCACTTTCCTTTCTAGCAGACAGCTTAATCCTTGGCATAAGAAACTCCTCAGCATTCTTTCTAATGGTACAGGGAAAGAAGAAAGAAACAATAAAACTCTCTTTTACCTTTTGACATTCTTTATAAATCATCTTTAGTTTTGTTCTTTTCTCTCTCTGCTTTCTTTGGCTTAGTGTCTTTGTTACTTGTAAGTTTAACTACTTACCTCAGTCACTGCTTTGCTTTAAGCAGTGATGGCTACTGTTACAATGCATTTGAAAAAGAATTGAACCTGCATTTGAAAGAAGTTTCCATTACATGGCAGGGCCCAGAGGCAAATGGATAAACAATGAAAACACCTGTCAGGTACTTTTGGATAATAATAAACATAGAGGGGAGCATGGCCAAAGCAGGAATGGAAATGATCATGGAGTGTCTCCAGAAACAACACACACACTTGTCTGTACTCTGACAAATTTCTAAAACAGACTGGCCCTCCCATTGTTTGTGTCCAGAAGAGAAACCGTATTTTTGTAGATATTGGAAATTAACTCACAAGTAAAACTAGAGGCCCAGAAAACATATTCTGGAGTTCTGTCCAAGTTTCATTCCAAAGACGAAAATAGGCCATGTGGAAGAAAAAGACCATGTGAGTAGTTTAGATGTGGGGACCCTTCTCCATTCCTGAACCAGGATATACCTCCAGCCTCCTCACGTGTAAATGTGCTGCATGCTTTTGGCCAATTAGTCTGTTGTGCCCTGTTTTCAAAATTCAAGCTGTCCATCCTATAGTAGAGCCTTAGGAGAATATGTTGATAAACATGGGTTTTTAGACCTTGATCTGTCAAAACTTTAAGAAGAAATGCAAATATATTGGATAACAAAAAGAGAAGGGTAGAGGAGATGTATCTTGCTCAGCTTCACTGTGGCTTTCCTGCCTTCCTGAGGCATCTTAATATCATTGGATATACTTGCCCTGTGGTTTCCATCCGCTGAATTAGAATGCAAAGTTAACACATGAAGACTGTACTTGACAAGACTTTGAACTTCCCATTACAATGTGCTTTTGCTCATTATTTGGAGTCTGGAGATGTAGTCGTGCGTTCCTCACAAGGCCCTGTGGCCTGTTCCCTTCCTTCCTGAGCAGTCTCTGGCTTTGCTATCTGGACTCATACCCTCCAGCCACATCACCTTCTTCATACTCTTCACTCATGTCAAACTTGGCCAGACTTCCAGGGCTTTTGCTTTAGTTCTCTCTTCCTGGGATGTTCTCTCTGCTCATTATCTCATGACTGGCTATTGTTTGTCATTTAAAATTCAGAGACTTCCCTTGACTATAATCCCTGTGCAAGTTATGAATATATTCCAGAGGACTTCCTGAAATTGAATAGTTCCTCAATAAATGGTTTTTGAAAAAAAAAAAAAGAATGAATGAACAAATGAGCGAGGGAATGAATGAGTTACCTATTCATTCTGGAATCAAATGACCAAAGATCTTCTTCTTTAAGGCCATCTGAGCCCTTTTAGAAGAATTCCTTTTCTGGCATGCTATAGTCTTCATTTCTAAAGGTTCTACACAAAGTGCAGTAGGACAAAAGAGAATGATCCAGGTGGACGGGAATTTGGATGGCCCTGACTTTCTGCTGCATCCTACTTAGCGCCATCCTGTGCTGTACTTGCTCTGTCTCCTTTCCAGGTCTGCTCTAGTCTTATTCTCTGTCTCTTCTCAGTCCTCAAATTACCAGATGCATCCAAACTTTCATTCTGTTTCTTGAAACCAAATGTTTTTGAAGAGGCACTTCATCCCGAAGCCACTTAACAAAAGTCTTTAAAATGATGCTTCACTAGAGCTGACTGACTCTCAAAAATATCTCAAAAATAAAAATAGACTTTTTAACTCTTTGGACAGAGATCTTTCTATGCTTACCTTTTGGGAACAGAATGCCTTTTTATTCTGCATCTTGATCAAAGAGGAAAGATTCTGGCTCAAATTGGGTTGGGCACATGGAATGATGAGGCTCTAAATCAGGGTGTCAAACTCATTTTCACGGAGGGAACATATCAGCCTCGCAGTTGCCTTCAAGGGGCCGAACATAACTTTAGGAATGTATAAATGTAACTACTCCTTAAGAGTTAAGCAAAAGCTTGGCATTGCACCTGGGTAGAAACAAGGTGTTAGGCTGGATAAAACAAGGTGGAGGGCCGGATTCAGCCTGTGGGCCTTGTGTTTGCCACCTGTGCACTAAATGATGTATATATTTTATCAAAAGTGTTTTAGCTTGCTGAGCATGATGCCAAGTTCAAGTTTAGGAAGAGATAATGTGTGACTCTGAGTTCCAAGCAAGGGTGATCTTTGTCTTGCCTGCCTACTTCAGGTACTTGAGAGGGGAAAGCACTGATGGAGCTACTCTATCATCATACTTAAGGTCATAAATTTCATGGGAGGAAGGGTCTGTAACATCAGGTAGTCCAGAGTTTTTGTTTTATGGGTGACAGAATCAGAGAGTTGAAGAAATGGCTTAATAAAGGATCTGCAATGATTTAAGTGATGACCTAAATTTTCTTGACTCCATTATACTATTTAATTCTTCCTCTTTTCTCTCTCTCTCTTCCCCCCTTTCACTCTTTCTCTTCTTTCCTCCCACCTTCAGCTAGTCTAGTCTCCAAGCTCCTAAAATGCATAGATGCATCCTTTCTTTTGCTTTGTTTTGAATTCACTACACACAGTGAAAAGCATCAGAGATGAAGTGCTGACCACCAGACCAGTCAGGCAATCTGCTGGGTCTCTTCTGTTTGTCCTTGTTAGAATCAAGCCTTGCCTTTCTCCACCTCAATTTATGCTCCAGGCAGCTGACCTTCAAGAACCCATCAACAGGCTTTTTGCCTGGCATCCAGGTGGCTTTAGTGAATGGAAGCCTGTGGCAGGAGCTTGGAGGGCAGGAAAGGAGTGGAGTGGGGATATTTGTCCTGTGCTCTCCAACAGCCAGCTCACCATGGTTGGCTGGAACCCTCTATGGAAGGCTTCTGTCAGGCAGCAAACCATCTCTTGCTCTTAAGTCCTAGAGGGGCTAAGGGATCCTGGCTGTTATTAGTCCTGAGGCACATTGCTATCCCTTGTTTGCTAAACCCTGCTAGCACCTTTGAAAATGGTCCCTTTATTCAACTCTCCTTGAAACACCAAATTTGGCTGTACAATCTATTTCCTACTTTGTCTCTGGTTAAAAACAGGTGGGGAGATGGAGGCAGCCATTCGTGTCCAGTATGAAGTGTGCATTTCCTTGGTGCAAGCCTCTGCTATGATCTCTCCATGCCTACTTGTTTTCAAAACTCACAATAACTGTCTGAATCAGATAATATTGAACCCATTTTACAGGCTGGATAACTGAGTCCCAGAGAGTTTGTATAGCATGGTCAGGGTCACACAGTTGATAGACACTATTCTGAGATCCCCATAGAAGCCTGTCTGCCCCCGATGCTGTTACAATGACTACATTTGTGGTGCAGATAGCTCCTTGTAGACAGGGAGCGGTTAGCAGTTGGGGCAAGATTAAGTACTCGAGGTGCACATCAGAGAGCCTGATCTATCTGTTCCTCGGGAATCTACCTGCAAAGCGAGGAAAGGAGCCTGCGGCCTCTTTCACCAGTGGCAGTGCTAGATAAGCCAGTACTGGGGTGCCTCCGTGAGCACCCCACATTTCAGGTCAGTCAGGAGTCTTTGAGAAGGTTCCTGCTGGTCTTTGGCCCTAAACTTACCAGGCATCTTCTGAAGAGGCAGGTGTACTTTTCCTGCCATCCCACCCGCGGTCTTGGTGCCTGCACAGAAGCACAACTTTGAGGCCCCAATTTAGTCCTGGCAGTGAGCCCCTTCATCCCTGCCCTCCCCCGCCACACACACCGTCTCTGGGAGTGTAGAGCTCAGCGCTGCCTGAAATTCCCATCTCTGATGGAAAGCTCTGAATTATTCATCAACCTGATAATGGCAGGTGATGAGATCTTTTCCCGATATGTCCCTGTCAGTAGGTGTTTATTAATCTGTTTCACCAGTCGCCCTACTCTGACTCTGGGGCCAGAGGAACCCCACATGCGCCTGACATGTATCGGCAGAGACAGCACTTTAAAGACTCCCTTTTGCCTGGGAGGTCATCTGAAGGTTATTAGGAACAAATTATTTCTTCATTTCCGCTGACTGAGTAGATAGCCTTAATGATCTGTCACCTAGCAATAGCCTGCCTGTTCAAACATAAAGAATGGCAGGCTGATGGGCTTATAACTAGAATCAGTTCATTTTAGCTATTCTCTTGTCAAGCATGTTTCCAAGATACATATAGTATTTACATATTCATGAGCCTCTGCCGACACTGATGCCGTGAGGGGGCCTGTCTGATAATGTGATACAAGTTTGTACTGTGTCCTCAGGCACTTAAAGTCTATTAAGTGAATAAAGTCTACCCAGGGCCTCTCTTCTTGGAGGTGCTCTCTATTTGAAACGCAGGAGATGCTATCCCAACTTCATGAACTCATCTTCCTCTCCTCCTCTTCCCTGCCCCACGACATCCATCAGAATCTACCCAGCCTACCTCTTACTGAGAGAAGCTCTGATTAAAGAAAGCGTAGAGGCCAGGGGGCGTTTTTCCTCCTCCCAGCAGGGAAAACCCATCCATGAGATGTTTGCTTTAAGTTCCTTTAGGTTTTGTATAGGTAACTCAAATGACCTTCCAGAAAGCCAAGAGAAGCTTCAGCTGGCTTTGCAAATTTTGGACTTTGACAGCATTCTCTAGTCTCCTTGGGCTACTTGTAGCTAATTACTGTTTCGTGCCTTTGACTTCATAATGGCCTATGGTCTTGTCTCAATCTATCTAGTGGAGGAAGGTGCCCCAGGCATAAATCTTGCTATGAAACTAAATCACCTGGGGAGGACCTGAACATGTCATTTGGAGAGAGATTCTTATTATTCCATTTCTAATCTTTCATCTTATATCCCACAGAAAACAATCCTCTTAACCCTACTGTGATTCTTAAAAGAAAAATTGTAATTAGGATGTGTGTTGCTATGCCTAGTTTTACACCTCTCTGATAAATAAATTATATCTGTCTGTCTGTCTGCCTGCCTATCATCTATCTGCCTAGCAGTCTAGGGATTGTGCCATTAAACTCTGAGGAGCCCAGAAATATAAACTGCCCTTTAATTCTAGGAAGTCTGAGTCCAGTTTGGGTTTGTTCAGTTACACTGAGCATCCAAGTTCCATCTTCATGGATAGTTAGGTGTCAAAGAAAGAAAATTGCTTTTTAAAGTATTGCTGAGATGTCCTTGAGTATAGGAACCTTAATTACTTACAGAGAATGACAAGTACTAGAAAAAATAACGTCTCATAAGGGAGTTGCTTGGGGATCCTTCAGCAAGCCACTCACTTTCTTTAAGAGTCAGTTTTTCTGCATGTGAAATGGGGACAATAACTTGAATCCTGTTTGCTACTCACAAAGTCATTATAAGGATTAATGAGATAAAATGTTGCTGAGTGTCCTGGGAATTCCTTGAGAAGCTGGCATTAAAATGGACTCAAAGCACAATTGTTTGACAGATAAATAATGATTCCATCAAGCTGTTTCATTCATTTGGAAATTTGTCAGAGCACTTTGATTTATCTTTCACAGAAGCTTTAGGGATATCTTGCTACGGGCATGGACTCCGGGGGGCAGAAACTATAGTATCAAATGAAAGCTCATGTCTCAGGGTTTAGGGGGATAATTTACCACCCAGTCTTTTTCAGATGTACTTACTGAGTTTTGTTTTGCCTTTCTAATTCTTCTGTCTCTTTTAATTGGAACATTTGGCGAAATTTACAAACTGAGCTCCCACCTTCCTCATGATGTGTATGATAAGTCTGATGCTATGTTATGAAGACAAAACGTTTTCACCACCCATTGCTAGTGGGATTCTTACGTGTGACTCCAGGCTCCAGAGGTTTAAAGGAAAAAGAGAACTAAGTTTTCCCAGGGGACAGTGAGGATGTTTAATGAACGGGTCAGAGCCAGAGGCCTCTCATCTTCACTGACTGCAGATTATTCAGAGAGCCTTGCATCGCAGCTGAAATGACTGTGCTCAACACTGTGAAGCAAATTTTTTAAAACTTAATATTCCAAAGAAGAGAAAATGAAGGAAGATGCCACAAAATCTTTTCCTTTCCAAAAAAAAAAAAGCAATTCTCAATGGTTGAAAGGCAGGATAGGAGAAAAAGTTTAGGCTGAAAGAGAACCAACTAACATCTGCATGAAAAATAACCAATTTTAAGATATGATGTGCACATTTCCTCCAAATATTCATTGTTGAAGACCAGATATAATTTAAAAGTCCCGGCCTGAAACTAGATTATAATATTATAGCAAATAATTCAGGGCTTCCTAAAATTTGTTTTAACTATTAGAATGGTTCCCACAGAGCACTTTACTGTCTGGTATTAACTCAGATGCTTTCATTTTTTACAATATAAAAACTGTAAAATATTTTAAAATGACATTTAAAATTTGCATTGTTTATTTACCACTTTTATTGTGCTCTTCAATGACTTTTTTTGTGTTTAGATATAATGCACATACTATAAAATTCACCATTTAAAATGTGTAACTGTGTAGTATCTATATTCATACTCAGAAGGTAGTGCAATCTTCATACTATCTAATTTCAGAACATTTTTACTATACTTTCTGTAAAAAAGAAATAACTATATCTGTTAGCAGTCATTCCCCATTACTTGTCCCCGTCTCCTGACAACCACAGCCACTTTCTCTCTTTGTGGATTAGCCTATTCTGGACATTTTACTTATCGTAAATCCCTACACTTGTGACCTGTACATAAAAAGCTTTTAAATTCAGATATATTTTTTCTATTATAGATTGGGAAGTATTTCTTCCCAGGTAAACATTTCTACATGTGTATCTATTTTATCTTGCAGAGCACAACGGTCCCTGTTGTATTGCTTTGGTTTTTATCTTTTGAATCAATGCTACTTAATAGCTAATATCTACTACTCTTTTCTCATTCTGCCTGTCTCCTCTATTGCTTGGACTACAGAGACAAGAACCCTTTTACTTACCCTGACTGATGAGAAAAATGTCTCTATAGCCTGGTCAAGTAAGTCATCATTTAGTCAGATTCTGGGTGTTTTAATCTCCTTGTCTTTGAGATATTTACCAAAGCTTTCCAGAAAGCTCTAATGTGTTGGGGACCACTTTGTGTGGTATCAGAGACTGTAGCCCCACGTGAGCAAGACCTAGAAAGAGGCCTGTAAGTCTGGATGGGTACACCAGGAATGCTGGAGGCAGGCATGACCCAAAACTAGCACCAAGGGTTCCCGTGGGAGATCAGGCCTAAACAATGCATTATACACCTTGAGGCTTGCTTTGCTTTGTATAACCCTGTTGCCATGAATCAGATATCTAAATCCAGAAGCAGAAGGAATGAACTCCTTATCTCCTGAACCACACCTTAACAACCATCTGACGTCAGCATATCTAACAGACCCTGACCTGAGGCAGATCTCTGTGTTTCCTCAATTGTTATCTACAGATAGATAATGTCTGTTTTCTATAACTATAGCCTTTAGACATTGATTGATGAGCTTTGCATGCATACTGTATACCCCTGCACAAGCCTATCCCAATAAAAGCCATTTCAGAGAAGGGCCCGGGGCATTCTCCACTAGAGAGAATCTCCACCCCCTTTTCCACTGGAAAAACAGATCATGTCCTGGATGACTCATTTCATCTGCAAATGGGAGGACTCTGTGGGACAGAATTCCCCACACTAATGCCTCTACTATTTGTGTTACTTATTCATGTATCCTTCTATTAAAGAATGATAGCATCCCTACTATATACTATGTACTATGTACTATGTACTATGTACTATTACTGTGTACTATGTAAATGCTGGGAAAACAGGAATGCATTCAAGCACTAGTTTAATCTAAGGAAGTCACATGACCAAATAGGAAATTGACATAGAGTGTGATAAGGGCTACAGCAGGAAATAGTACGTGGTGCTTTGGAAACACAGGAAGTGCCCCGCCTCAGTGTTGGAGGTTTTCAGGAATTCCTTGAAATAATTATCTAAGCCAAAATCAACTGGATAAATAGGAGATAGATGATAAGGGGAGATAAAGACAGAAGCGAAGATAACTCAACAAATATTTCCTTGGATTCTACCTGCATTCATTTAATACGATTAATTTTCTACTTACTTTGAGTAAAGCACTATAGGGGATACAGAGATAAATGTAGATTATATGAGAATACATATAAAGTTAATATTTTTGAATCAGTAATGCATAAATACATCCCAGCCTAGGCCACGAAGGATTTTGCAATCTACCAGAAGCATGTTTTACCCCTTTACCCGTCAGCACTCACAGAAGACCAGCAGAGACTGAGAGTGCCACGCCTGTGTGATCATTACGATGCATGGCAATGATCAACGTGGAAATCGGCTCTTGAAAAAAAAGGTTTTGTAAAAGAATGAAGGACTGCGTATACTTAGGGCACCAGGAAACGAAAGTTGATGAATTAGTCAGGCTAACCTTACAGAATAACCCTAAAACAAACGAATTCTGAAATGTCAGGGGTTCAGCGCAGCAGGAATTTATGACTTGCTCCTATCACAGTCCGGTGTGGATTGGGAAGGTATCTTTCACATTTTTCAGCTCCCAGAGAACTGTGAATCTATGCTGTTCCCATATTTTAACCCCACCTCCAGCTTTATTGAGGTTTATGTGACAAATACAACTCTAACATATTTAAAGTATATGACATGTTGATTTGGGACACATACACACACACACACACACACACACACACATTGTGAAGGCATTCCCACAATCAAGTTAGTTAACACATCCCTCACCTCACATACTTACCTTTTTTTTGGGGGGGGGGGTTGTGAGAATACTTAAATTGTCAGCAAATTTCAATTATACAGTACAGTAAATCAACTATAGCTACCATGTTATGAATTAGATCCTCAGAACTTTGCGTCTTATAACTGAATATGTGTACATTGTTCTGAGTCTCTCCCTTTTTGCCACACCCCTGAGCCACTGGCAACCATCATCCTACTCACTGTTTCTGTATGATTTTTTTTCAAAGACTCCACATATAAGTGATACCATGTAGTATTTCTCTTTTTCTGTCTGGCTTAATTCACTTAGCATATGTTTCTTTCTTTTTCTAAAAGCTGAGTAATATTACACTGTATATGTGTGTGTGTGTATGTGTATACTATACACACGTATAATATGCACATATTTATCATATTTTCTTTATCCATTTATCCACTGTCAAATGCTTAGGTTATTTCTATACCTTGGCTTTTGTGAGTAATACTGCAATAAGCATGGAAGTAGAAATATCTCTTTAAGATGATGATTTTGTTTATTTTTGGATACAAACCTAGAAGTAGGGTTGTTGGGTCATATGGTATTTCTACTTTTAACTTCTTGAGGAACCTCCATACTGTTTTCCATAGTGCCTGTATCCGTTTCTAATCTTACCAACAGTGTACAAGGGTTTCCTTTTCCCTACAATGTCCCCAGCATTTGTTATTCCTTGTCCTTTTGATAATAGACATTCTGACAGGTGGGAAGTGACATCTCCTTGCGGTTTTTATTTGCACTTCTCTGTTTATGTCCTTTGCCCATTTTTTCAATGGATTTTTTTTTTTTTCTTGCTGTTAAGTTGTATGAACAACTTGTGTATTTTGGCTATTAATCTGTTATTTGGTGTGCGGTTGGCAAATATTTCCTCCCATTCCAGAGCTTGCCTTTTATTTTGTTGATAATTTCCTTTGCTGTGCAGAAGCTTTTTAGTTTGATGTGGTGTCACTTGTTACTTTGGTAACCTTTGCCTTTGGTGTCAAATCCAAAATCATTATCACAGTCAAGGTCAAGGAACTTCCCCCCTGTTTTCCTCTGGGAGTTTATGGTTTTAGCTCCTACATTCAAGTCTTTAATACATGTTGAATAGATTTTTGTGTATGGTGTGAGATAGGGAGCAGTTTTATTCCTTTGCATGGTGGTATTCAGTTTTCCTAAAACCATTTATTAGGGACTATCTTTTCCCCATTGTATATTTTTTCCTCCTTTATTGAAAACTGACCATACGTGCATGATATATTTCTGTGCTATTTATTCCACTCATCTATGTGTCTATTTTCATGCCAGTTTTGATTACTATAGCTTTGTAATATATAGTTTGAAATTATAATGTGAGTTCTGGCTGGCTAGCTCAGTTGATTAGAGCATTGTCTTAATATGCCAAGGTTGTGGGTTCAATTCCTGGTCAGGGCATATAGGAATAACCAATGAATGCATAAATAAATGGAACAACAAATCAATGTTTCCCCCTCTCTCTCTATCTCTAAAAAAAAAAAGGAAAAAAGAAGAAGAAGAAAAATTAGGACATGTGATGCTTACAGCTTTGTTTTTTTTTCTCAGTATTGTTTTGGCTATTTGGGGTCTTTAGTGGTTCCATGTGAAATTTAGTATTGTTTTTCTTCTTTCTGTGAAAAATGTCATTGAAATTTTGAGATTGTATTAAATCTGTAGATTTCTTTAGGTAGTATGAACATATTAACAATACTAATTTTTTAAATCCATGTCCATGAGCCCTGGCTGGTGTGGTCAGTGGATTGAGTGCTGGCCTGCAAACCAAAGCGTTGCTGGTTTGATTCCCAGTCAGGGCACAGGCCTGGGTTGCCGGCCAGGTCCCCAGTAGTGGGAGCTTGAAGGCAACCACACATTGATGTTTCTCTCCTTCTCTTTCTCTCTCCCTGCCTCTCTCTAAAAATAAATTTAAAAAATCCATGGGCATGAAATATTTTTCCATTTATTTATGTCTTATTCAGTATCTTGCCTCAATTTTTATAGTTTTAATTGTACAGATCTTCAGATCTTTTACCTCCTCATTTATTACATTTATTTCCAAGTATATTTTTTCATTTGATGTATTGTGAGAGTCATCTACGTGTTTTTCAGTTATTTCTCTTAATTCTTTCAATAAATGTGTTGAATAAGAATAATCTCCAGTTTTATGTATAAGAAAACTTGCACAAAAGAAATGTCAGTAACTCTTCAGATTTGATTCAGAAGATCAAAGTAAGTTTTCTATTTTCTCAGCAGGTACATCTGCACATAACTTTCAGGTGCTCTTTTGGAAGAGGGACCCCTGAGGAGTTCACGGATTCTCTTTCTGCAACCAGTTCCCTCATGGGAAAGTTGATGTTCTCGGTGTAAGTGAAGTGTTTCCTTCTGGCTGCTTCCATCTTGTAGTTGCACCATTTGGGACATACGGCTTTGAGGATCCCCATGCTGGTAGACAACCTGTAGAATGGAGTTCAGTGATACCCATCTCAAATTATTCATGCCCTTCCTTTGAGTATGGGATGAACCTAAGTACTCACTTCTAATAAATAAAATATAGAAAATCGCTAGGAAGTCACTTCTGAGATTAGGTTATAAAAAGACTATAACTTTTGTCTTGGTCACTCTCTTTTCTCCACCTCCCTTCTCTTGGAGTCCTCACTCAGGGAGAAGCAAGTTGCCATGATGCGGGTAGCTTCATGGAGTATGCACATAACAAAGAACTTATGCCTTCAGCCAAGATTCAGTGATGCTCTGAGTCCTGCCAAGAGGCACATGAGTGAACTTGGAAGTAGATTCTTCTTCAGTGGAGCCCTGAGATGACTGCAGCTGCTGGTGAACATAACCTAAGAGACTCCTGATTTCTGATCCACAGGAACTAAGATTGTTTAAGTCACTAAATTCTTCAGTAATTTTTTGCAGAACTTACATAACTCATAAGAGAAGAGAGAATTAGAAGATCAAGTGGAATATTGTTTTAAAAATCCAGGCCTAGAAGTGACTTTGATCATTGCCACTCACATCCATCAGAGCTTCAGCACAATCTCCCTGCTGCAATCCACCTGTAAAGAGGCTGGGACCTATAGAGCAGCGCATGGATATTTTGACACTACAGTTGATGTACAAGGTTTAGGAGGGATTGACCAGTCTGACTGTAGCCTTGAAAGAGGATTCAGTCATATGTGAAGTATGCAAAGTCATTGTACAAGAGTTTCTAGTCGCAACTGAATTACTACTGGGAGTCAAACAAGTTGCTGACTCAAACCTATCATCAGTTGATTGACCAATAAAATATAATATTTAGGAAAAAAAATACATGTTTTCAAATTGTACATACACCTAAAATCTTTATTTGTGAGTAGTGTTCAAACCATTGATAAAATCTTCCAGATAAAATCTTCCAGAATGCTAAAATCAGAGAAATCCCCTATCTTGGCCTCTAGAATACCAATGATTATTCCAGCATCTGCATCCTACTCTAACACACCTCAAACTCATGGAAAATCATGAAGGAGAAAGATACCTGACTCAGTCAAAATGCTCTGTGCATAAAACTGGTCTAACATTACAACTTTTGGAATTAGAGGTGCAGTTTTAAAGTTTCAACTCAACTAATATGTAATCCATACAACTGGATGTTATGCATGTCAATATGTCATTTTGACTTTGCAGAACACTCGACAAGAATTCCTGGCTCCAAACTTTATTGGCACACTGCAGACTGAACTTCAGTTACCTCGTTAATGGAAAAAGTGTGGACTCATTTGTAAAAACAATTACGATCTTTATTGATTTTTATAAAGATCAAACTTTGGATAACAAAAGAAAAAACCCAGAGTTTCCTAACACTGTGTAGAGTAATGATTCTCCCTTTCATATGTGTTCCAGGAGCAATTCTGCTAAGTGATACAAGGTGACATATACCAGCCATTTCTGTCACGTTGCAGCGATTAAAGGGTAAAGAGGCTAGGGAGGGCTGACTATTTGGAAAGTAGAAGTGATTAATTATCCACAATGCTCAGAATGAAGAACATTTGGACAATTTTTTTTGGCCAAATTGCCCTTGGAGACACTACAAGCATCCGTCAGCTTCTCAGGGCAGTAAGCTCCCCCCTTTTTTCCTTAAGAAGAACCAATAAATGGACTATGCTTATAAAAATAGCAGCAGTGAATTTCCAAGAAAAGTCTTTGATGTTATTAACTTTTGAGCTTTATGAAGGACTTTGAGACTATATTTGCAAATGCTAAATGAAAGAGGGAAGTGAGGGAATTATCAGATAATGCAAGGAATAAACTCAGTGTTTTTATCATGATTAACTAGAGGTTTTCAAGAAGTGAAGCTAGTTGCCTCAAATAACTAGTTAATTGCTGAAATCCTCCACTTGAGAATATACATTTGACCTTAAAAATTCACACCATTTGACAGATGGGTTGATTTAAATGCACACTGCATTGAGATGGTTGTCTTTTTATATCAGATTCTGAAATTTTCCTTTTCCATTATAATCTATTATTTCAAGTGTTTTGGTGACCAGAATAATAGTTTTAATAATCTTAGATTTGACTAAGAACACATTTTCTTCCCCATTTTGTTGGTGTACCCTTCATAAAAATAGGATGATAACACAAAATGTTGTGTGTCTATAAAGGCATAACAGTAAACCATGCCAATCTGCTTCTCCACATTATGCCGCTCATTCTGGTTTAGGAGACTTCTGATTTCAACCATTTTATTCAGAATTAACCTAAGAATCTTCACTAGCTATAGTAAGATGGCTAAAAATCATGTTTTTGTAACTTGACTGTGCTCCCTCTCCCTCTCTCTCTCTCTAGCGGTGCTGGCCCAGCCTCGCTCCCCTGTGATACATCCTGTATACAAAGTGATCTTTCTAAATCACTAGTCTAACTTGTTCCTCATGCTTATGACCCTTCAGTGGATCCCCTTTGCCCTCTAAATGATGAAAACCGAACTTCTTGGCAAAGCCCAGAAGGTAACTGGCGATCTGCCCAATTTCTCTCCCCAGGCCTCTGCTCACCTCTCCCCTTGCTGCATGCAGTAGCCAACACTTATTGAACTATAATTCTCTCTCTCTCTCAGGTCTTTGAACATTCAGATCCTTTTCCCAGAGATTCTCCATTTCTACTTTGCCCTCCCATTCCTCTTCCTGAAAACAACTCTTAACGTTTCTGCTTAAATTCTGCTCCTTCAGGGACACCTTCCTTACTGTCTCCAAACTGGTGTATGTACAATTTTTATGTGTTTTCTTAGAATTTTCTATTTGTAACTTTTTTCCACCACCAAGCTGTCATTTCCTGGTAAGGCAGTTTTTATATCTCATCCACATGTTTTAAAAAGCATTGCTGAATAAATGTGTTTTAAAAGGCATAGCTCATAAAGTGATCACTTTATAAGTAACGAACTCCTTAGAAATATAATGTATCTAATAGATATTTTCCCACTTGTTACAGATCAGTGGACTTGTGTTGTCGAGAACGCTTATTATCCCTTGTTATCTCCTAATACCTTTCTTACATTTAATAATAGATACCACATCCAAGCAAAGTTTAGCTGAGTTCTTGACTACCCAGCTAGAGACTATATTTCCCAGGCTCCTTTGCAGCTAGGTATGGTCATGTAAGTTCAAACTAATGAGATGTGTTCAACTTTTAAGTAACAACCTTATAAAGAAAGCCTTTTTTCCTCATAAAGAGGCTTTATAATACAGATTAAAATATACTAAGGTACTATTTCTCATCTACCAGAGCTACATCTGTGGAAAAATCAACAATTTCATATACTGCTGGTAAAAATGTAATTTGAAGGGAAATTTGGTAGTTACTAAAGAAACTACATACTGTATTTTTTGGACTATAAGATGCACCAGACCATAAGACACACCTAGGTTTTAGAGGAGGAGAATAAGAAAAAAAATTTTTGAAGCAAAAAATGTGGTAAAATATTTAATAACATAAATAACATAATACTTCACCAATGTAAATGTAAACAGCCAGGTAAGCTACATTCGGACTATAAGACACTCCCCATTTTCCTTCTAAATTTGGGGGAAAAGAGTGCATCTTATAGTCTGAAAAATGTGGTATATGTTTACTTTTTGAGCCAGCAGTCCATTCCTGTGAACTTACCCTGAAGATACCTCTCCAACAACACAAAAATACATATGTGAATTATTCATTGCAGTGTTGTTTTTAATGGAAAATTAGTGGGACCATTTTAAACACCTAACATTGGAGATTATCTAAATAAACTAAACTTTATCTGCAAAATGGAGTAAAATTAAGGAATGAAAAATAATGAAGCAAATTTCTGGATATATTGGAAAGTGACAAAATTAAGAGCAAACGAGATATATAACATGGTTCCTTTCTGTGTTAGAAATAAACATATCTTTACTTATTTTTGCCATAAGGAGCAGATGGAAGCAGAAACTAACGTGATTGTTGGAAGGCAATAGTAGGAACGAGGTGGAAGCGATACGGGGTGACGTCTCCTGTGTATGACTTTTGGCAGTGTATTAAGTTGTGAAATCATGTTATGATTTTACATACTCAAGGCAAAACAAAGACACAAAAACCTAAAGCAATAAGAATGAGGGTAAAGAAAACACAAAATGGAACACCAACAACAAAAAAAACTTAACCGTATTTCTTATGAATAACACAAACACATCAAAGAAGGAAAAACTCAAATAATTTTTAAGTACAGTTGCTCTGACTTTATATCCTTAGCCCGAAATAAAAAAGAAGTCTAACAATGTATTTAACCTATTTAGTAGATTAGTTTTTCATAGTGATATAGGCTAGCAGTTCTGAAACTAACTCTCTTTGTATTGCACATTTGGGTGGAGTGCTGAGAATAAAGTAGGTGTTCAATAAGAATACACTGCATAATCATTATTTTCTTCCAAATGTTGACTATACAATTATTCTGACTCGCTGTTTACAGCTCACTGGCAGATCTGGAATGATGAAAACATTTGAGATCACATGTCTGATTTACCCAGATTGGTAAAATAACTGCAAAAAATACACTGTACACAAAAAAGATTTCACTTCTTCCTTTCTCTTCAACATATTACAGGTAAAATGATTTTGACTTCATAATTTAACCACAGTATATCTATGAGTTGATTAATGTCTAGTATTCTCCTGAATTTCTATGCTATTTTATGTGGAGATATTTAAAACATGTAAACTATGGGAAGAACCTAAACTAATCTATAAATTCTAGTAAAATTCAAATCTCAGCAGGGTTGTTTAGTCAAAGTTGAAGTTAACGGCTAAACTCACATAAGTGTGTAAGCTGCGAGATAGCTAAAAATGTTCTTTTTTTTATAAAAAACAACTTTTATAAAAGTCCGATTTTAAAACTTAAAAAAGCAATACTATTAATATAATATAAAAATAACACAGTGCCATTTACTGTTGATTTAGATCAATAAGAAAGAAGTAAGCATCTCCAGAGACCCATGCATATTTGAAAATTCTTAGCTGATGGAAGCAACATTTCAAAAACAGGAAGAAGGTACTGTTCCATAACTGGAATTAGAACGTGTTGCTTTCTATGTGTAAGGGGAAAAAATCAGATTTCTATGCCACTTCACGCATGAAAATTGATTCCTGGTGAAATTGGAAAAATAAAATTATTGGGTACTAAATTTGGAGCATATCTTCACAACCAAAAGATAGGAAATAATTTCTTAAGCAATACACATAAACCCCTAACCTTGAAGGTAAAAATGATCAATATTACAGTGGGAAAATTAAAACTTCTATAGGGCAGTAAGAACCAGAATTAATACTAAACGATTACAGCAAGACCTTTGTAATATAGAGAATGGGTAAACAAGTATTCAGAAAATATAGGAAAAGTTTATAAATAAATTAGAAAGGAACAAAGAGAAAATGGCAATTCAGAGAGGAAAAAACACATGGGAAATGCACATATGGCAATATACTCAACTTCACTAGGCATCAAGGAATCATACAGTCATGGGATGGCCTTTCACACCAGTTAGTTTGGCAACGATATAGCTTTACAATGTCAATCAAGGTTTAGAGAGAATGTGGTAAGTCTGGAATTCTCATATTCTGATAGAGAGCATGTTCATTAGTATGGACACTTTGTGAGGTAACCTGGCAGTTTCTAGCAAAATTGAAAGTTGCATAACGTGGCCCAATAATTTCCCATCTAGGTAAATGCTCAAAAGAGATTATTGCATCTGGGGACAATGCTATATGCACAAAGTTGCACAGAGCAACAGTAGAAGAATGAGTAAATAAAATATGATGTAATCATATGATATCCTTCTATACATCATTTAAAATACCTGAAAAAGTTTGTACATATCAACAACAATAGTTCTTATAAATGATGTATAAAAACCTGCAGAAAGTATTTTTCTAAAAGTAAAACATTTACGTTCATCATTTACTTTCATATATAAATGTACAAGAAGTAAATAAATAATAAAACAGCAAACAAAGCATAAACAGGAAAGGGAAGACATCAAATTCAAGGTGGCTGTCACCTTTGTGAAGAGAGAAAGTTGAACAAGATTGGGAGTAAAATTGGTGAACTTTCTTTTTCCTGTAATTATTTCTCTTAAAAATTTTTAAGAAAATATACTGTAATATCAATGTATATAAAATTTGGGTGGGGATGAAAGGGTTAATTTTTACATTATACATTTTACTTTTATAATCCAGAAAATTTCTCTGAAATATTAAAAATAACTACATACACAAATCTATAATGAAAGCATAAAAGATGGCACTTGAAAAATATTATTTTATATTTTAAGATTTATCAATTTGTCTTCATCATAGTATTTCTTAAGAGCAATTTCCTGTGAATCAAAACTGAACTCCTTAAACATGTTGAGTTTTATAACAGAAGTTCTTTGAATTGTGGGTAAACTACAGAAGGAAAGAGAATCAAAGACAGAGGGTAGTAGTCCTCCTTGGACTGTGCTTAAAGCTGTGTCGCTACATTTTTAAATACTAGAGAATTTAGGATTATAGTCAACCCTGCTTAAACAGCAGTTTACTATGTTACTTGGAAGTTTTTCATATTCTTAAAAAATTTTTCTTTATAAAGTTAACAAATAACACATCAATGTTCAGAATCATTCCTTGTGTTTATTTTCAATGTACTATTAAAAAAAGTTATTGCTGTTTTGTTCCTCCATTTCAAACGAATTGACTCTTTATCTTAAGTTAGTCTCAAGTTCTTCCCCTACATGTATTTTTAGCCTTGAGTAACTTCTCCAACCAGTTTGGTAAGTTCCCTCTCTCTGGCATTCAAAGAATACTTTTTCCAGAAGCCTCTACTTCTTCTTAGGAGACTGGGGGTAATTATATTTAACAAGCAGCTTCTACTGCTGTACCAAGTGAGTTCATCAAATAACAGTAACTTCACTAGTATTTAATTAACAATTTATTGATTTGTGCTTTCATGCTATATCTTCAGTTTATAAATAGACAAGTTTACATCTGATCAATTCTCTTTGCGCAATGACTAAGTCTGCTTTATCGACATTGGAGTTTTGGTGTTTAGACAAGGTACTGGACTAACGACACCAGGCAGGTACACCACTGATCCAGGTCCCTGTTGATGATGGTATAGCTAAAATTTTCATCACTTAATCTCGAGTAGGTCAGAGACAACATAATGGTAAGGACAGCTCAAAAATTTCTACGTGGGAGGAGCTTACACTTGGCAACTGGTTTAAAAGATGAAAATAGGATAGTAGTGTTTTCTTTTTTTAAAGGTTTTATTTATTTGTTTTTAGAGAGGGGGAAGGGAGGGAGAAAGAGAGAAACATCAGTGTGTTGTTGCCTCTCACATGCCGCCTACTGGGGACCTGGCCCACAACCCAGGTATGTGCCCTGATTTGGAATTGAACTGGAGTTCCTTTGGTTCACAGGCCAGCGCTCAATCCACTCAGCCACACCAACCTGGGTGGCCAGTGGTGTTTTCCGAGGACTTGCATTAGGTTGAGCAAATGCCAGATCTTTGTGTCAGGGGAAGACTGAGGTAGATTTTCAAAGAGGTAACACCATCCCACCTGAACATACCCCATGGCATTTCTGCTTTCAGCTTGACTACAGAGAAGGATGATTACAGATGCTAGGAAAAATCTTCATTACATAAACTTGATTAAATGATAGGAGTAAAAATGAGAGCTGGAATGGTGGGTGTCCCCCAAAACTCTTGGTCTTTGAAAATATCACAGGGATCATGCCTTCACTCAGAAAAAGAGAAAGACACTTTCCTAGTCTTTCTTTCCATCATTCTTCTCTCTGAAAATGTGCTGGAACCTTGCTTTTACCAGATGTTATATCAATCACAATCCAGAAAGAAACAATTCACCCAGGTAACTCAAATGAAGAGACTAATGAGGTTCTAGTTACAAAGGGGTGGGCAGGCTTAAAGGAAAAAGAAGGGATGGTGAAGAACCTCGAGACTAGCATCACAGGAACCTGTTACTATCTCTTTGTATTCAAAAGGTCAAAGGGGGAAATAGAGTTAATAAAGCCCAGGTAAATACGGGAAAGCAGAGGAGGGCTCAGGACTGAGACTTCACTTGTAGAGGAAAGCATTTGGCACGCATTGAGGGGTCAGGAAAGAAACCTCTCCCTACAAATTCCTCATGTTTCTTTCTCTTGTTCTCTAACTTAGAGTGCCTGAAAAATTCTCTGTTCAGCATTCTTAGGACTCTGAGCTGGGCAGAAAAGCACAGAAAATGGATCTAAGGCAAGCAGAAAATACTTATCTCCACTGTATTCAAGTAAAATTTTATTTTAAACCCAATTGATATATTTATTTATATTCATTTTGTAGCTTCTTATGTGTTAGCAAACATTGTACTTATTTTTTTCCTCTTAGCAAATGTGAGAGATAAACATTGTTGAGAAATTTAGAAACTGTAGGCTGTAGACAATTCCCAATGTCCTAAAAACTAAAAGTGGCTGAGCCAGGATGCAAACTAAAGTCCACCTAACGCAAAGCCCGTGTTCTTTCCTTTTCACTTCAGTGGTCTCGATGGAAAAGGATAAGAGTCATGTACTGTCATACGCGGTACAGAGGCACACAGCACAATTCATGAAGAAACGGGAATCGAGAAGCACGAGGGAGTGGTTTATCCTGCAGAGTTGGAATTCAGGCACCTGTCTCCTGAACTCCCAGTCAATGTGGTTGTTTGTTTGTGTTTCTATCACATCAGCTTTACAGTTATCAGTATCTTCTCCTAACACTTTTTTTTTTTGGCGACTATACTTGTCGCATAATCAAATTATTTAGAATAGCAGACTGAGTCACTGCATTTATCCCTTCTACTTCACAAAACATCAATACAGGGCCTAATATAGGGCAAGAAATACCATCAAATTTCTAGAATATACAAAAAGGATGGAATTCTCAACTGATGAAGCTAAGAAGTGGAAACCAGAGTCTGGAATATACAGACAAAGGTCCCTGAGAGTAAGGCAGCTGATTTTTCCTAGTAGAACCTTGACAAAGCTCCCAACTCAAATTTGCAAGTACAATGAGGCATGAGTGAAAGATGGACCTAAGACCATCGGGAATAATCAACCAGAAGTCTATACAGAACAATAAACAGCCCCATATTGAATTATGAAGGGCTGAAAGCCAGGCATTTCAATCTCAGTGTAAATGAACCTTGACTATTTTCATCCCAAATGAGTTGAACAAATTGTCTTGTACAATTCTGGAGCAGCCAGTGTGGATTACTGTGTCCTGGGACAGTATCCTTGGTTTTGTACTGCTTGCAGAGCCCATAGACTTTGCTTTTCATAAAAGTAACCCTGGCAATTGTAAAGTTTCTCTCAATAACACAGGACCCCCAGCCAACCCTCCTATTGCATTATTCTTATGCATGACTGGATAACCAATTTTAATTAAATATTTGAGAACAGGCTAAAAAAGGAAAAATACAGATCATAAGCAAATAGAAAGGCTAACTTCTGATAAAACAGATCTTAAACAAATAGAAAACTGATAGCTGGCTTCAAACACAGAAATGAACTTAAACAAGCAATCAACAAAAATAATAACTGAAAATGAACACTGCTCTTATTACTATACTCAAGAAAATTGAGAAGATATGAACTCCCAAATCAAGGAAACGCTACAAACCTGGAACAATTGGATAATAAAAGATCTTGAAACCAAAAAGTATGGTTGCTAAAATAAAATGTCAATACAGTAAAGTAAATAAATGTCCCTAAAATGTAGAGCAAAAAGACAAATAGCCCTAAAATGTGAGAGAAAGGAAAATATATTTAAGGCCAATTCAAGAGATACAATGTCAGAAGGATGTTTGGGAAAGAAAGGCCCCAGTGCCATGCAGAGTGCATGCAATAAGACCCATACTTAGGCCCATCGGTGCAACTTTTCGGTTCAGGAGATCATAACAACCATATAAGCTTCCAGAAAGCAAAAACCGATCACCTCAAAGAATCGAGAACCAAAGTATCGAAGTCCTCAGTGATAAAACTGGAGCAATGCTTTTCACTTTGTAATGAAAAATTACAAATTAATTTTAACTTGTGTCTGTCTTTATTCAAATTGTTAGTTTTGTGTTTTGTTCTTTGTTTTATTTTGAGATCAGAATAAAGACAGTTCACACATGTAAAGAATAACAATGTTACCTTTACTCCTCCCAAGGCACACTTTCCTACGAAGGTGTGAAAGGAAGTAAGCGATCCTAGAAGGAGGAAGTTATGCCATCTAAGAAACAGTTCTCCTGTGCTAGGAGAGCAGCAAAGGGTGCCATGAGAGGCCTAAAAAGAAATCAATCCAAATTTAAGCAGAAGAACCAAGAACTCTTGAATAATGAATCAGTGAAATAAATTCAAAATGTGATAAAGGCAGAGAACAACAACAAAAAGACATTAAATGCGTATGAAAGAAAGAATAGCACACTGTGCAAAAATGTCATGATCCAAATTGCACTGGGGAGTGAACGGGCTTCAGGGAAAATAGCTGAATGGATTCTGCCAGTAGGAAAAGGCGTAAACCTTGGAAAAGATAAGGGTGTGGTTAAAAACTGCACATGTGTCATCTTCATGCAAAGGAAACAAACACCAATAAGAAACCCTGTAAACAAGGGATAAAACTGCTTGAGAAAGCCTGGTTCAAGTATAAAGAAAATGCAGCATGCTTTAGAGTGGCTACTGGCGTATAACACTGTAAAACCTCTTGGACATTTTTCTTTGCGTATGCAGAGGATTATAGACTCAATTGAGAAGAAGTAAATGTAATCATAGCACAATTTATGATTCTCCAGTGAATAATATACAGCCATCTTACTGCAAATACAAAATGTAGGCCCAGCCTAGAGGCAAAGGATAGGTGACTATTTCAGAAATGTGACTTTAGAGCAAAATGTTGTCAGCATTGGAAACATAAAAATAAATGTACATCTAGATTTAGAAAGGTGATAAAAATAGATATAAGTAATAAATCAAGAGATTAAATAAAATAGAATCATAATCATAAAAACATCCAATGAACCCAAGAGAAAACAGAGAAAAGAAAAAAAAGAACAAATAAAAATTTGGCATAAGTATAAATTTTAATCCAACTATATTAATAATGCTTTACCATGAATGATCTAAACACACCATTTGAAAGACAAATTTTGAGAATGGATTAAAAAGCAAGATGTAACTATGTTATCTACAAAACTTCACTTTAAATATAAAAGAAGAGAGAGAAAACTAAAAAATATTTTGAAATTAAGTGATGTACTTCTAAATTACCTATGTGTCAAGTAGGAAGTTGTAAGGGAAATTTTAAAAATATATTCTACACTTAATTAAAATAGAAATTAAATTTATCAAAATTGGTATGGTACAATTCAAGCAGTGCTCAGAGGCAAATTTATGGCATTGAGTGCTTATATTAGAAAACAAAAAAAGATCTAAAAATTGGTAGTCTAAGTTACCAACTTAAGAAAATAAAAGAGAAATTAAACTGAAAACAGCAAAGAAGGAAGTAATAAACATTATCATCAAAATAAATAAAATTGGAAGCAGAAAAATCAATAGAGAAAAATCAATGAATCTCAAAGCTGGTTCTTGTAAAAATAATTAAAATGAACAAATCTTTAGCCAAAATGACCAAAAAATAAAAGAAAAAGACACAAAAGACCAGTATCAGGAAAGAGAGGACCTCACTCCTGACCTAACAAATGAAGAGGACAATAAGAGATTACTAAGAAGAAATCTCTGTCCATAAATTCTACAGCTGAGCAAAATGAACCAATTCCTTAAAAGACACCAACTACGAAAATGCACTTAAGAGGAAATAGTCTTATATCTATTAAATAAATTAAATCAGTAATTAATAATCTTCCACAAAAGAATAGTGTATTCGCAGGCATCTCCACTGACTATTTCTTTAGGGAAATAAAACATTAAAACTACAATAAAATATGACTCTTAGAATAACTAACATTAAAAACAAAACAAAACCCCCAAATCCTGATAATACTAAACACTAGAGATAATGAGGAACAATAATCTTTAAGGTAATATCTCCATAGTCTTTTTATATGGTGATTTTAGAAACCATCATTCTTTGCTGATGGAAATGCAAAATGGCTGCACCACTCTGGAGGAGTTTGGCAATTTTCTTACACACGCACACTTACAACAGCAGTCACGCTCCCGAGTGAATTATAGTTTTAAGTTCACACAGAAACTTGTATTCGTGATTGCCAAAGACTGGAAACAACCCAGAAGTCCTTCAATGGGTGAATGGATAAACAAACTGGGTACATCCACACAACGGAATATTACTCAGCAATTACAAGAAATAAACTTTTAATTCACTCAACAACATGGATGAATTATAAATGTACTTTGCTAAGTGAAAAAAGCCAGATCCCAAAGTCTACATATTGTATGATTTAATTTATAAAGCATTCTAGAAAAGGCAAAACTATAGGGATGGAAACACGATCCGTGGCCAGCAGGAAGGAGGGATGGAGAAGGGGGTACTACAAATGAGTTGCAAGGCAGCTTTTAGGGCAAAGTCACTCTTTCATGTGGTCACGCGATGGTGGATCTATGACGTGGCCACAAACCACAGTGTTCTACAGTAGCTGCCTGGCACAATGAGCTCATCGAAGGGGGTGGGGAAGAAAGAAGCTAAATAATTCTGAAAAACTGTAAGGTCAGATTTTCTAAGCCTAAATAAAAAATATCTGTACACAAACACTAAATTCTCATTTGTAAATTTATTTCCTATGGGAATATGATTTAGTAATTCGGAAACTACTATATCTTTACTCTAAGTTCAATAAATAAGTAAATATATCGTAGATTATAAAAGCCCAGTCACTTTCAGTAGGAGAAAGAAAGTACAAATAAGCAAGTTGGAAATGCTGGACTGAAACCTAGGGTGCCAGATTAGAGTCTGAGATATTAGCATGAATTCATGTTTACACACACAGACAGATACAGCAATAAATATAGATATTTATATACACGTGGGTTAGTGTAAGTAGTCTAGCTCTAGCTCTGTGCACTGAAAGGGACTACACGCAGTGATCCTCATTCACAATGAGTACACACAGTGCCTAGGTATTTGTTTCTAAATATCCTTCTTTAATAAAAGGAACCAGTGAAACCTCAGAGAATTTCTGATTCCAGGGCTGGAGTAGAAAAAATGAATCTAAACTCTCATCCTTAAAACAATAAAGGATGGAGCATGTCGGGTCAAAGGGACATAAAAGGACATGAGTTAATCTGAAACAGCCACCAATAGTTAAAGCTGAAACAATTTAAGTCAGAAAATAAATTATATTATTGGGTTATAAAGCAAAGAAAAATAAATATCCATGAGCCCACACTGATATAAATAATGTTTGAATACATGCATACATACATGACTAAGCAGAAGAGGGGTGACAAGTCTTCTTTATAGAAGAATTTTAATTTACAAACGTAGAGCGAATTAAGGAAATAGGAAATCACCATTAGAATATCACAGTAATAATTACTGGAGGCAAGATCCGCAGACAAATTTTAAAGTATCAGGAGAATCTTGAAGGCAATATCCGTGTAGTCTCAAAGTATCTTCCCCCAAAATATTTTTGTGGTGATTCTAGTATACACCCACAAGCTTTTTTATACTTATGGCTGCAGGAGTTGAAGCTTAATTCTTCTGCCCTTGAGAATGACTGTCCTTAGTGACTCACTTCTAATGAACAGCACGTGGGAGGGGAAAAGTGGTAATTTAGAATGGAGAAATGTGCCCAAGGGGCCTCATTCGAAAAATCAGGGTTAACGTCCTTAGTAATAAATCCACTGATATCATGTACCCCTGATATGATGAGAAGGGTATCTCTGGTATGCTTCCCCAAATTCATTACTTCAGTTTAATCATGATAAAAACAGCCAAAAACAAACAAACAGAAAAGAAACCCAAAAAGAAATAACCCTTGACAACTACTCTTTGAAACATTTAAGGTTAAAGAAGAACAGGAAGACTCAGAAACTGGGAGAAAGTCAGAAAACTAGTCAACTAAATATATTGGGATACCCAGGGTTGGATCGTGAAACAGAAAAAGAATACACTGGGAGAAAAATAAAGTCTCTCATTTAATTAATAGTATTGCATCAATGTTAGTTTCTTCATTTTGATGAATGAACTAGGTCAAATAAGATGCTGACCTTGGGGGAAGTTGGGTGAAGGGACTGTGGAATCTTTCCATGCTATCTTTGCAACTCTTTTGTATATCTAAAATTACTTTGAAATAAAAGGGACAAAAAGGTGGATGGCATCAGAAATAGTTTTTTGTGTATTCAGTTAGTTACCAAGGCAATCATTAAGGTTACTAAAAATAACTTTACAACTCTTTTAAGAAGAGAGTGGGGAGTGGGCACTGTGCAAATAAACTGAAAATCCCAACCTATCAATTCAGATGGTCAAAAGTTCATTTCAAAAGTTGATAAATCAGTACATAACTTTCTAAGTGTGTTATTTAGAAAAGCTAGATAATCACCAGAAAATATTTTTATATATATTTTAAATTAAAAAAATTTTTTCAAGTACAATTGTCTCCATTTTCCCCACTCCACTCCCCACCCTGCCCCGCCCACCCCCTCCTCCCACACTTGACCCTACCCCCTTTTGCTTTGTCCATGTGTCTTTTATACATGTTCTTTGATGATCCTTCCCCTAATTTCCCCATTATCCCTCTCCCCTCTTCCCTCTGATTACCATCAGTCTGTTCTTTGTTTCAATGTCTCTGTTTATATTTTGCAAAAATATGAAACTTGACCTTCAATTTATACCATAAACAAAAATAGACTCAAGGTATATTAGAGACTTAAACATAAGTCACAACACCGTAAAAGTCCTAGAGGAGAACATAGGTAGGAAAATCTCAGACATTCCATGCAGCAGTATTTTTACCAATACGTCCCCTAAAGCACAGATGGCAAACACAAGGCCCAAGGGCTGAATCTGGCCCTCCACCTTGTTTTATCCTGCCCAGCGCCTTGTTTCTACCCAGCAGCAGCTCTGAGCTCTCACTTAACTATTAAGAAGTAGTTACATTTACATAGTCCTGAAATTACATTCAGTTGAAGGCAACAGAAAGGTTGATGTTGTCCCTGGCAAAAATGAGTTTGACTCTCCTGCTCTACAGCAAAGGACATAAAAGAAAGAATAAACAAATGGGACTTCATAAAAATAAAAAGCTTCTGCGTGGTTAAAGAAAACATCAGCAAAACAAAAAGGGAACCAACTATATGGGAAAATATATTTGCAAATAGTACTTTGGGCAAGGGTTTGATTTCCAAAATATATAAAGAACTCACACAACTCCACTCCAGAAGACGAACAACCCAGTTAAGAAATGGGTAAAGGATTTAAACAGACACTTCTCCAAGGAGGACATACAAAGGACCCAGAGACATAGGAAAAGATGCTCAGTGTCACTAGCCGTCAGAGAAATGCAAATTAAAACCATAATGAGATACCACCTCACACCGGTCAGAATGGCCATCATAACAAAATCAATAAACAACAAGTGCTGGCAAGGTTGTGGAGAAAAGAAAATCTCAGTACACTGTTGGTGAGAATGCAGACTCGTGGAGCCACTGTGGAAGACAGTATGGAATTTCCTCAGGAAACTAAAAATGGAACAGTCTTTTAACCTAGCAATTCCACTCTTGGGATTATACCCTAAGAATCCTGAAACACCAATTCAAAAGAACCTATGCACCCCGATGTTCATAGCAGCACAATTTACAATAGCCAAGTGTTGGAAGCAACCTAAGTGCCCATCTGTAAATGAGTAGATTGAAAAACTATGGTGCATTTACATGATGGAATACTATGTAGCAGAAAAAAAGAAGGAGCTCCTACCTTTTGTGACAGCATAGATGGAACTCAAGAACATTATGCTAAGTGAAACAAACCAGGTGGTGAAAGACAAAATATAATTAGAAAATCTCTTTTTAAAATGATGTTTTATAGGTTAATTGTTATAAAGAAAATTTACTTCTATGTATCTTTAATTATTAGGTAAAATTCATGTGACTTGGAGTACAATTAAATTCACATTTTATAATAGTTCTCCTATGTAATTTTTTTTTTACCAGAAAAATCTTTAAATACTCTTTGTTAAAGGAATTTTCTCATTGGAATAGGGAAATATTGTCCAGAAAAGGGGGTCAGAGACTATGGCTGCCATTACTATTTCATCTACAATGTCTGATTTTGTAACAATATGCACAAGTTATTTCAATAAAAATTACAAATAGTGTCATTCCATAAAGGGGATTCCTTGGTCAGTTCATCTGGAATATATTTAATACTTTTCTTCTCTTTTTAGAGAATCATATTTGCACATTAAAAATTCGGAGAAATTGTAAATTAAAAGCAAAAGAAACATTCTGTAAAGTAGCATTCTTTGAACTTATTTGACCAGAGAAACAGGTATTAGACTTATGAGCAGCTATCACAAAATAGAATGCAGTTGGGAAATGCCGCACTCTGCCTCCTGGAAGAGTAAAAGAAAACCACAACTGAGAAATTGATGTAAGCCTTCTAACTGGTGGCGCAGATGAGCTCCTGTCACTCTCTGGAGCTCTTTAATTACTAAACTCACCACCGTCATTCCTGTCTGTCTCTGTGACCTGCCCAAAATACCCTGATAACGGGGTACAATTTTGCCTTCTTAGATTCGGTGTCCTCATTGCTACTTTATCATTTTGGAGGTCTGTACCAATCTCATTCTGATTCTTGAAATACAGTATGTAAATGACCCTTGAAGCATAATTCCTGTACTATTCCCCACACTAAGAAAGTGAGACAGCTCTGGGATTCCTCCCTTGGATGTCACCTCTCCTATGTGGGACAAAGATCACACTGTACCTTGAAAATCAGTAATCAAAAAGGTAGGTTTCTGTCTACTGGGTCCTTCAAAGCCTCTAGTGCTGTGTGGGAATGAGAAGCTCTCTGCCTTACCTGGATTTTGATCCTAAGGGATGGTTTCTAGGAGCCAGTCAAAATCTATGACTGTAGCTGTTGTAATTTACATGGTCCTGAATCAAGGCAGGTAGATTATGTATTCTCTTTGTTTTTACTGTGGATTTACGGGAGGGAAGGGTTATTTTTCCTCTGTCCAAATACCTTAAATCATTCCAAGGCAGCATTAGACTTTAAGTAGAAAAATGCAAATGTAACTGGGACACTTACAATGACCTAAATACATGCTGATTACCTTTTCTGTTATTTTCTGCCCTTAAATAAAGAAAATAATATAAACGTCAGCAGTAAGAAAAATGAAAGTAGGTCAGACCGCAGAACCATTAGATCAAAAGCAGTTAGAGCCAAGCACACCTTCCCCAAGTGGGAAATGAGAAATCAACATGTAAATGAAAAGCATTTGAAGAGTTGTAGCAGTTCCTCTATTAGCCTTGGCAATTATCAGGAGGGCATTAAATTATTCTGGCAACTGCCTCTTGTAACTGGAACAAAGTGGAAATGCTGGTAATGCTACTGAAAGAGGTGAGTCACTCCAAAGGAAGACTTCCACTGGGTGGGACTCACATTCTTTAGAAAATGAAGAGAATGGACAGTGAAGGATGGTCCCTGCTGAGATCATGAGGGAGAACAGTTTGATTTTGTCATGCATGTGCGCATGTGCGCATGTGCATGTGCGTGTATGTGTTCATGCACCTGTAAAGGTTTGCTGATTCTTTTCAACCAGTTGTAAGTGAAAGTCCATTGTTAGCACCGTCATGTGACAATATGGCTGTGGAATCCCACTGGAGATATATGGATTGTACTCACTCCTATTTATGATTGCTATACTCTTCTTTGTTGAAATTTTGCCTTTAATGTCCCATTATATGGGGTCCAGTTAACACATTCATCCTTGCCCTACACCGTTTATCAGATTCAATACAATACTGTTAGCACAGGCATAAAGGAAAGCTAAGCAGCTAAACAAATGTGGATCGTGCCTGTTAATTAAAAGTTTCTCATAAAATAACTGTTTTTGGAACAAGATAAGATTTCTGAAGACACCCTCTGAAAGGAGGAATGGGAGCAGTTCTGTGAATTTAGGCAGGTAGTGCAATAATAAGGAAGGCTGTAAGAACTGATGGAAGATTTTAGAAAATAAACAGAATGACTTAATCTACCGCCTATATTAATTCTTTTAAGAATTTGAGCCATGTTGGTCCTAATACAAACAGTCCACATAATATGTTTGTTCTTCAATAATGCCCAAATTACTATGAATCTACAGATACTCTTAAGTTTTTGTTTGAAAAGTCAAAGTAACTACTTCAAGAGGAAGACCCAAAAGATTTTGAACTTTAGAAATAGATGTATCTCAAATTCCCTGTGCTCTGTCTGTAGGAGAAATAAAATGAAGTCCCATCTTCACTACTAGTTGGTAGCTTTCAGGATGCACTACTTTCCATACCATTCAAGAAAAATGCAGGAGACATAAGAGAGCCGACCACGCCACACAGTCTATGATATAACTGTTGGAAAGTAGTTCTGATGTGTTTGCCCTGCTCCAAAGAATGGGCTTTCAAGTAGCAGGAAGGAGAAACACATCTTTCTCTAGAGACAGAGCTCATAAGACAGGGGCTCTGGAAAAGGTTATTTGAGTATGTGGCAAATAAGTTATTTTTATTTTAAAATAATCTCTATGATGCTTACTCTATTAAATGTAAAAGTAGAAATGCATGTTTTCATTTTGATTAGCAACCTTAGATTCTACATGCTTGAATTAACATAGTCATCTATAAATTTATATGAAAAGGCAAAATACCCAGAAAAGCCAACAAAATATTGAACAATAAAGTTGAAGGGCAGACATTACCTTACTTCAAGAATTAATATAAAGCTACAGTGACCTAGACAGTGTGGTATTGGCAAAAGAATAGACAAATAGATCAATGGAATAAAGAGCTTGGAAATAGACCACACAAATGTGGCTAACTAATCTTTGACAAATGAGCAAATGCAATACAATGAAGAAACAATAGTCTTTTAAAACAAATGGTGCTAGAACAGCTGGATATCCACAGGCAAAACAAAACAAAAACAAACAAAAAAAAACAAATTAAAAAGAAATAATTTATACACAGACCTTACATCTTTCACAAAAATTTCTCAAAACAGATCACAGACCTAAATGGAAAATATAAAACTATAAAAATTTTAGAATTTTATGTAGGTGAAAATCTAGATGACCTTGGCAATGATTTTTTTGGATACAACACCAAGAACAATCCATGCAAGACAACGTTAAATTTTATTAAGATAAGTTGAATTTCATTAAAACCAAATTAAAAACTTCTTCTCTGCAAAAGACATTGTTAAGAAAATGAAAACAAAGTTAAAGTGGAGAAAATATTTGCAAAATGCACATTTGATAAAAGACTTACTTGCATCCAAACTATACAAAGAATTCCTACAACTCAACAACAAGAAAACAAAAAATTGAATAAAAAATGGATGAAAGAGATGAACAGATACCTAACTGAAGAGGATATACAAATGGCAAATAACATATGAATAGATGTTCAATATCATATGTCATCAGAGAAATGCAAATTTATCTGACAATGAGATACCACTGCACTCCTACTAGAATAAATAAAATCCAAAATTCTGACAATACCAAATACTGGCAAGGATGTGGATCAACAGAAACTTTCATTCATTGATGGTGGAATTCAAAAAAGAACAGTCGTAGTGAACAGTCAGTAACCAATCATGCTTCCTGATAGTTATGGAAATGAATTAAAAAGTTACAAGCTGAAAACATGATCGTATGGAAATCTGCCTATAAATGTTACCAAACCTTGAAAGAACCCAAGGTGTCTTTGATGGGTGAATGGGTAAACAAAATGTGGCACATCCATAAAATGAAATATTATTCAGTGATAACAGATAAACTATTGGGCCACACACTCAAAAAAAAAAAGACATGGAGAAACTTTAAATACGCATGCTAAGTGGAAGAATCGAGTTTAAAAAGGCTACCTACTATATATCTCCAATTGTAACATTTTGGAAAAGAAAAAAACTATGGAGATAGTAAAAAGATTAGTGGTTGCCAGGGATTAGGAGGGAGGGAAAGATAAGTAGGCGGAGCATAAGAAGATGTTTAGGGCAGTGAAACTATGCTGTACCATACCATACTAGTGGATACATGATATTATGCATTTGTCAAAACCCATGGCAGTGTACAACATAGAGTGAACCCTAATATAAACTATTGGTTTTAGTTAGTAATAACCAAATATTCATTTACCAGCTGTAACAAATATACCACACTAATGCAAAAGGTTAATAATAGGAAAACCGTGGTGGGAGGGAAGAGGGCAGAAGGTGTATGAGTCTCTCCGTACTCTTTCCTGAATTTTTCTGTAAGCTTAAAACTTCTATAAAAATAGTCTGTTAATGTAAATAAATAAGTAAAACAATGCTTTAAAAATCATGACTTTTCTAATGGAGGAATCTGGCATGTGATTCCTCGGTGACAGTTAATGACCTTCTACCTCAGCAAGCTGCCTTCTCTCCCTTCCCAATTCTTCTCCGACTCACTGCCAGCTGGACTCCCATTAATGCTGACACCTGGGCAAGTGAGATCCTGAGGCAGGCTCTGTGACAGGAAGACATAACCATCCTATGATTATAAATGAAAAAGGAAACATGGAAGTCAACGAGTGCATATTTTCGGAACATATGACTAGAGATGGAGAGATCGGGTGTGTGAGAACACCCTCCACTCACCTGTCCTCATTGGGACTTGGGAGGACGCCACCTTCTCCCCTGTACACTGTGAAGGGGAGACAGATTCCTTGGCCCTAGTTTTCCAACATAGCGGAGTCGTGGACTAATTCGCTGGTGGCTCCCAGACTTTGTCTGTCTTTGTAGTGGCCAACATTATTATCTTCGGTCCAGAGAAAAAACAAACCAAAAAATCAGCACAACAAATTGTTTATGATGTATAACCCATGATATGGATAAAGAAATATTGGAAGGTTGAGGCAGGAGATTCCACAGACCACTCCATTCAGATTGTCAACCTGTTTCCTAGCAGCGATCTTGGGTGTGGTGTATCCATAAACTGGATACATGCTTCTTAATCACCAACAGTCTTGAAGAGACGGCACTCTCGTCTGTAAGTCAACCCATTCTTCCCCTTCCTTGCACTTGGCTATGGAGAAGGCTGGAGGGCTTGAGCAGTGGAAGCTTGGCATCGTGTGGTGCAAGGCTTGGGCCATTGCTTTATGATAAAGATATTAAATTAATTTTACTTCATTCCAGTCTGCATCATTAGCCTAATAAATTGAATACAACACCTCAAACAACATAAAATTCAATTGACCGTTAAGCAATGTGGGGGTTAGAGGCACTAAACTCCCTGGCCAGTTGAAAATCCATGTATAACTTCTGGTTCCCCCAAAACTTAGTTGTTCCTCAGTAACTATAAGGGATTGGTTCCAGGACCCCTCATGGATGCCAACATTCACACATGCTCAAACGCCCTATATCAAGTGGCATGGGTCACTGCATACAGTCAGCCCTCCACACTCATGGGCTCCCAACTGTAAGTTGAAAACAATACAGGCATTTGTTGAAAAAAAAACCCTGCATATAAGTGGTCCTGAACATCTCAAACCCCTATTGTTCAAGGGTCAACTGGATAGAAACACAGAGCCATGCATTAATAGATTATCTTTTTAGCTTTTTTTTCTAAGAAATATTTATAGCCTTTTGTCGTGGGCATTCTCTGGGATGATCAGAAAAGAAAAACTGGGTGGCAGATTTTTAAATGATATAATGCACAATTGTATAATATAGGTACTGGCACGTGGAAACCTTAATTAATATTTGTGGGCCTCTAAGAGCTTAGGTTCTAGCCAATATCCTAGAAACACTAATATAGAGAATGATCACCCGTGTGCCCTGCCCCTCAGATATCACATCCCACTCCAAATTAAACTAGCAAAGAGTTTAGGGATTTCCACTTGTGGCTGGCCACTGAGAATTAAGTCTATGTTTTTAACATCCTAGGTATATGTAAACACATTACATCCCAACTTCTCAAAATGACAGACATAGATATGAGGACATTAGGTCAAATTCTTGGGGAATCTGGAACTCCTGGGATAAATGAATGAGTCTGGCCCTTGGGGCCATGGAGTGTTGGTTTGCAGTGCTGATAAATTTGAAATATGAAAATGCGTGTTTACATGCCATGTCTGTCTCTTGCTGGGCAAAACTTACAATAGGCCCCCTCACTACGGCTTATTTGCCCCTCATGTCTTTTTTCTTCATGAGGTAGCTCATGTTGTACAACGAAAGAACTTGATTCCTTGGCACATGTTACAACAAAATCACTCCCTGGAGTGGTTCTATAATCTCCAACTTGGCAAAAAGACAGCTTGACTTCCTTCTGGAATTTCGGAATGCTAAAATATGGAAATCCTTCCTCAAATGTTGAGCTAAGTTGCATTGTTCCCATATCCACCCAAGGAATCAAAGTGTTCCCCAGTTAGAGTCTTGCTAGACTTAATTTGATGTATTATTTTAAAGGATGAAAGGAGGAAAAATATTTCATATAATCTGTTATTGAAAGAAGACAGGAAAAAAAAAATCATTCCGAGAATGTTCATTGCAGTAGCGATGCTTTGAAAACAATTTTCAGAATGTCAAGTAAGCAAGCATCATTTTTATACCTGTCAGTATGAAACAAACTTGAAATGATGCTCAGCCAAACTTTGCAAGTGTTTCCCAATGAGCAGAATATAAACCAATCATGGTATAATCACCTGGCAAAAATTTCTATTTGCAGGGGAAATCAATTTTTGTGTCTTCCATAATATCCTTATGAAGTCCTCTAAAAGAACAAAGAGTGATGATGGTTTACCAGCTTATGTGACTCTCAAGTTTACCAGTAAGCACCTTCTCCCTGAACTTGCCGTTTTTTCACACAACTTGGGGGTCCCTTACCCAATGGGAAGATTGAATTGAGTGTCATAACAAATATTTATTTTTTGAACTTTTCCCCTTGAATCAGAAATTTAGAAAAGTGTGGCTATCTTTTCCCTACTGTTGTAAATAATTCTGGTTATTTAGAGTCCTTTTCAGTTTATACATGTTCTTCCTGAAGACTTCTGGCAGGGGGTTCCTTAATCAGCACTGAGGAAATCTGTCTTGTCCCTGCACATTGTGTGCTTTAGGAGGTCATGCTTTGTTTATGAAAAATTAATTCCGATTCCAGGTTTTACAAAGTCTATGATTTTTTCCCTTGTGTTTGCAGAGTTGCATGAAACTGTTCTTTACTGTTGCCTTTGAGGTTTAATTCTGCGGGAACACATAGAGACCCAGAAAAGCTGATAGAATACTATGAGAAAATGGTATTCATAGACCTCCCAGGGGGGAAAAGGTTGGAGGAAGAAAGAGGAAAGAAAAGAGAAATCCTGTTGGCCCAGGACTCCCAGCCCCTGTCTAGGATTTTTGTCTCAGGCAACAAAGATAATCCGTGAACCTATGGGCACATATTTAAAGCCACTTAGACCTACACATGGTCTGATTGTCTTTGTCTGATTAAACAAACCTCACAGACATGATGAATAATTTATGATAAATCAATGTCCACATAGCATAAAAGCACATTTTAAAAGGATTGTTTTTTTAAAATATATTTTATTGATTATGCTATTACAGTTGTCCCATTTTTCCCCCTTTCTTCCCCTCTGCCCCCATACTCCCACATTCCCCACCCTTTAGTTTTTGTCCATAGGTCATACATATAAGTTCTTTGGCTTCTACATTTCCTATACTATTCTTAACCTCCCCCTGTCTGTTTTCTACCTCCCATTTATGCTACTTTTTCTCTGCCCCTTCCCCCCTCCCCCTACCACTCCCCTGTTGATATCCCTCCATACCTTATATAAATCCCTTTAACATTTCATACAGTAAAGGCTGGGTGATGATGAACTCCTTGAACTTGACCTTATCTGAGAAGCACTTTATCTGCCCTTCCATTCTAAATGAGAGTTTAGCTGGATAGAGTATTCTTGGATGTAGGTCCTTGCCTTTCATGACCTGGAATACTTCTCTCCAGCCCCTTCTTGCCTGCAAGGTCTCTTTTGAGAAATCCACTGACAGTCTTATGGGAATTCCTTTGTAGGTAACTGTCTCCTTTTCTCTTGCTGTTCCCAGGATCCTTTCCTTATCTTTGACCTTGGGTAATGTAATTATGATGCGCCTTGGTGTGTTCCTCTTTGGGTCCAACTTCTTTGGGACTCTCTGAGCTTCCTGGACTTCCCAAAAGTCTATTTCCTTCACCAGCTTGGGGAAGTTCTCCATCATTATTTGTTCAAATAAGTTTTTAATCCCTTGGCCTTACTCTTCTCCTTCTGGCACCCCTATAACTCGGATGTTGGGACATTTAAAGACATCCTGGAGGTTTCTGAGCCCCTCCTCCATTTTTTGAATTCTTGTTTCTTCATTCTTCTCTGTTTGGATGTTTTTTTCTTTCTGCTGGTCCACGCCATTGATTTGAGTCCCAGTTTCCTTCTCATCCCTATTGGTTCCCTGCAGATTTTCCCTCAGTTTCTTTATATTATCCTTCACTTGCTCAACTAATTTCAACCATTTTTCTTCCAATCCTGTGAGCATCCTGATTACCAGTGCTTTTAACTGTGCATCTGATAGGTTGGCTATCTCTTCGTCACTTAGTTGTATTTTTTTCTGGAGCTTTGATGTGTTCTTTCTTTTGGGCCATTTTTTTCCTCAGTGTTCCTGTTACTTTAAGGGGCGGGGCCTTTAGGTGTTCACCTGGGTGGGGAAACCCACATCATTGTGTTGTGATGCTGCCTGTGGGGGCGGAGCCTGAGAGAACAATGGCACTTGCTCTGCTCTCCGCACCCACACTGCCACCCACAAGCAAGCTGCTCCTCTCTGCGTTGGCTCTGGGGTCGGTGGACGGGCCCACACAGTTCCAAGTCCCCGTGGGTCTCCCCAATGAACTCTCCTGTGAGGCCAGGAGTTCCTCCCGCTGCCGCCTCAACCCCCACAGTTGTTTTCAATCGGTTCTTTGAGGTCTTATTTCCCAGCGCCGATGGGCTGCGTGGTCTGCTCTGCTCCCTGCTTTTTCTCCCGGTTTGTCTGCAGGCAAATGAGGAGCCGCCTGGTCCGCCAGTCTTGGCCCTGCTGGGTCTGGGTGGGCCGGGCGCGCGGCCGTGTTTTGGTCAGGGACGCCTGCCGTGGGTCTCTCCCAGCAGCTGCAGCGTTGCTGGTACTGCCCCACAAACCTCGGTCTTGCCTCACTCTCTCTGCCTGGCTCTGCCCCGCTTACCAGTCTCGATGAATGTGTCTTCTTTAACTCCTTGGTTGTTGGACTTCCTCTCAGTTCGATTTTCTGTTAGGTCTGGCTGTTTTTGTTTATTTAAATTGCTGTTTTTCCTCATTTGGTTGTGTGAGGAGGCACAGTGTGTCCACCTATGCCTCCATCTTGCCAGAAGTCCCCAGGATTGTTTTATGTTTAATTCCTAAGTGAATGCTAAACTTGTCCTTTTTTATGTGAGCTATTTTATTAAGATTGTCTTAGTTTTACATTTTTTCAATTTCAAAAATAATTAAGGAAGAGAAGTAAATACTCAATAGCTCTTTTATAGACTGCAAAGTAAGCTTCCAATGTTATCCACTGAAGTTTCACAAGAATGTTGGTTATCGGTATAATACGTGTTAGAGATACCAGCTCCACAGAAGAGTAAATGGAAACTTGTGTTATATAACTCCACCAAAACGGCATGCCTGTCTTAAGCAGCACAAAGTTCCCACTCAATATTTGATAATCCAACTCCCAGTCTTTTCCATTACAGAAAGCCTCATTTTTAAGAGAACTTTCTTAGAGTGTGGAACAGACCCAGGCATGTACTCCATACAGTCTTCAAAGGCATCATGGGAGCCACAGAGACCTCCCACTATGTGTTATTTTAATACTCATTTATTCCTACATCACAATGGACTCTGAGTGGGATATTTACGGGGTGTACAAAGGCTCTCTGAAAACAAACTCTGTATCTTGCTTGCATTCTCTTAATATGAGACAGCTGAATCCTCTCTATTCACTCCCTTAATTTGTTCCCAGATACAGATATTCTGGAAGGGAGTAGGTCCCGAAAAATCAAGAGTATCATAAAAATCTATTATACTGCCTCCTCTTCCTATAGCCCAACGATTTCAAGTGGCTATTTGTAAAGGTGGTGTTGCCTCTCTTCTTCCGTCCTACGTATATTGGAAAGGAGGTGTAGGGAGTACATACAACAGAAACACTCAGGTGTGTTGAAGCATTTGGACCTCCTAGGGTGTGTTGAAGCATTTGGTTACTGAGTTTTAGGCAAAAATTTCCGAATGTATGTTTAGTTTCTAGTGTTTCTTGCCTCCAAACATCAATCCACCTGTTACACAGTTAAAAGCACTACTTCTCCTTGGCCTTTCATTTTCAAGAGTTCATATAATCACTCAACAGTAGTGTTAGCCTTGCCATTTCTTGGGAACCTACCTTCTACAAAGCACTTGGGAGACATGTGACATAACACAGAATTAGTTAGGCCACTTCAACCACTTTGAGAAGAGACGTCCCCACCTCCACATTTGTCACCATTGCCCCTGCCTCTCCTGTGTGCTGCAGTCTGGCTAGAGGAAACAGACGTGGCCTGGCTACCAGCACTGTCATGCAGAACATATCTAGTCGTCATGCATAATTTGGGTCCAATCAGGATTTGTTTGGGTATTATTAACTGCTGCAGATTCATGGCTATGCAGAATCCGTGGTGACCGTGACTGAATGCGTTTATAAAAAAAATCTCATTCATAAATACACAGGAATAGAGGACCAGAACCACGCGACTCCTCCCTCATCGTCTGGGAGAGAACCCCGAGCTTTGGATACAGGGGTTTTTATTGAAGATTTTGGGCACAGAGCATCAGATTGGTCTTCATTAACTTATGCATAGAATGTATATTCAGGTTTAGCAGTAGATGAACCGGGGCCATACATCAAAGGGGTAGATATGCAAATGTAAGGGCAACAGTCTTGTGTTTATCTATAAACATTTGGTTTAGGAAGAGCCTGGACATGCATTAGCATAAGTATTTTGATCCAGGGAGGGGGGAAGGATCCAGCAAGGCAGTAAATTTTAAGAAATAAGTTAGCCAAATTCCTTTTCAAGGAATTCTGCTTCCACAAATATGAGTCCACGTTTGCCGGCTTGGGCCATCTTACATGCTGGAGACTTTGCTCAAACACGCGTAGACTCCCAGGGCTACGCTTCCTCATGTGTGGAAAAGTGAATTCCTTCAACTAACTAGTGATAGTGGTATTCGCCTTATTGGGTTTTTTTAAGGGAAAGAGACACAACGTATGTAAGAACCAAATAGTGCCTGAAACACAATAAATATTTGGAAGTTTTGTACGCTATTGTAGTAACAATCCTGAAGGAAGTTGAAGCGAATGAGGTGGTGGGAAGTAGGGCCAGCGCAAACACGGCTGTTGGGAGCTTGGACTTGAGAAAGTATAAGGCATTTCTCCCTGAGCACACTGACAGCTACTGAGGACTTTGTGATCAAAAGTAACTTGGGATCTTGCTTTTTGGTGTCACTGCTCGTTTCTAACGAACTACTTGATCTAATACATAGGAACTTAACTCAGTGGCTGCTTCTGAATCCTTAACCGGTTCTTTGAAGTACAACATTTCAGAGAAATTGAGGATTGTCTGAAGTGCTTGGCAACATGTGCTAGCTCTTCAGATGCCCAATGCGTGCATATTTCACATCTTTCAAATCAAGATACATGAGAGAATCGATGGAAAGGATTGCAGCAGTGATGAGCCTAAAGGAGGGACTTTGACTAAATCTCAAAATGCAACAATTGCTTTTGAATGCCTTCCAGGCAGAATGAAAGAAAAATCGGTAAGGTACTCTTTTCTTGGACTTGGGGAAGAACACAACTATGATACATATTTTATAGTAGAGGCAGAGATAATTAGAATTTCCATGAAAGGAAAAACAATATTAATTCTGAAAGCCAGGATCTGGAAAGCAGACGTAGAATAGGTGGCATTGGAACCTAGGTCTTGAAGGCTGATAAATGGAAGAGGGAAAAGAATCCTTGAAACGGAAAGAAGAAAACATGAACAAAGGCACACCACTGGGCAATAGAGGAAATAACTAAAGAGAGCTTCAGATTAAATAAATTCATATGATATTTGAGGGGTATGACCAAAAGGTGATTCTGGTAACATTTTCCCAATAAGAAGGGAGAAATACAGGCCTTCTCGATCAAGAGTACAGATGTCTGTAAGTGGAAAATGTCAATTCCTCTCTGCCCTGTAGGGGGTGTAAGTAATGATCTGTCTGCCCACCCGGCCACTGCTGATTGCAGCAGCTCCTGGAGCTCAGGTGGTCCACCAGCTGCACAGGAGAAAGGAAGCTGTGTAATTGACAGTTTCCCAGAAACCAAGGATCTCCTCCCTTAATTGTCCTCTCTTTATCATCACTTGGCAATTTACAGTATTTGGGTGTGGATCAAAGGAATGAGTTTGAGTTGTTTTATTGAAAAGAAAATTTAAAGATGCATAGATTCAAATGCCTTTGCTGAACAAGCGTAACTGTGTGTTAACTCTTTTCCAGAAGGTCCGCTTTATGCTGCGTGGAGTCAGAGTACCAACATTTTTGTAATGCTGCTATCATGCCTTCCCTCTAAGAAATTTAAAGAATCTTTCCAATGTTTAAATTGCTTTGCAGGGGCAATTCATCTATTAGGCACAGTAGGCACATTGCTAAGGATCCTTTTAGGGAGCCACAAAAATATTTTCATTTCTTTTAAAGTCGGGAGAAAAAAATATACTTCTAGAGTTGAATAAAAAGTGTGATTTTCTTCAAGTGAAAATTTATAAGAAATTAAAATTTTAGGGTCCTTGAAAGTCTATTAATTTTGCCTATAGTAGGAAAAATTTTAAAGTATTTAAAGTAATATCAAAAGTCACGTTTAACATGGATGTTATCATTGAAGAAGGGTCCCACAAAGGCAGAAGTGCCCAGGGCCCACAAAGGTCACAATGTGTCCCCTCCTGGCTCTGTTCACCCAACAGAAGTTCTCTTCTCTTTCTACTGAAACTTCCCACTGCACTAAAGCACTACAATGGAAAAGTGATGGAACTCAAAATAAATAGCTCAGATTTGAATACACTTTTGCACTTACTCTCTCTGTGAACTTGGGCAAGTTGTTAGCCTATCTAAACTTCTGCTTGTTTATCAGGAAACAAATATCACAACTGTGGTCTCTCATACCATCGGTCCCCCCATATTCAATTGACTCAGCTCTTTGTGTTCACTGCTTTAGGGAAGGAAAACATGATCAGAAATAAAAGAAAAATTGGATCAATTTTTGTTTTGCATTCTCAAATCCTAGGCTCCCAGAAGAATTGAAACATGTTGTGTATGTTGAAAATAACTGAATAGACTAAGTAATAATAAGGAAAAATATTCGGTCCTCAAACTGGGTGACAATTTTAAAGTTCCCCTTCCCCCAGCACTAACTCCTAGGGAAGCACTGATCTATACTACAGTTTTGCCTTTTCCATAATGTCACATAAATGGAATCATATAGTTTGTAACCTTTAGAGATTGGCTTCTGCCACTCAGCATAATGTCTTTGTGTATATCAACAACCTGGTGTTTTTATTTTGCTGCACAGTATCCAATCCCTTGTTAAAGGACACTTAAGTCATTTTCAGTTTCTGGTTACTAAGAATCAAGCCTGGATGGTGTAGCTCAGTGGATTGAGTGCGGGCTGGGAACCACAGGGTCCAGGTTCGATTCCCAATCGGGGCACATGCCTGGGTTGCAGGCCGGGTCCCCAGTGAGGGCCACGTGAGAGGCAACCACACATTGACGTTTCTCTCCCTCTCTTTCTCCTTCCCCTCTCTCTAAAAATAAATAAATAAAATCTTAAAAAAAAAAAAAAAAAGCTGTTACCCTGGATGGGTAGCTCAATTGTTTGGAGCATCGTCCTGTACACCACAAGTTTGCAGGTTCAATTCCCAGTCAGGGCACATATGGGAGGAAAGCAATTGATGTTTCTTGCTTATATCGATGCCCCTCTCCTCTGCTCCAACCCCGGTCACTCTCACTCTAAAATCAATACATATATCCTCGGGTGAGGATTTAAAAAAGAATCAAGCTGTTATAAATAATCAAGCAACCTTCATTTATAAGTTTTTGCGTGCACATAAGTTTCAATATGTCTAGAGTGAATACTCAGAAGTGAGATCTCTGGGTCACATAATACCTAAATATATAATTTTATAAGAAAATATCAAACTGTTTTGCTTAGTGGTTTTACCATTCTGTGTTACCATGAGCAATATAAGAAAGTTCCAACTGTTTCACATCATCCAGTAGCAATTAGTATTATTAGTATTACTTATTTTAACCATTCCAATAGATCTGTAGAAATACACCATTATGGTATTAATTTCAATTTTTCTAGTGGTTAATGATGCTGAACATCTTTTTATAGGCTTGTTTTGCATCCATATACCGTCTTTGCTATCTATTCGAGGCTTTTAAATATTTCTCAATTGGGGTGTTTGTTTTCTTACTATTGAGTTTTGAGAGTTCTTTATATATTCTAGATACAAGACCTTTGTCAGGCATGTGAATTGCAAATATTTTATCCCCATCTGTAGCTTGCCTTTTTATCCTTGCAACAATGTTTTCAGCTGAGCAAAAAGTTTTAAATTGAATTCATCAAGTTTTTCTTTTAAAGAGTATGCTTTTGTGCCCCATCTAAGAACACTATCACCAGATCATGAAATTTTCCTTCTATGTTTTCTTTAAACTTACATTTGTGATCCTTTTTACTTAACTTTTTACATAAGTTGTGAGCTTTACATCAAGATTCTTTTATGTTTTGCATGTGAATGTCCAATCATTCTAATACCATTTGTTGAAAAGACTATCACTTTTCCACTGAATAGCTCTTATATCTTTGTTGAAAATCAAATGGCTATATTTGTGTGACTCTTCAATTCTGTTCCATTGGTCAATGTATTTATCTCTAGGCTAATATGCCATTATATTAGTACTCACTGTAGTTTCATAGAAATTTGTGTGATTTCTCCAACTTTTCTTCTTTCAAAAATAGTTTAGCTATTTCACTTCCTTTGTCTTTATATATGCATTTTAGAGTAGATTTGTCTGTATGTCCAAAAAAAAACCCCGGTTCATATTTGATTGAAATTATTTTCATTAACTTTTTAGGTTAATTGGAGTAGAATCTGTCTTTGCTATGTTGAACCTCCTGTGAACATAATGCGTTTCTGTTTATTTAGATCTTTGAATTCTTTCAGTAGCATGTTATGGTTTTAGGTATATAGATCCCGGTTACGTTTTGTTTTATAACTATGCATTTCCTTTTTAAAAGATATTGTAAATGTCTATCTTCAAGTTGTTAGTTTTTAATTATACATTGTTAGTATATGGAAATATGAAGGAATTTTTGTGTCTGTATTGACTGACAGTGTATGCTAGGATCTTGCTCAACTCACCCTTTAGTTTTAGAGAAAAATTGTTTGCAAATTTTGTGAGATTTTTCTCTAATAATGTCATCCATAAATAGGAATAGTTTTATTTTTTTCTTATATGTTTATTATTTATTTTTGTTGCCTTATTGCAATGGCAAAGCCTTTCACTACGATGTTAAACAGGGGTAATGAGAGAGACATTCTCACCTTGCTCCTGATCTTGGGGAGAAACAGTTTTTCACTATGAAGTATGATCTCGGCTGTAGGTTTTAATGTTTGTTTTGTAACCCACAATATGGTCTCTCTTGGTGAACATTTCATGTGAACTTTAAAAAAATATATTTTGCTATTGTTTGGGGTATTTTATAGATGTCAATTTATAATCACAATGACGAATTACAGTATATGTGTCACTTATATCTGTTGGTTAATAATATTGCTCAGTTCTTTTATCTAGTGTTGAAGTTTGCAAACATAATTTCAGATTTGTCTACTTCTCTTTTCAGTTTTATGTTTTACTTCATGTATTTTTGGATTTGTACTAGTTTCCTAGCACCGCTATGACAAAGAAGCGCAGACTGGATGGCTTAAATAACAGAAATTTATTTTCTCACAGTTCTGGAAACTAAAAGTCCAAGAACAAGGTGTTGGCAAAGTTGTTTCTTTTGAGACCTTTCTCCTAGACCATGGATGGTTGTTCTCTCCATTTGTCTTCTTATGGTTCTCCATCTTCTATGTGGTTCTGTGCCTTAATCTCCTTTTTTTTTTATTTTATTGAAAGATTTTATTTATTTATTTATTTTTAATTACTTTATTGTTTTTTCAATTACAGTTGTCTACATCCTCTCCCCTCCTTTTCTAGTAAAGATACCAGTCTCACTGAATTAGAGCTCATCCCGATGACCTCATTTAAACTAGGTATCACTTAAGAGACCTTATCTCTAAATACAGCTACATTTTAAGGTACTGAGGGTTGGGGTTTCAATATATGGCTTTTTGGGGTACACAATTCAACCCATAATACTCCTCCTAGTTTCCCAAAACCCATGTACTTCTCACATGCAAAATACATTCACCCCCCTTCAATAGTTTCCAAAGTCTTAACTTATTCGGTATCAAGTTTAAGTCCCCAAACTCATCTGAATGTCATCTAAATCAAGTATGGGTGAGATATGGAGTATAAGTAATTCATCATGAAGCAAAATTCCTCTTTGAGCCCACTAGTGTGGCAGCCCTGCCTTCTAGATTTGGGGATATATATACATTTTGGATTCCTGTGTTTTCTTGGTGAGATGACCCTTTATTATTATAGAAGTCCATTACTGCTCTAAGTTCTCTTATTTTTATGAGTGATATTTAATGATTATTTTATCTACTAGGTCTGGGCTAGGTTAGGACCTTTTAGAATCCCTGAGAATTGGTAATATTATGGTACCTCTAATATTTATTCCACATTTACTGCATAATAAAACTTCATAATAAATTAATATTATTCTTTAAAATACGAAAACACCTGTATGCTTAAATTAAAACTAGCTTCTTTCTAGAAATAAACACACCCATTTAAGCTAAAATTTCTCATTTTCTGGTACCCAAAGTGAGTTTTTTGTCTTCCATTAGGTAATTAACCACTGCCAAAGAGTATTTCTATAGAATGTAGCCAAAATGGTCCTTTGACCCAATCTATTTGAGAAAAACTAAATACAATATCTCTACAATACTTACTAGCTTATTAAGTGCTTCCAGAGGTCCCAAATTAATTTGAAAAATTAAAATTATTTAGCTCCATACATTATAATTAATATGACCACAGAACAATTTTTCATATAATGTCTAGTAATGTCCCATAAAATAAATGTTCTTTTCAACACGCTTCGGAAAATAATTCAGAAACACTGCATCATTTTCTAAGCCTTTATTATGTGTTGTGGACTATTCCAAAAGATTTACACGCTTTACATTATTTACAACATGTCAGAATTGAGTAAATACAATAAGGCAAATATATCTTCATTTTATAGATGAAGAAATTGAGTGAGGTCACATAGCTTTTAGTAATGGAGCTATGATTCAGACTCCGTTCATGTCACTCCATAATTTAGCCAGCATGGAGCACAGCCCTTAGTGGCTTTCCTAGGAGCTGATGTCACATTCTCTTTCATAGCTTCGATTCAACCTTCAGTGCCCCACCTCTTATCCACATATACGATGCAGGTGGACTTCTGCCCTCTGATTCATCAGGTCCCCATCCCTTCGTTCCCACATGGCTCTGATTTAAAATTCATTCTCTCATTTTCAAATGAGACTACGACACTAGGAAAAAGCATGGATTGTACAATTCACCTCTGGCCTTCCTATAAACAAATAGCACCTTCCCTGGAGGCCTGAAGAGAGTTGCTGTGGTGCAGAGAGTGAGAGGGAGGGAAGAAGAGTGAATAAATAAGGTGGATGTCAGGAGAGAATGAGATAGCTGTGGACCGCCACTGATGGGCTGGATAAAATATCTTCAGTTCTCTCTCCAAAGTGGAGGAGAAAAGAATTTGATTTGACAGAATCATAAAGGCAGATTATTAACCAGTAATCTGGGGCATCTCAAAATATTCAAGGGACTCTCAACAAGTCATTTCCAAGGGTTTGTTGACAACCTTGTAATATGACTTTCATCTTATAAAGTATACAACTAAACTATGACTTTGTAAATTGCTATGTCTATAATATCTGTTTATTTGTACCCATCCATTAGTAAAAAATATTTTGGCACTTTTTCTCTAGCAAATCCCACAAATAATAAATGTAGTTTCTCTAATCGGGAAATAATTAAGTTCAGTGAACAGTATTCAGCTCTGCTGAAGCTTAATGATTCACTAATTTATTCGTTATAAAATGCATTGGGTATCTTCTAAGTTATGGCTTCTAGAAGCTTAGTCAGCCATTAAAAGTTTCAGCTGCTTGAATATAAAATTTTGAAGGTGTTAAGGTCATATAATATCATAGCTAGAATTTTAGATTAATGCCTTATGCCCAAGTGAGGAAGGCTTTCTGTCACAGACTGGTGATTCTTCAGATAGCAGGTGAAAGAGTGGATAAGTTAAAGAAATGAGTGGGAGAAAACTAGAAATAAACACAGCTTTTAGGGAAACAAGCCAAACAATAAGCCACATTAAATAAGTCTGAAAAGGTGAGATGTGGACCTGTTGCCTGACTTAGAGCACCATGGGCTGAGATTTTGAGAGATTTCCCGCTCCTCTACATAGGCCCTACCATGTACAGAATGAAGTCTTGATTCCTCTTTACACTGCTAATGAACTTGGTTGAGCAAACACTCATCTGTTTACCCTCTGACAAGCTTCCTTAGCTTGTGTTGGGTTGGGAATGCATAAACCTAGGAGCCTGCAGTCTTGCCTCAGGTGTAGTAGGAAGAGAAAGGTCAAATCTGGAAGAGTAAATGAAATACCCACAAACCTGGACAAGAAGAGAGACAATCACCTTTAAAGCATCATTATTTTAAAAAGAAGTTTGTGTTACTTTTGACAGTATTCCCTCAACAGAGAGACCTAAGTGGATGAACAGATAAACAAGATTAGTTTTGCGCAAACCCAAGGCTAAGATGAAGAGCACACTATTGGATTTTCAAGGTGATGGAACAAAAATTATTGACAACTATGTCAATCATTTTAGAATTATATAGCTGAACACAGGTTTTTTTTTTTTTTGCCAGAGTTATTAAATTAGGATTAACATACAATTATCTGCATTTATGTAGAGAGTATAGTCTGATAAGTCGTGCCATATTTATACCTGGGAACTCATCGCCACAATCACGACAGTGAACGTAGCCATCACTCCCCAGATTCCTGCATGCCCCTCATTCTCTTTCACCCTCTGGTACTTCTTGCTCCAGCTCCATTCCATTCCCAGGCAGTCACTGATCTGATTTCTTCCACTGTAAATCAGTTTGCGTTTTTTAGATTTTGTATAATGGACTCTGATAGTGTGTATGTTTTCCTGGCTTCTAATTATTTAATTATTACTTTGAGACTCATCCATGTTGTGGTTCAATAGTTCATCATTCTTTATTGATGTGTAGCCTTTCATTGTATGGGTGTGCCAGATTGTTTTCCACTCACCTATTAATGGACACTTGGGTTTGTATCAGTTATCTGTTGTTGGGTAACCAATGACCCGAAAATGGAGAAGCTTATGGCAACAAGACATTTGTTACCTCACAGTTTACGTAGGTGAGGAATCTGAGTGCAGCTTAGCTGGTTGCCTCTGGCTCAGGGTCCCTCAATAGGCTACAATTTTGGTTTCAGCTGGGGCTATGGTAATCTTTAAACTCATTGGAGGAAATTCCACTTCCAAGCTCACTCACATGGCAGGCCATGTTGGCAAGCCTCAGGTTCCCTAGTGAGACAGACTCAGTGGCTCAAGACAATAAAGTTTGCTTTTGGCTCCGATCACTGTCAGACGCAGACTGGGTAGCTCTTACATATATGTAGCTCTTACATATGTAGCTCTTACATATATGTAGCTCGGCGATCTGGAACGTGTGGCCTACAGGATTGTCACAGAAGGGGAGAGAGTGTTGCATGATCATGAAGGATGCTTTCTGAGGGCCAGGCCTGGAAGTGCCTTACACCACATCCACCTATATCATGTTGTCAGAAGCCAGTCCCGTGGCCACCACCCAACTGTGAGGGGAACTAAGCAAGTAAGTATTGATGAACATTAACTGATGTATGCAGTGTCTCTAACGTGAGCTTCATTAGGGTGGAGCCTTTGCATTTCTCCTTTAGTTCATATTCCATTCTTGGCACATAATAGGTGCTCAACAGATATTTATATTATGCTCCCATTTATATTATTTTAACACCTCTATGAGGCAATGCTTATAATTCACATTTGCACATGAAAAACCCGAGGCTCGGAAAAGTTACATAAGAGACCTAAACTCACACATTGGTTCATCACTGAATTCAATTCTGATTTTGTAATTTCATGGTCAATATACTTTATATGATACCACTGGTTTCTGTTAGTGGTGTTGGATCCCTTGTTGAGTCCTATGTTGAGTCAATTCTAACATGACTTTATTCTGAGGGTACAGCCAGGGGACACCAATGGTGACAAAACCCACACGGCCTACCACAGACCCTCTGCTCATTTTCTGAGAGTTGCCCCGGCCCCCTCCCCTTCAGCATTTGTCACAAGGGACGAAGAGTGAACCTCAAATCTGCTCCCATCTTCCATGGTCTTTTGTTCTCCCAGGTTGCTGGGATGATACCCAGCTGCAGTCATAGCTCTGCTGCCTCTGTGCTCCCTCAGTTACAGCTGGGAGTTCTCACATGTCATTTCTTAAAGAGGCCCTCTCCAGCTCCTGGGCAAGCCCCAGTGGCTGAACCAGTGAACTCCTTTCAAAGTCACAACCTTTCTTCTCCTAGAAGATTAAACTGCTTCTTCATTCTTTGAATTGTCCCTGGTCTTCTTTCTTTTTGTGCCTGAACCAGTGTCCCGTCCCATGAAGAGGTGAGTATGAGGCCTCATTCATTAGTAACCCATAAAGTACCCAGTATGAAGCCCCTCTTTTAAGCTCTATTCCTTCGGAGATGAATCCTGTTCTCTTTCCAAAAGTCACACCCTCCTCCATCCCACTTACAATAGACATACACACACACACATATACACACAGACCTCTCATTATTCCTTGGAGCTAAGTCTTATGTTTCACTTTAAAGCTGTCACTTCACAATGTTTTTATGCTGGGTCACACCTGTATCAAATGGACGGATTTCTGAAGGTCTGGGACAACGCCGCTGATACCCATCTTCAGGCTCTCCTTCGCTCTGTCTCCTCCTCTTTCTCTTCTTCTCAACCCCTCCTCCCACCACAACTTCTTTCTTCTGGCCCATTAAGTGCTATTTTATTGCCACAACTCCATTAATGATGGTCATGGTTATTTAGTGTGTCTAGTGATTTCTGTTTTATATCACTTTGCAGTCATAATTCTCTCGATTCTCAAAAATTGGGTCAGTGAATTTCCCGTTTTATCATGTAGGGCACAAAGAGGGACGGTGGCTCAAAGCAGGGTCACCCGGAGGGTCGGGCGCAGCTACGAGACGGGAAATTCTGACAACCTGCTTTTTCCTTACTGTAGGCTAACTCGTGGTGCAGAAATTGTCCCTCTCTTTCCATTGGGTTATTTATAATCACTCAACAAGATGGTATCGTTGTAATGGCAGCCATCGCACGCAGGAGCACAGCAATGAGGTAATTACAAGCAAATGGAAACCTGAAGAATGGGCTGTGAATGTTGTAATACTTCATCACCAAGAGCCAACTTCCTCATAGTCCTTTGAGAAAAGGGTTAATGCAAAAGCCTTGCCAGTCAAGGACAACTTGGGGGGGGGGGGCGACCAGAGAACTAAATACCTACCTGCTGTCCCTCACTGTGCAAAGGAGCACTACTTTATCAAAGGCTGGATGTGCGGTTTATGTTTCATTACCTGGGTCAGAAAAAGTATAAATTTGGGGGCCATATATTACAATTTCCCCCTGCCTTGAACTGTTAACAACATATCTCTGGCTTGAGTCAAAGCCTTGAAAATCTATGAGCTCTTTTCTACTTCACTGGAGCATCAAAACTGTGCTGGCCCAAGAGCTAGAAAACGAAATTATGGGAATAACCAAGCTTTGCTATATCATTCTGCAGAGACCCTCATAAGTGTATACTGAAGGAAGAATTTTTCACATATTACCCTGCTTGCCATAACTCAGTGTGTGTTTTGAGACTCTTCCTTATAGCTGATGAATTATCCTATAGTTGAAATAGCCTTGGGTTTTTATTTTGTTCACTATAAATTATATAATTCAGATATTTTTAAATTTGCTGACAGATTGGCAATCAAAAATAATGGCCCACTCTTTAAAGCTAAGGCTGAATTGTAGGATCGGGGATTCTAAAGCATTTGTGTTTAGAATGTCAGTCAATTTGAGAAGTAACCATTTTTAAGACTTATTAATGCTTTCATCCTAATATAGTGCCTTTTATTTTTTATCAAAAGCTATTTGTTATGGGCTGACTTGTATGTCTCTGAAAATCATATATTGGAGTCTTAACCACCAGTACCTCAGGATGTGACTGTTTGCAGATAGGGCCTTTGAAGAGATGATTAAGTTACAGTGAGGCTGTTATAGTGGATACTAATCCAATTTCACAAAGACACACCAGCGGTGTGTGTGCATAGATAAAAGGCCATGTGAGGACACAGCAAGAAGGCAGCCGTCTGTGAGCTTTTGAGAGAGGCCTCAAAAGAAACCTGCCAACACCTTGATCTTGGACTTATGGCTTCTGGAAATAGGAGAAAATAAATTTCTCTTACTTAAGCCATACAGTGTATTTTGCTATGGAAGCCATAGCAAAGTAACACACTACCCCAAAACCAAAGTCTGATGAACATTTAACTAGGTTAAAAACCTAAAATTTTGTTAAGGAATGATGTGCACATCTAGAAATTGTTTAAAATACACTATACCGGTAGAGTGTTGGTTATTCCTGATGGACTGACATCGATGTGTACCTTTTGTTCATTCATTTAGCAAACTTTAATTCAGAACTTATTGCAAGGCACCAAGAGTGATGCGAATACACAATAAAGTATATGACACATTGAAATTACTATAATATACAGAAACATGAGTGAAGTATAAGTTCAGAGTGGTGAGAGAGAACTTCTGGCAAGGTCGCTTGGAATATGACATTTGCAATAGCAGAAGTGAAGTTGGAACGGAGGACAGCTAGTAGGCACAAACAGACCAAATCGCAAGAAGAGCATTTTGGCAGGAGTGTAAGATTCACAGAGTATCGGTTACCAAAGATAACACTGGTGGTATGGTTCACTGGGAATAGAGGAGGGAATGTCATGATTTCTAGATTTAGATGTGAAATTAACCTACATGATTACATGCATTGGTTTTGCTAAAACCAAGAAGGTTTATGAGCATGAAACAAAGTAATGTAGCTAAGAGCCTTGCCTTCAGAGTAGACAAACCTGGTTCTATTCTTAGCCCTATGTTGACCTAGCTTTATAGACGTGGTTAGTGTTGCTTAACCTCTTTAGGTTTCAATTTCCTCTTTTGTAAAAAGTGTAGGTAGTAACACTAGCCTACCTCATAGTGTAGTTGTCAGAAATATCTATATTTAGCTGTACTTGGTGTCTTGCCCAAAGTAAGCACTCAATAAATTTAACTTTTATGATGATGAGAAGGATGATTAATTTTTTTCTTTTAGGAACACTACACTTGAAGTGACATTATTAAGAAGTTTTTTATTTAGTAAAATCTCTAAAATATTCTAGATATGTTACTTTTCCTTTTAATATTTATTTCTCTTAAGATATTTTTACTTTGAAACTAAGAAAAAAATAGGAAACCAAATAACTTCGTTCACCAAATAAATAAACTAGAAATAGGCAAAAATGAAAAACACTGCCTGTGCAATGCTAGACATGCAAATGAAGACAAAAATTTAGGGGGTCAGGGACCCAGGTTGAACATAATCTTACCATCAAACAAGGAGATATTTGAAATGTCAACAATCGAAACAATACTTTCAATATTTTTGTTTTGTTTATTTTCTTTCAGTTTGGAATGTTCAGTTCATCGGGTGCAGAGCCCAGGAGTTGAATGAGGAGAATTTGGAATGGGCAGAAAATGGACTAACCTTTATGTAATCTCATAAAAGCCATTGTTCTCAGGTTAAAATAAAATTCCAGGTTGGGGTGCATGTCACCCTTCCAAAGAACATTGGATCACTTCCTGAGCTTGGCACTCATGCTCTTTTTGTTGGCCTCTTCATTTGACAGTCCCTGGTTA